>JAWWMK010000040.1:7038893-7077043 GCA_035047105.1 Galeopsomyia nigrocyanea | reverse complement strand
ACTCGTCGTAAAAAACAAAAAAAAAGTTGTTTGCTTCAAAGTGTTATAACTCTGGTTAAACTTAACCAAATTAATCGGGCGACGAAGCATTTTAAAGGGTAAATGACCAGCTTTCCAATGATTCTTTGCACGTCAAAAAATTCGTTCATAGTAAAAAGTTATGACCATTTGATAACTTGGTGGCGGTATTAGGTACTCGTACCTTATAATCGTTGTGCTGTAAAATTTTAATTCTATCATCGCATAACCGAAATAGCCAGAACAAATATTTGCTCGTCTGTGAAGAAAAGCGCTCGTTATCTACTGAATATGGCGCAGCTATTTTTACATCGCGAGCATCACAATTAGAGAGAGAGAGAGAGAGAGAGAGAGAGAGGGAGAGAGGGAGAGAGAGAGAGAGAGAGAGCAGGCAAACGTCAATAATCCGTTTACATCGTTCCGAAATAAAGCCAATTACTACGATGCACTGGAGCGCGCAGCGAAAAAGCAAGGAAAGTCACGGGGACAATGTTTACCCCGTAGGCCATAATAACTCGTCACTCACAGCCGCCAATCAGCAGTAAAAACTCGATAATCGAAAGCGCGCGCAAACATCATCGCACGTATCATTAGCTCGAAAATCACTGCATATCCGTCAATTGCCGCCTGCGTTTAATACTTTACGAGCTGGCTGCTGATGCTGCTACTGCGATTTCCGCGATTTATAATTTTATGCAATTATGCACGAAGGGAAGGGCCCAGCGCTTGGCCGGAGAACAACGGCAAGCGGCGCCGCGCACGAGCCAGCGCGACTCATTACTAAAACGTATTTACACGCTCGTTGGACCGCCTGCTGAGCCTCTCTCCGCTGGCTTTTGTGTCGCGCGCGCTTTGCAATCCTGAAAATAAAGCGATGCTGTTTACTCGTGCTATATTTTTTCAAATATGTATATAGCGTGTGCACATATTTTTTTAAAATAAATGTTCGTGCCAAATTTCAACTTCAGAATAATAATTTTTTTCCGTAAAGCGTGCTAGAATAATGGCTTGTACAAATTGATATCAACTTTTCCTTACAAAAGCAACTTTATTATTTTTATCAGGAAGAATCTCTATTTATAATTGAACTTATCCGCTTAAACGGAAGCTTGGCCATACACGTGGGTAAAGTAAACTCGTAAAGCGAAGCCCAAATGAAGCAATTTCACTAAAACCAACGACAATAAAACTCTCGATAGCAATATCGCGCGGAAGCCTCGCAGAAACTCGAGCGCCAAGTGGAAAACAAGAGCACGTAGCCGCACACAAACACATACTCGCCCCTAATTCCCTTATCTGGAAATACAAGCGGCTTCGAAATCTGCGCCTTTCAGATTAGAAAGCGAGCAAAAGCACTCGTTTGGGCTCGGGCTGTTAATTATGTAAATGGACGTTGTTCAACGCCAGCCGCTCTCTCTCTCTCTCTCTCTCTCTCTCTCTCTCGCGCTCTCTCTCTCGTCCGTGTACTATCGGCGCGATCTAATCGCTCTCGTCGTGGCTTTCGTCCTAATAGTTGGGCGAAAATTAATTACTAGGCCATACAGGCGCCACTACAACACACCGACCAACGCTTACTGTATATACCGACAGTTTTGTTGTATATGCCAATGCACTTTGCGCCGCTATCAGCACTGCATTCGCCAAATCTCGCGATTGCCGTCCGTGTCGCTCGGCCCGATAACTTATCGCCACGAGGTATCAGCTCTTTTTTTATCAGCGATTGTTTTTGGCTACTCGTTGATTATCGCGATTAATCAATACTACTATTCATTTTATCCTTTCATGTTAATTCGCATTTTTCAATTAGTATCTAGATTAGCAGCAGAGATTTATTTGATTTCCCGTATTTATTCAGGAATATCCAGTAGCTGCAAATTGCAAATAGCCGGTAGATAGTCGGGCGAACGCAATCATTCTGTGGAAACGCATCGCTGTCTCTGTGGATGACATTCCGCTTAGTTGGACTTTGTGTTTCATTCGTATCACACGGACATTAAACCCTCTCTGTTCAACTGCACTTGTACGCGATAATTAGGACAATATTTATTTCTACATTCATAGATTTCAAAATCTTTTCGTTCGATAGCACTAGCGAAATCATGTTCTATTCTATATATAGTACAGCTGATTCCCGTTAAAATAACGTTCACTTACAGCGTCAAATTGAATACTACCTTCAGTTCTGTCAGTCCAATTCTCGGCAATCAACTAGAGCAGAGTCTCTCCAGCAAAATTAGTACGAAACGAAGGAAAATTCGAGTTCTCGTTGGCGAGAGCTATTGCTCATACACAGAACGCCGCTCTCGGGAAATTCGTAGCATCCCGTTTAATTGCGTCTGCAGCGCGTCTGGAGAGAAGCGAGGAAAAAGAAGGCAAAAAAAAAGACGAGATGACGAGAAAAGGATCTGCCCGGGAGTGCAAGAGGTCGTTCTCGAGCATCTCTTGCCGCTGACGCCACTTTGTTCTCTCGGTACACGAGGATAAAATGACGAATAGCTGCTCGGCAGCGATTCAATAAGTTTCGACAACTCGCCGATGCGCACATTCGCACGCATATATGAGCGTCGCTTTGAGAATCCAATATCAGTAGCGGCGGCGCAATGTCAAAACGCGCAAAAGACGAATGGCCGAACGCCTCGCAAAAGACAAGAGAGCAGCAGCACTATAGTGGCACTGCCGCCGCCGCTTCGCGAGTTTGCTCACGCTTCGCGAACGTGACGCTGCTGCTGCCGCCGCCGCCGCCGTCACTTATCCGCGGGCTTGTAAGAAGCGCTAGACGCAAGGCCATTTGATATCGGCGCGCTTTGCTTAGTCGGTCCTTTTCTTTTGAGAATATGGCCGGGATTTAGTTGAGGCTACCACTAAATCCTCGTTGTCTCGAGCGTTCTCTGTTTGCGCCTAGCTCGTCTTTTTTTTCTCTCCACTCTCGGTCGAGGCGCTTGTTTGCCATGGGAAGCGAACAAACTTAGGAGGGCTTGTTTGCTCTTTATGTGCGTCTTACGTGTAATGTGTATGCAAAGTAAGCTAATAATAAATTTCATGAACTAGAGTAGTTTAGTAGAAAAGAGAAAACTCAACTTCAAAAAGTACGATATATCCTCGATGATCATGCGAGGTATTTTCCAGCGAAGGGGATGAGTGACAAAAAATTGACGCGGAAAATTCCATTCGTGGAATTCGTATATCACGCATGAATTTTGCAATGCAACTGGATTAACCAGCGTTGGAATTCACACCGACGGTTCGTAAACCATATCACTGCTGCTGTAGCTACACATATACAGAGAGAGAGAGAAAGAGAGAGAGAGAGAGAGAGAGAGAGAAAGTAGACTGCCAGAGCTGGAAAAAATAACGAGTTCCAGCTGAAATTGAATAATTTTCGTAGCGGATTATGCCTGTAAATCCTCGTGGCTTAGCGAGTTTTGGTAACTATGCGCTCGGACAATTCCAGTTTTCCGAGCCGATCGCCAGCCGACGAGAAAGAAGATAAATATCGAGATTAACGAGCAGAGGCGGAGTAAAGGTGGACAGCGAACGAAGATGAAGGGCAATAGAGAAAATTGTTGACAGAAGCATTTTTGTTTTCTCTTCCCACCAGTTTTTTTCTCAAACAAAAATCAAATGTGTACATTCACTATAACAACTCTGCAAGCGCCGTAAAAAAATATTGAGAAATGTCTGACCAAAGCCACACTTACTCCACTTAATTATTAGCTAACGTTAGCATAATTCGACCAACGAGTCATTGAAAAAAAAGATATTTACAAAGGTGGAAAGCCGGAAAATAAGGTTGCCTGCAACTGAAAGTGAGAATCGAAAACTGGAAACTAAGGGGGTAAAAAAGCGCAGGAAGCCGGGTGTAGTGAGGCGAGCGAGCGTGAAACCGGTCAGCCGTGCGACCGGATTGCGGTCGTCGTTCAATCGCGACACACGCGAGTCCTTCGAACACGGCACCAATGCCCTCGGTTTTAATTCACCCTCTACAGTTCACCCTCACTATCTGTGGTGGTGTATCTCTCTTTTTTTTTTCGAGAGAGAGAGAGAGGGAGAGACAGACAGAGAGAGAGAGAGAGAGAGAGAGAGAGAGAGAGACAGAGCGAGTCTCGTTTCGCGGACTTGTCACGTGCGTAAGCTTTTATTTCGTTTTGCATCGCTCGGGAGCCAGGTGTTTGGAGGTTGGATTGTTGCTAGTGTAATTCTCTTTCCTGCTTCGTTTTGCGGAAGATGTTCCATTCAATTGAAATACCTTCTAAAATTTGTGGTCTGCTGCGAGCGATCAATTTAATCTTTCAATAATTGATGTAAATAGTATGATCTTATCAGTTTTTTTATTGAATTGAATGAAAGTTTTTTCATTTATTAAATCTATTTTTATGGAATACAGCAACTTTTGAAAAATACTCGTATTTGCAGAATGATGCTATAGTTCCCAAGAGTTGGTTTACAGTACAAAGAAAAAAAGGCGAACCGCCGAAAAAGATTTTTTATTTATTTATTAATAATAAATTCAACAGGCTAAAAATCCTTGTAAAAATTTTTCATGGATACGGTAGATAAGAATTAAATAAATAAATAAATATGAATCAAATTTAACGATGTAAATAACGCTTATAATATAATAATTTATAACTCTAATAATAGTTATCTGTAGGATTTTGACAGAGTAAAGAAAATACAATAAAAAACTTATTCTTATTTTTGTCGCCCTCAGTTTATGACAAGATGACAAATTAATACGATCTCGTAAATCTACGAAGCACCCAAGTGAAAATCGCTCCTTCATCAGCATGATTCGATGGAAACGCTCGGTCCAATCAGATAAAACCAAGTCTGGCAAAGTACTTTCACTGCAGCTTGCGCGCGTAAGCACAATCCTTGCACGAAAAAAACAACCATTTTCGAAGCCCATAGCTGCTTTTTTTCTCCCTCGTTTCAGAGCCAGACGCGCTAACAAAAGCACTCATTAAGGTGATTAACGGGCGGCAAACTCTTGCGCTATCGCTATTATGAGCTTTATTAATTGCCATCGTCGAGTAATTTGCTCCCCCGACGCACAAGCGATCAGATTTGCCTTGCTACCCACCGCGAATCCCAGAGTTTCGAATGGCCGACATCAAACGAATTGCCGCCTCATTCAAAAACTTCAGCCCCGCAACCAACCAGCAGAGCTTGCGTACGAATTAATTAGCTGCGACTGCAGTTGCGCGCGCGCGCCACTGCGATTTTCGGAATTTTCAAACGTTACAGCGAAAGGCTTGAGTTTATTAAATTGGTGATCATTAAACGACCGAGGTACATGGTGGTGCAATTGTTGTCGAGGAAAATCGCGCTACAGTTTGGCGTATACATTAATTATCAGACGTTTGAATAGTATAATTATGTACGAAATCTCGTTGATTCAATCTGTGTATTTTGTATCGAACGCAACTGTTAGTGTTCGGTATATTTCGTAAAATGTTGATTAATCGATTCGAGAATCGTGTATAATAGAATTTTCCAAACAATAATCAAATCGAAAAGGAAGGAAGTTCACTTTGAAATAATATTGGCTCGGCTAAACAACAATTTTAAGCGGAGTCTTTGAAATGTGGGCGAAGCGAATATTCCAGACGAGTGGCAGCGCCAACGCAAGCTTCTTTCTCAATGAATCGGAATAGCCAGAAGCGACCATCCATGTATATTTCAAAGCTTTTTTGCTTCTTCCATCCTTGTTTTTTTTTTGCTTTGTTTTTCTTTCCACTCGCTCTACACCACTGACATCTTTACGTGCTTCTCAACCTGCATGAAGTATTCAGTCCACTTTTTTTATTCGCGGCGTTGAATTTGTATTACCCACCCGATAACCAGTCTGATTCTCAATCTTTTTTATATTCTTGATGAACCTTTATTTTGTTATTCTGCAATGTGCAATATAGATTTTCTGTTTATCTAAATGTGCACTTAAGGAGGAACTACAAATTGAGCAATTGGCTAATTAATCACCACGAAGGAAAATAAAACTATAGTGTCAAGTTTGAAGCGCTCGTTTGAACTTGGTGGCAGCGCGAGCGTTTCATCTCAAAATATTTTGATTGCTCGCAAAGTCAGCCGCACAACTCGACGCATTAATGAAAAGCCGGAAATTATTCTTAGCGCACTTTCCTCTCACTGGCGCCGCCGCTCTCGAGAGCAAAAGTTGGCGCGTAATTGTTTTCGGGCATACTTGCTGCTTGGTTTTTCAGCAAATGAGAAAAAACACTTGGAGGTAAAGACAGGGAGGAGCTGCTGCTGCTACCGCTGCAGCGCCAAACTTGCTTTGGAATTTAATCTACAGTGGAATCGCACTTTCCCCTCTCTCTCTCTCTGTCTCTCTCTCTTTGTCCCTCGCTTTACAAACGCTCTCCCGCTCGCTCATGCGGCCGAATGCGCACTGTATCAAATACACGTAGACTCTCTTAGCTGGCAGCACGTGCGCTGCTGCTGCTGCTCGCATCGAGCGTGCTGGGACCACGGAATTTTCCGGGCGGCTATAAAACTTTTTTCATAAATATTAATACCGACGTTATTAAGTTTGCGATATATCGACCAGTCAACGCTTCAGGTGCTTTTGTTCATTTTTTTGGAAACGCAATTTCAACTTTATGCTCCAATTTTTATCGCGGTTACTCATAGGTTTTCGCGACGAAAACTCAATATGGATGCTAATTTACTATCTGGCTATGGGAATTGGCGCAAGGAAATTGTTTAGTCAAGGAGAATAGTCGAGCGCAAGCAAAATTCATGTTGTCGAAGCTCGACCTTTATTAAAAGCTATATGCGCGGCAGCTCAACTAGCATCAAGTCAGGTAAAAGCCGCGCGCGTTCAAACTTTATTCTATCTTGCGCTCCGGCAGCTCTGGTATGCTGCTCGCAGCTATTCCTATCTATGTCGAATATGGCATCTTGATAATGTGCATTCTTTCGTCGAGTTCTCGAGAGCCCGAAATTCTTTCGCGCTGAAGGATGAAAGTACTACATTCTTTTTTGACTTTGCCCAAGTCGAATGAGAGTGCGTCCGCCGATCGTTCGTTTTACTTATTTTCTTTTCAAGTAGTCAAGATTCATTTTGGTCGGGCAGGTCGATTATCACTGTCTATTTTCACTAGCGGAAAAAGAAGATGCGCCTCAAAAGAGCTCATTCCACGCGAGGACATCTCTCGATTTGGCGCGAGCTACATTACCTGCGCGCATACATAAGGCGGCAAAGCTACTGTGCTAGGTGGAGAGCTGTAGCTAGGCGAGGGAGGTAAGGTAAGGCAGCACGCGCAAGATCCATTCCTCTTCCTCGGCTGACAGCTCTATCTTATGCACCTTTATTCGCTCGCCCTTTATTATTCATCCTCGCGCACCCAATTTCTCTCTCTCTCTCTCTCTCTCTCTCTCTCTCTCTCTCGTGCGCGCAAGAGATCGCTCCTTATTTCATTGCTCGTTGCTGCTGCTGCTGCCGTCGAGTCCTTTTTTCGCTGACTCGGCGTTGGAATTTATGCGCGATTCTATCGCAAGCTTGCTACTGTCTGCTTCAGTGAGCAAACGCACGCAACGCTTATTAGAAAATTTCTTTTTCTCGCGCAATACACGATCGAATCGCGCAATAAGCATCAATCAAACTTCCGACTGGCGATCGTACGTTTTTTTTTCAAGGGGTTGAACTCTTGCTCGGCGGACGAAAAAAAAGCGCAGAGTAAGTGAATAAAGCGCGAGCGAGCGAGCGCGATCAAAGGAGGGGGAGAGAGAAAAGCAGGGGCAAACAGCGTGGATGAAGGAGGCTGAGTGGAATGTATTTGCTCGGCGGCGAGCCTCTCGAAAGGTAATTGAAGTGTCTCGGGTTCGTTCTGCGTGTGCGTCTGCATTGCTACTGCCTCTGAGTTTCAGTAAGCGCAAGCTGCACTTTTCTCTCTTCTCGTCTGTCGAGCGGTCAGTTTCTGTGAGAGGGAGGGGGGGGGGGGATTGCGCACTTATCCAATCGGGAGATTTTATCGTCGGGCACGAGAGATTCAGTGTTTTTGTGCTCGATTTATTCTTTTGTTTGCCGGCCGGACAAACTTCCTGCGGTTGCTCTTATCGCTTCTGATTCCTTCAACATTTGGATTTCAGCTTCTACGATCTTTGAATAGTTTTCATGCATATTGATGTGTGCATGAAAAATCTCGTGGAGTACCGAATCGATTGAGAAAATTGGAAAAGTTGCATTTTACTTGAATGAGATTTCAAGTTATATCTGTGCAAATCCTCTGATAAATATTCTTAATTGTCGTAACTTCTGTACGTGTATAAGAAAGAAGCATAGAGACGTTAAAGTTACTCGATTGTCGAACTTCTGGGAGAGAGCGGAAAAGTATCGAATAGCGATTTGAAAATGCAACCGAGTCGAACGCTTCCGTTAAAACCCGCATCGACCTACTTTCCCAAACTCTTGCCTTGCTACAGCAACGCTGTCGTATGAATAAAATCGTTGCAGCATAAGGATGAGTCAAGTTTTTCGATGTTATCTCTGCTTAAAAGTCGTGTCAGATTCTTACTTACATCTCGGTCCTTCTTCTATTTTGAATTTACAATTATTGCAATCTCGAATGATTGGCAGCTCCAATATGAACTCGTAATAGCATGCAAAGTTGCCTCAACTATACTTCTAACGAAGAACAATCGGAGTAGCTCGCTGTGTTTGCTTAGTGAGCGCAAAGGAAGGGAGAAGAGATAGCGGCGGCGCGGTTGAAGAAAAACAAGCGGAAGTTTGGCGATGAGCATTTCCATAGGAATTTTTAGCCTGCGCGCGCTCTGTGGCCTTTGACTCGCTGCCAGATACGCGATAGTTTCGACTTAGCCGAAAAGTAAAAGCCGCCGGCTCCTTCCTTGCTTCCTTTTCCTCAGAGTCTCGCTTTTTTTACGCTTCGCATGAGCACGGAATTACACGGCAGCCCGCAGATACGGATCGACGTTCCGCGATACTTAGCATGCGAATGATCACTGTTTACTTTTCTTCATCTACCCTTTACACTGTGCGCTTGCGGATATTCGTACTTTAATAGATGTTGTATTTTTGATTTCATTAGAATTCAGTTGTGCAGATAATGTAAAATCAGAGCTGTGCTTGAAAATGTGCAATTAAGGCCAAGAATACATTGAAATATTGCTGTATGCTTAGCATAGCATCCTTTTAAATCCAACCAATCTGACCTTACTAAAGGTTGAATTTGCAGGGAGAGAGACCGCCAAGTCTAATACTGATGCAAGATACATTCGGTACAAGCCATAAAAAAAAGCGTAACCACAGCTTTCCAATCCCTCCGTTCCTGCCCTTCTCCACCGGGGAAAACCAATAAAAATCCCGACGGCAACTGCGCGGCGCTACGGCACTACGGCACTACGGCGCGCGAGCTGTACGCATCACACGTATACGTGTACATGCGTTGCCGTAAAAATCGACTCGTTAAAGGTGGCATTGTCGGGCGAGGGCGCTCTCGCGTACAACTCGTGTTGTAGCACTTCGTGCTCGATAACTCGGCGCCAGCTGCGGAATCTTAAGTCGCATTTACATTTCAAATGTCGCGCGGGCTTGCGAGAGAGAGAGAGAGAGAGAGAGAGAGAGAGAGAGAGAGAGAGAGAAAGAGCGACGAGACGCTATTTCACGTAATGAAATGTTACCCCGCTCTCAGCGCGCGATCGCGTTCTGTTATCCTTCTTCCGCTCGCGTGTTTAGCTGTGTAGCTGATAGCTGCCGTTACTAAAACATTGCATAGAATTGCTAATTGCATTCCTTTAATTTACATCGGAATTGTACGTGCACGTGCCCTTCGCGTTAATGGAATTTTTTGGTTTTCTTTGTAATCTGCTGTAAAAAAATGCAGGTTAGTACTCAGACACAGAAGAAGTTCCATCAAATCCCACGTCGATGGATCACCAAAAGCAGAAAGAAGACTTGAATCGATGGAACGATTCATTATGACGTACACCTAAACGCGAGATAAGCGGGGCTTTAAAGCGAACAAAGAAGGCTGACTTCTTTTCATCGGGAGGCTATTAAATTTTCGCTGCGCCACGATAGCTCGAGCGACTAGAAGCGTATATCGCTTACGCGGGCATTTTCGCGCCGACTCGGCTGTTGGCTCGCAGATGCGCAGCCGTGCCCGCGTTAATTAGTTCGCTCTTCTTGAAAACTGTTTGTCTTGGATCCCGAAGCAAGCAGAATCGAGCTGCTCTCCTCCCTCCGCTTCACTATGTTGTTTTAGCTTTCGAGCAGTGGGCTAGACTATGTCTGCCGCTGAGAGCGTTTTCAACGCAACAATCATGAATTACTTGCAATTCATTCGAGAGTATGATCGAGGAAAATCGATTGCTTATACATAAATGAGACTTACAAAGATATTTAGCTTACAAAGCATTATTCTCAAAAAATAATGTAAACCTCGCAAGAACGATGTATCAATTTCATTCGCCGTCGCGTCGGGGAGATAAACTTCCCTCCGAAAACAAATCATATTAGACTGAAATCAATCCCACACAATGCGAAAGTCGAATAGAAAAAAGAAGCGTATCGAACAACAGCCATATTTCACGATGAAAAAACTTTGTCCGTGGGTTGGCGCGAGCTCGCACGCGCGGCTCCCCTTTGCAACAAGATCCATTTTAAAGTTCTAAACAAGCCCATCTCCGTCACTTCGTTCCTGTGCGAGCGTGCCGTGCGAGAGAGAAAAGAAAAGAGAACGATTTTCCGAAACTCCACGATCTCCCTCTTGCGAGCTCGAGCGTCACTTTACTTTGTTATCGCTGCTGCACACTTTTCCGGCGCACAGATGCGGAAAACTATCTGCCGTCGGGAGTGTATTCGCAATTACGTACACTTGTTTTCTCGGGCACCGAAGACACTGTTTGTCATCCTCTTATACAGTCCCGCACGCGGGCTCTTCGACTTTTTGTGTGTTCACGCATCTTCGTGTTGATGTTCTCAAGAGTAAAGCTTTATCGACTTGACTTTGGATGGGGAAAACGTGGAATGAAGTTTGTTTTTCTTCTGGAATGGATTTTTCATATGGAAGATTAAAATTTATTTATTCAATACTGACTCGTTAAATGTTCATGAAATTACCTAGAGAAAAATGAGCGGAAATAGTATTAGCAGTTTTGTGGAAATAAGTAAGAAAATGTCGTACGCTGAATGCAAGACAAGTAGTAGGGAGCAAAACAATTGGACCGAGTTTTAATTAGCTACTTAGGCATCGGCTCGAATAGCTCACTTCAAAAGCGTAGAGCAGTTAATTCTTAGCTCTTTAGCAAACGAGGCTGTTAAAGACACGAAGCGATGGAAAGGCGGGGGAGCGGGAAGTTGACGCGAACTGAGAGAAGAAAGGGAAACAAGGAGAGCACGTAAACATAGCTTGGAAGCTGCTCAGCGAGGTGCAACCGAAGGCCAACACTCGTTGCGCTATTGTCGAATAAACAAGAGCCTCCAAACTTCCAACTGAATGTGCATTTCTGCTGTCGCTGCTGCTGCTGCTGCTACTGCTGCTGTTGGGGAACTTTGGGAGGCCGCAGTCGACGAGCCAATGGGATTTTGCAGCAACGAGCATCGTTGCGACTTGCTCGATCTCTATTCTTCCAACTACGATTGCATGTCGAAATGATGAAATGACGCAGACAGTGTCGTTTCAAATGATTTCCATATTCCGCTGTATACAATTAAATTTTCGACAACTCGAGATTAGCTATTAACTGAATTTCAAATGTACAGGTTCACTTGGAATTTGAAATACGTTGTAACTTTGTCGCAGTAGTTTGTACGGTAGAATTGAACAATAAATAAGAGCTTTAGAGGCACAGCGAAACGTAACTCGTTATTAAAAGTTATATTTCAAAATGTAAGTTTCAGATTAAAATATGGAATATATATCTCGCGCGTAGTTTGCAGTAAATCTCACGGTTCATCCCTCGAGTCTGCTTTCGCTCCTCTACTACTTCTCTTCGGCGAGACTTTTATTTTTACATGCCGCGCGAGCGCAAGATGCTGCGCGACTCACCTCGCGCAATTCCGGCCCCAGCCGAGATTTTATTTATCTTGTCTGCAGCAGCGCGCCATCCGCCGCTCGTCCTGAATTCAATATTAATTAGGAACTCGATGCTCTTTTTCCCTCTTTTTCTCTCGAGTACCCTGCCCCTCTTACTTAGCTTGCTAAGAAAATTTTCTCTCCCGCCGGCTCTATTTTTTTTTGCGGATTTTTCAACTTTATGAATCACTTTTTATGTGCCTAATTTGCTTTACTAGTAGAGTCTAGAATTTGACAGAAAAAAGTACAGAAAACTTTGGAATGTGTCAATCATTTTCAAGTAGATCCTTTCTGACATCGTTAACCAGCCCGCAACAAAAAAATAAAAGATCGATTACGAGTGAAAATTCCAAGGGCGAAAGAATTATCGGATTGACTACTCAGAGTCTCGGATCAAACGGAATTGGCGATTTAGCACCTGAGCGATGGCAACAAGAAGAACGGCATACTAGCAGCAGCAGCAGCAGTCTATACGGATTGTCAATATTGAGGCGCGATAAATACAGCTCACGATCCGAGTAATCGGCTCATCTCACTTTTACACTTTTCTGTTTCTGCTTTATTATCGTCGATTTTTAAAACTTTCCTCTTTGCTTCCCGCTCTTACTCGTACTTTTTTCAACTTGCTGTTTGATTTTCTTTGACATAATGATCAAACGTATCAGTGAAGCTTTCTGCATGTTGAGCTCTCTGGCGAATGAATGCGGCATATGGTAAAACGAAGGTAGGAAGAAACAAGGGTAAACAAAAGAGCTTGCGAGCGTTATCGTACCCTCGCGAGCGTGCAACGCGCGAAACTCGTCCCCTCGGGCCAGCAGTGCTCTCGCCTCTCGCCTCTCGCCGCTCGCAGCCAGCCTAGCCAAAGCCCCCATAAGCATCGTAACGCCGCATTACCAGCGAGTGCAACTGCGCGCCGCGCGTATTAGTCTGTTTAGGCCTGACAGGAGACTATGCATTTCCAGTGGTATGTTTGGGATTTGCGGGACACGCTATGTACGCGTTGCAGCTGCGAGAAGCTCTAGCTCCACTCACTCTCTCCCCGCGATTTATTGACTGCGGATTATTTTTCAGCCCTGATTTATGCAGCGGGTTTCCTACTTTTCATTCCAAGTTGAGCCCTCCTCTCAATCACTGTCTGGCTGACCATGTCGCGTATTATTACCACCACTGATTGTAGAAACAATTTATAAACAAAATCACTTTAGAAGCTTTGGGCATATTTGTGATCGAGAGCCTCATCCCGAAATGTACACAGTGACGTAGATCAATACTCCAGCGCTCCCCGTATGTTTAAGGATTACCCCGACATTGTAGCTCAAAGCTCTGTACACTTTCACCGCTACACAGTCGTCTTCCTTCCTCCGGGCGGCGCCGCGCACACTACCTTCCTTCCTTCCTTCCTTATTCGCTCATTCCCCTCATACGTCGCGTCGTTAGTTGTGCGACACCATGTCTCGGCGCTATCGAGCTTCCTCGCTCCTTTTTTATACCTTTTTTTCTGCTCGGCTATGGGAAAGCGATGCCTGCCTGAATTCCTAAGATTTCGAGCTTTATGATCTGCGAGGGTGGGCTCTCTACCTAATCTTCTTTTGAAAAGACTTTTTATATGCTACATGGGTTTACTTCTGAGAAGTGAAGCTCACGCTTGCTGGCAAGATCTCTGTGCGTTCAAAAATTTGTATTTCGAACTAAGTTAAACTTTATTAGATGATGTCGAGATCATATTAATTTTTCGTAATTTTGCCCATCAATGCACACACGCGCACAAAATTTATAGGAGTACAAATCACTGCGGAGAAAAGAAGCTGCTTTCTAAGCACCCGTGCCCAGGCATTCCGGTAGCGGACAGCGAAAAGGGGGGAGCACAGAATATTCGCAGCAAAAGAAATCGAGCCGATGGTCGCGTCGCTGACGCGACGAACTTGGATGAAAAAGTAGCCATCGCCTTTCGTTTTTTCGCCAAGACGACACGACGTGCCAGCAAAATCACGCGTTTCTTTCAGCATTGAGCTTCCGTGCAGGCTTCTCAGGCTATTTTTACGGAACTTCCTCTTACGTCCTTCTACCGTATGTCGTTTCCTTTGTTTTACGATGGGCTAATGGACTGGTCATTGAGTGAGATGACGACCTTATTGGAAAATACCACAAAGTTCAGCTTTACAGTGAAAATATCAGTAGATTTCAAGGTGAAAGAAGAAATAGCTTTCAATCGGTTTCCTTTGGCAGCAAGAGAAGAAGAAAAATCAATCAAAGCGATTTTACGAAATGACATGTCTGAAACGGTAGATGGGGCATAAATCTAGCAATTTATAAGGATGTGCACAGCAATAAGAAATCAAGCGGAGCTCGCGATAAATTCAATGAATCAATCACTTTCGAGTGGGTCTTTTTTCCCCATTGTCTCGCGATGCTCTCGAAGGATATTGCTCTTCGGAAGATCGCGCTCGCATCTAAGGGCTGCGCGAGAAAAGAGACGGATCGAGAGACTGCGGCTGCATAAAGCCGAGAAGCTACTCGAGACGCTGAATTATTCAGAGAGACGGGGCAAAACTTTGCCCTATCCGCGCGTATACGACGTCGTCACCTCCGGCACGCCGTGTATGTAAATTTTCCCGCGGGATATTTAGCTGCCTAAGCGGCTTCTTTTTTTCCCCCTCGTTCTTACCTCGAGGCCGAACTTTCGTTTTACCGCCGAAGCGTGCGTGGATTAGTGTTGCCAAGGGATTAATTGGATGCCACATTTTTTTTTACAGGATCCGCCTTGATGAGGATCGTCGAGGTATACAAGGAGATTCAAGAGCAGGAGATAAACATCGTAAGTTTATTCATTAATTTTCATTAGCTCTGACTTATGCATGGCCGATAAAATATGTATTTAATTTTTTTTTTCTTTCATCAGAAAATTTTATACGGAACTAGATATTATTTTACGAATAACGAAAAAAGCTAGCTGCTTTATTGTTTTGAATCTAAAAATAGAACAATCATATATGAGCATTTACATTGTGGAAAATCGATACAATTCTTTTAAAATGTAAATTTCCTTCGTACCTGAATTCTTAGATTCAAATTTATTTTCAAAGGTTACATTTTTCACGTAAAAATGATATGGAAAAGAAACTTTTGTTAAATAAACTGGAATGTTCTTGACGTGAAGCAGAATTTATTTGAAAAATTTACTTCAAGTTGCAAACTAAAGTGGAAAAAAAAGCCAGCAGCAAAGAACGCGAGGCATGCGGTCCAGCGTAATTAAGAGTGTTCGTGCAGAGGGCAACGTCTCGCGCGTAAATAAAGTATGCGAGTGCGATCCCGCGGGGAGTGTATTAATAGGGAAGTCGTGGGCTTCGTCGTTTAACCCGGCATGACCTTTGATCTTTCGTCGACCACCAAAACTTTGCCGGAGCAAGAATGTGAAAGTACTGCGTGCGCGTTTGGGGATTTCTCCTGTTACAAGCGGAGGTTTTTTTCTCGGAATTCCACGAGATAACGGATTTATTAAAATATTCTACTCTAAAAAGAGAAATAAGTAAATTCGAGAAATTTGATAATGATGATTAAAAAAGTTTAATTTTGGTTTGTTTCTCGATTAGCCAATCTTTGAGATTTTAATTGAAGAAATTATCAAGCTGAAATCGCTAGTAAAGTAAATATAAAAAAAAAACATTTTGCATGTCATTTGCCAAGTTTCTTTTTTTATCATCTTTAAAGTGAGGACCGCGACGGGAGCAAAACTTTGACACAAAGGATCGATCGATGGACAGTTTTTTCAAGAAAATGCTCTCTGTAGCCCTCGAGGGCTCTCGTCCTTGAGCCTCATCGCTTGAAAATCGATTGGCCGAGGCTTAAAACAAGCATCCTCCTCTTCAAGCTCGATGCGCCTTTTGCCGTGTACTTAGCTCGAGAAATGGGATAATAAATATTCGGGTGGGATGAAGGGACGCCAAGCACGTTTTTGCCGCTGGAGGTGCAGGAGAAGAAGAACCACTCGAGCGGCGCGGCTTCATTCTCTCTCTTGCTTTCGCTCGAGACCGTTGTTCCGGTTTGATATAACCTCAATATAGCCAGGGACGAAGGGTGAAGGCTACCCTTTTGATCGCGCTTATGGCAAGTATGCGCGCGACAAACGAATTCTTGCGAGCGAGGGTCGGAGATGCTTCATCGTGAATGCTTGCAATCTTTGATATATTGTTGCCAAAGTTTTTACCCAAATATCAGAATCCATCGGAATTTTAAATCATGCACGCAAATTGCAGATTATTTGTAAATATTCATAAAAATATATCGAATACTTACAAATCACAGTGAATATTCAAAATGTCATGAGATGCATTATTGCTTGAAATTTACATTTATACAATATTAAGGAGTTTCTTTTCACTACTTAAAATTTCCTCAACAAACTCATTTCTTTTGAATGCTCGATTTGCATTCAGCGAATACACAAACTCATCTTAATTCCGAAGCTTAAATTTGAATTCCAAAGATCAGCGGTGCCGTTGAATAAACGGCTCCCCGAAGCCCCGTAAAATTGCATTTAGCAGTTAATTCGCAACCTCAATATTTCTTTCAGCCCTCGCGATAGAGCGTCGGCTCCATTAAAATGAAAAAAGGAAGGGATTCGTTTTCAAAGCTTCCGCTCCAGCATTAAATACCACTACCCGACCGATTCCTTCGCAGACGAAAGCGCGAGACCAACACTCATAAATTAATGAAGCCTGGCCTCGATTATTTCTCAGAGAGAAGAAGCTCTTCCAAAGAGACACGAGAATTGCGCTGTTTTCCGCAGCCTTGGAAACCAGCCAGTTCTTATTTATCTGCCGGACTGTCCGTGTGTACTTGCGAGAAAATGGCACCCGCCCACTTTCGTCTTTTGCTATGCTCGAATTGCGTAATGATCCAATTACATCACGCATAATCTCAAGTTCAATTTTGTTGAGCAAATTTGAGTTATCTTCGTGCAAAACAAGATTTGAAAAATTCATGAAAAAGATTGTTTCGACTTATTGCCATCTAAATTATTTATCAGATTTAATCACATAAACTAAATAATGTTGTTTGCGTATGAGCACTATCATATCTTGTACATTAGAAACAAGCTGAGCAAAAAACTCCATTATGACCGAGAACAGATAGTGTAGAAGCGTTATCAAACGAATGTTAGCGAGAAAAGCTGTAGCCCCAAGAGGGACATACTAGAGTCGAGGGAAAAAAAAGCTCCACGTAAAAAAATGTGAAAAGGATACACAGCGCTAACTCTTGTACAAATTTGCCGAGATACGCAATGCAAAGGATACACGTTTACGGTCATATTTGCTCTGCGAGTGGCTTCTGGACCGAGAAATTTTTTATGATGCCGCAATGTTGATTTTGAAAACTCAATACGATTTTCAGATGTTGTTTGAAGCTAAATCAACGTTATTAATATATCAATTTTTGCTTACGTAACAAATACTCATTAATTCCGAATACAAATGTTTCGAGTGCGATAGATGATTCATTTACATTGAATTAAATTAATTAAAAATGCGAGGGAAAAAAGACAATTTCAAATTTGATTATTGTAGTAACAAACAATTTTATGGTATGATTTACATATTATTAAACACGGGTCTCGGAGAAATATATTGTGAAAAAAATTGCCTGCCTTTCATTAAACAGGATTCAACCCATGTAAATCCTTGCTCTGCGAAACGAGGCAGAATATCGGGGGTTGTTTTCGTTCCCTTCTACGTGCTCTCGAAACTGTCTTAGGGGTCGTCCCAAATAGGCTTATACAAATTCAACGTTAATTTGCATGAAATTTCGCTAATTTATTACAGTAAGCAGAAAGCAATGCCTCACTCCTCGCAGAAGTCGTACTTAAAAACATTTCAAGAAAATGGATTTTTTTTAGATATTTTTTTATCAGCTCTAAATTGATGGAGAAATTTATTCGATGTCGAATCATTTCAATTGGCGTGAATTTTATTTGAAGTGTGAATTACTTTAGATTAAAATTACTGTAAATAGTTTGATAAATACATTTACTTAACGCATAGGTGAACCTAAACAAAGAATCTCTCTCCATAAACGAGCCTTGGAAAAAAAATTTCATACGCCGATATACAAAAGACGCATACCCCCAAAAAAAGCCCAGTGCAAAGCCCCAACGTCCAGACAGACATACGGTGGCAGTACAATATTTGAGTGCGAATGCTGAAAACGCCAACTCCAGCGCTCTAATCAATGTTCATTAAACCGAAAGCGGGAATGGAAAAGAGCGATCTACTGATCCGAGGACAGTACGTGTGTGGAGGGACGGGTTATTGGATTTACCTGGCACGCACGTATGGTCCAGCGACGCGGTGCAAACGCCGAGCGCTTCGTTATTTTATAATGGGAAAACACTTTTCAATTTGTGCCGCCTGCCACGATCTTTTTTTTTTATTTTGTTATTCGCGCAGCGTTAAACTAGCCCGCACGAGCGCCTCTCAATTTAAAAAAAAAAAAAAATGTTTTTACATGCGAGAGTTATTGCGCGATTGGTGATCCGGCAAATCAGAAGGTTCTGGCTGATATATGAGATTCGTTTACTGCTGTGCTGTCGAATATTACAAAGCTCAAAATTGTTTTTGAATTACATAGCGTTGCATGTCAATAATGAGGTTGGCGTCGCTGTTGTCAAGGGAAATTAACGCACGTTAGTTTATTACTGCAAGACATAAGACTAAGTGATAAGAGGAGAAGTCCTTAATTCAACTCTTTATAAGAGTGTAATCTTACTACGTCTTCTGTCATTACATCTCCTTGGCAATTAACCTAGATGGAGAGCGGTACAGGTGTAAAGTGCTCTTGCAAACATTTTACCTTACGTATACACTCTGGCATTCAAGTTAATCGAGCAAATAGAACAAAAGAAATTCTCTTTGTCTTGCGCTGTTCTCATTATTTATAACGAAAAAAATCTTGGAGCAAAAAGAACTGTCAAGCGAATAGGCGACAAACGAAACTGACGAAATGTTATTTTCTTTGCAGCTGAAAGCATTCTACGTGGATTTACTGGTGCCACTGGAGACGAATCTAGAGAAGGACACAAAGGTTGTTCAGGTAAGTGTGTCACGCGTCGCGAAAATGATGTCCAAACAAAGAACGGGGCTCGAGAGCTTATGACGTTGTTGTGTTTGCAGAGCGAGCAGAAGAAATTTTTGCAACAGCACAAGACGCGCAGCGAGACATATAGCAAGGCCGCGGCAACGATGAAGAAGCAGCGCAAGAAGTCGCGAGGTGCAAGCAAGAGTGGCCTCGCCATGGACAAGGAGCTCAAGAACATGCAGATCCTCGAGGAAGAGAAATCCAAACTCGACGCCTTCTGCGAGCAGAGCCTTAAAAATGTATGAGACACGCCTCCCAGCTACTTTCTAACGCGACAACGTTTTTCCTCCTTCTTTGTTCCTTTTCTCTTCTTTTCACGAGTGCTCTAGACGTGCACTCGCTCTTTGACTCGCGGAGTCTAAACGGTCGCCTCGAATACGTAGCTTTCAACATTATTTTCCTTGTACAAAATAGAATTATTACTTGCGTGAGCAAAGGGTTTTTTTTTGCGCGTCGGCCGACAAGCTAATAATTGAATCTTGTCGTAACAAAGTTTGAACTTTCGATAGGCGATGACACAAGAGAGGAGAAGGTATGGCTTTGTGCTGGAACGACAGTGCTCTCTTGCAAAACACTATGCGAGCTTTCACGAGGTGGCTCTTGCGGCGTTGCATCCATCGGTGGACGAATGGCGCGAGGTCGCCAACACTCGCGAGTACCTGCCACAAGCCGTCGAAGATATGTTCGCTTCTCGGCTCAGAGTGAGTCTCAATAAATATCAATATTCGTTTCTCAAAATTATTTATTTATTTATTTATTTATTTAAATCGAATTTATTTTTCAATAAGTAATATGTTATTTTATTTCAATCGACACTTATCATCCCACCAAACCCTATTACTCAGAACATTGATCCATCTCCGTGAGCGATTGCTCTGAATAGCCGGCTGGGGATGATCGGTAAAAGATGCAGAAAAAAGGCACTAAAGTTGGGCATGCTCTGTTGCAGCAAGTGTCGTTCTGGCCGGAGGACGAGGAGAACGGCGGCTCGGAATTGACGATGAGCTCGCAGCTGCGCAAGACCCGTAGCATGGACAGCTCGTGTCTGGAGCTTAGGTTGGGACCAACTCAGAGCCAGTCGACTAGTGCTGGACTTCACAGCCATGCCAATAGCAATGCCAACAATCACTCGCAAGCTGCGCTGTCGCGTGCCAGATCTGAGCTCAACATACACTCCTCCACGCTCTCGCTGGGACCAGGTAATGCGACGATGCCTCATTCACTTTCACTTAATTCTCATCATAAGCATCAAAGCTCAGGTGCAAAAGGATCAATATTTTTCTGAAAGTCCAATTTTTATTCCTGCGATGTTTGCAATCAGTCGCATGGAATTGCCAATCAAAAAGCCGAACTACAGTTCCATTTTTTCACACGTTCCAGACGATTTTCTCCTTTGACAAACTACCTCGAGCGCATATATTCGTAATTAACTTTGTCGAAAAGTTCAATATCGATAGCTAAAACAGAACGATGGGAGCGAAAAAAACCGTCGATATTCGACGTTTCGATACGCAATTAGTGAAAAAAATATTTTCCGTGATTTTTCGCCCCCAACTTTTTGCCTTTGTGCTTGTGATTTCCATTGGATGGCTCTCCAGCCGCATTTTTCAAAAGTTTATTATAGTATATTTTACATGTTCCATTGTACCGGACAATTCAATTAATCTGATTAAAATAAATTGATTAAAACCGAGGAAGGAATTACTAACTTTGATGAATTTTATATTAATTTGTAAATGATTTATTCAGTGATAATTAATCCGATAAAATGTTAAAATCCACTCGGCACCGTTGACAATGCTGCGTTGTTAATAGTATACGGTTTGCTCTTGCACGATAATTACGCAAATTTGGTGAATGTTCATAAAGCACACACACATACTCAATTAATCGGATAAGAGCGCGCAAAGCAGAAGCGTACAGGTGAATTGGAATGTAAAGACTGGTTTCAAACGTGTTTACCAGGTAGAGAACGTGCCGCAAACTTAATTGAGAGTCTCGAGGCTTAGCTCGTCACTTGAGCTGCTGAGCGCGTGCATATACAATTTGGCCTGGCGTCAAAGTGAATGAGAGCCCACCCCTTCATCGCAGCTTGCCCTCCCGTCCCCTCCCCACCCCCCGTAATAGCGTCTGATTCTCGAGAGTGTTAATACACCTTCGTTATCGCTCGACGGCTCTGGGCAAATTATTATTACCAGAGAGGGGACGAAGCAACTACCCCGTCTAGACGAGCGTTCCGTCTTACTGCGCAAATTTGCATCGAGACTGCCGATCCACACGCGCTACTAGCTCGCTTTCGCTTATTCTGCAGTGCGACTGCGACGACAGTCTATGATAAAAATACATTCGACTAACGTCAGTTTGCTTATCGAAGTATCCAATGCCGAGTAGTAGATTTCATCATATTTTCGGAAAACTCGGGATAACCAGTGCGCTTGTAATTGAACGAATAAATAATGAAACTCGCAAAGCTCGTTGCAAGAGAGAAATAGAATGGGAAGCTAACGAAGTATCGTTTTTCTGCGGTGTACAGAGGTGCCGGACACCCCGCCACGACCACGATCCATGGCGCCGGTGAGCCGCAACAGCGGCGGCATAAGTGCCGGTTTGATCGCTGGGGGCTGGCCGGAAGCGCCTCTCGCCCGAGCTCTCTTTGCCTACCTCAGCTCCGGCGAGAATCAGCTCAGCTTCCACGAGGGCGATCTCATTGCGCTCATGGGTAAGTATCCCTTCACACCCTCGCCAGCCCGCATCTCTCTATTTTTATTATTGTACATTTGATTGGCAACCAATTCAGCCGAGCCAATCGATTCGAATACTTGATTGATCATTGACGCAGTAGTAAAAACTAAGTGCGCTCAGACAAGAGCATCGATGTACTTCATAAGCACCCGCTCAATTTACGGCTTTATTATTTCGGTCGAGCTGAAAATTACCTTTTGATTTACCTGCATTCAGTGCTAATAAACGGCTATTGTCCCATCGTGTATACCGATCAAGTGCTTACAATTACTCGCTCTTTGTTTCACGCGCGCAAAGGCGATCGACAAAAGGGTTGGCAGTTCGGCGAGAATCTACGCACTCAATGCTCCGGATGGTTCCCCTTGGCTTACACAGAAATTATCATCGACGAAGCACTAGGGTAAGCTAACAAAAGCCACTACTAATCTGATTTTCCTTGCTTCGCTCGCGCTAACCAACACCAATTTCTTCTCATTCAAATTGTGCTCGATGCGAAAATTACATGTTCTGAGCACATAGAAAATGTTAGTTTGATAGAAAAATCGATCAATAGCAATTTTCAATCGTGTTTGGAAAACGAAAAGGCGCGTTTAATCCGGTTATTCGACCGCGCGATAACATAGTCGAGGACAATGTGTTACTGAAAATCACTGGATCGCAGCAGCTCGAGCAAAGGTCCAGACTTGAAGGGGATGCCGCCCAGTAAGCCGCCTCCATCCCGACCACCGATGCCCAACAACGATGAAAACAGCGGCGGCAATAATAACACCAACGGCCATACCAACGGACATGCTAATCACAATGGCACTACGTCTAATGGCAGCACTGCCGTAGCTAACAGCGTCGCCAAGAGCAGCAGCTCACACAATATCGCTAATCCGTCCAATCGCCAGAGCAAAGTGAGTCTCGCTTAATTGTTTCATTAGACTTTTGCTTCTCTTTTTTCAATATTCCAAAAATCATACAATCGAGAGTTGCCAATAAAAAGATAATTCATTTACCGAAAAAAATTCACGAGAGCCGAATACAAAAAAAAAAAAAACGAAAAAGAGCCAAAAGGAAATCCTCGTGAAAATCAGCATGCTCAGCGCAGGCGGCACAATGCCGCACAATCGAGCGCGAAAAATAGAGCGCCAGCTCGCCAAAGAGAGTAAACGAAGCACTACTATATACGCTTGTTCTCGTGTGTGTTTTTTCTCCCTTTTCTCCGGCAGATCCGTCCAACTGGAACGCTGCCGACGTTGCTAGCGGGTAGCGTTGGAACCGGACGACGAGTGCAGCCGCCGGTGCCACCAGTACCGCCGCCCCAAGCAGTCACCTCGTTGCACAGTAGCAACGACAGTGGTTTCTCCAATGAGCCACCCGTCCAGCCGGACATCGATTACAGCGACGATGAGGCCATGAGGTGAGCGTCACCGGGGATCGGCACGATGGGGCTTGTTCAATTTCATGCTGCTCCTGCCTTTTGTTACTTTTTCTCGCATTTTTTCGTTTCCCAATTCATCAAACAGAATCATTCCAAGCGAATGTAGTAAAATTATTTTTTTTTTTATTTGGAAGTCATATTGAAAAAAAAGAGTGAGTGACAAGAGGCTGAGTGGTTGGATTTCTGACGAACTCCTTCAGTATCTTATCTCCTCGAACGGGAGGCTCGGTATTTCTCAATTAAAATTTCAAGTTTCATTTAATAGCCCCCTTAGTAGCTGCTTCATTTCATAGCCTAATTATCGGATCGGCATGTTAACGCAAGCTTTGTACAAAAAATTGCAATTGTCTGCTCTATTCATTTTGAAGCTTCTTTATTCAGATATACCATATAAATAAATATATTTATTTTGTTACTGGAGATATGTAAATACAGTGATTTAATTTTTTAATTTCATCGCAATTTTTTTTTTAACGAATGCAATGGAAGTCTTTTGTAGTTGAAATTGAGGTTGAGCTTTTACAATTAAAATATTTCGATTGAGTGCTTTTCTAGGCAACGCGAAGACTTCAATTGCATGACTATTGAATAAAAGATCCCTTTGACAATATTGCTGGGTAACTTTGAGTATAACAATGAAACCTAGCTTCAGAGTCAACTCGTATCTGGTATTAAAAACGTCTTGATGTTTTATAGTATTTCTAGAGTATTGTACAAACAAAGAGTAGCAATCCTATATTCAATGAAGTAGTATTGCATAAAAACAAGTACTCTTCTCCCGTTCCAATCTTGTTATTCCGGAAGAGCTTTTACTCTTTAGATTACGTTTCGTTTTGTTTTTTCTTTCGTTCTTTGTAGATTCCGCATGCGTTACTGCAATCGATGGAATTAAATGCGACGGTGGTGGACTTTACCGACCCTCGGCCCCCATTTCTTCTTTCTATTCTTTCCACCATAGCTCCTCTTAAAGACCACGAAAATATCCCAGCCTACTGTTTTCCTTCCTGAGACTAAAGCAAAAAAAAAAAGAACGTATAAACCTGTCCTACCTCAACTTGGCACGTAGCGTCTTTGTATTGTCTGGTTCTTGGTCTTTTGGCACTATCGGATTCTCCACTTTTCTCTATATTCTATGTCTTCTTTCTTTTCTACCGGCAATAAATTTTTTCGAGTGAAATTTTATTCAGTTATCCTATAACTTATTTTGATAGGTATGACTTTTAACTACTCGAAAAAAAAATCTTGTTATTCATGCAATGCATATTTATTTTTTGTTGCTGCGATTGTAAGATTTTACTTTTCAAATATTATTATATTTTTTGTTTTAGTGTTAGAAATTTCGAAAGTATTTTCAACATTTATAATTTTTCTCAAGTTTAGAATTTAGAGCGTTCACTCCAAAAAATTTCAGTACTTTCCTCGTCTATCACTCATCTATCATCTTTCGCACCCGTTCGTCTTCTTTTGTTTTTTTTGTTTTCTTTTTCTTTCGTTCACACGACCCAACTCCCCATAAAACAGACTAAGACGCCGAAAGGCAGCTGACCGACCCACCAAGCAGTCCAAACACAAGTCGAGCAGCAGCAAGGAAGAGGCTAAGATGCAGAGCTCGAGCGAGAGCAAGGATTGGGAGAACGACTCATGGAAAACAATTCCACGTGACGACAAACCCTGGCACATCTACCGCAGTAGCATGGCGGAGTACTGGTCCGATGCCAGTGTTGGGGTCAGCAAGAACGAGAACGGAAAGTCCGAGGAGCGCAGAAATATGCGCAATTCGGAGAGCGAGTCCGTTGGGCCTACCAAGAAGGAAAGGAAGCAGCAGCAGCAGCAACAGCAGCAGCAGCAACAGCAGCAGCAGGAGAACAATTCGAAGAATGAGTACGAGAACACGAGGGCAGTGGCTCGAATCTCGAATGCAGATAGGAACGGAGGAAAATTTTCATCTAGCGAAGATCATCATGGCAACGCGAGCAGAGGATACAGCCGGCGATCCGATAGACAGGAGGAGAGATCTCGACACGAGAGACGCGAAATCGAAACGGAGGATGACGAGATAGAAGTGGAGGTAGACGTCGAGGAGGAGGAAGACGAGAGTTACAATGTCAGCATCGAGTATCGTTCTGAGAAGTATGAAAACAAAAAATACTATGACAATCATAGCAACGACAATTACAGTCGAGACAACGATTCTAAATACGACAATGAGAAAACCAGTGACTCATCGCCGTCGCAATCGTCAGAATCGGACGACGAGACCATTCCGGAAACTGGCAGAAAAGTCGAGCAGATAGCCCAGAAACTCGAGCAAACAGCTCAAAAGTATGCGAGAGAGCACAGTCCGCCGAAATTCATCGAGAGACGCAGCATAGATTACAACAAAAGCACTCTCGAGCGAACACGAGATGACTCTAAGACGTCCACCGCAGCTTCATACGAGAAATACGAGCGTGAAGCGCGCAATACGAGAGCTGTTCAGCGATCGAATGAGCGCGAGCGCGAGCGCGATCGCGATCGCTACGCCGAAAAATCTCTAGCCTCGTCTCGTCAGTCTACCTTGACTTTTGATCGAGAGAGATATGACAAGAATCCGGAAAGGAAGCGCAACGCTGAACGCGTGAACAGCCGTAGTTTCGAGAGACCGCGACCACCATCGCAAGAAGCACCGGAACGGCCACCTGACCAACAACGTTATCGTGATCGCAGATTCTCCGACAAAGAGGACATTTATGGAGATTCGTCGACCGTGGGATTTTCAAATGAGTCGCTGCTCGTGGATAAGGACAGAGGATACGAGTCGAATTTCGAGACTAAATTGGAGAGAACGAAAATTCTCGAGCGTATTGGCTATCCGGGAACGTCACATTCGCGTGATACCAGTATCGACAGAAACGACAGCAATAACAACAACTTGAAGAACGACATGAAACCGTTGATGCCAAGACAAAGCACAGCTATGGGACATTTGATTCAAACCGGCCGAAGCTTTGACATTGAGAATAAAAGCCCGAAATTGGTTAAGAGGACTAAGAGTTTTTGGAGATTCCGCAGAGATTCCGAAGTGCTCGAAGGTATGGCCTTATGGCAACACAGATCTCTCGTTGACATTCCGAAGATGTTAACGAAAGATGCGAAAGAAGAGAGAGCAAAGTCTCGAGATGAGTCCAGAAAATCGAGTTCCGATGGCAGCCCAGGCCCGTCTCACCGTAGCCTCGAGCGTAAGAACAGCGATTCTACCATAACAAACGAACGAATCAATGGGATTGAACAGTCCATTCCGGACGAACCCAAAGCAGCCGAAAGAATGCATCTGTCGGACAAGACAAACGTAGACTACTTCGATGACCCTCCCAAACCAGCAGAGAGGCCCAAAATAAGCGACAGAAACGAGTACCGCTCGTCCAGACACCACGAGGAGCAAAGATCATACTTTGTAGGCAACGTATCCAGAAAAGCCATCTTAGAGAACGAACGGAAACGCAGTATGGAAGCCAAGAGGAACATGATCGTTGCGGAACTGAAAGAGAGCAGTCAAGTTAAAAGAACTGATCGTAGAAAGAAGACTTACGGCGACGACGATGATGGCCTGATGATCAATCATCAGCAATACACCGAGACCGAAGCATCCGACGAGGAATCAACCTACAGCTGTATCATTGTCAAAGACCAAGCAGTTACGGAAAAAACGCTGTTACCCAGGACCAAGCTCAGACGAGACAGCGAGAGAGGAGAGCGAAATAAGAAAACTTGTGGGCCTTGGTACGACCTGTGGGGCGTCGACCAGTCCGTCATCAAGAAGAAGAAAAAGAAACAGCAGTGAACACTGTCCCGTCATTGTTAGATTTTTATTTTTTACTTTATTTTTTTGATCATTGATTTTTTATATACATGTTTTTTAAATACTTTGCTCATTCCATTTTGTTTTTAACTCTCATCACATACATAGTGCATTTATATTTTTTTAGCTTGAATTCATGCATCTTCGCTCGAAACTATATATACATATGTGTTGTACTCTCTGTTTTAGCCCAGTCGTTTCGTTTAGTTGTTATGCAATATGATTATCAACATAATGGTTTTAAGTTTGGTTTTTGTACTCGTGGTTTTGTTCGTATCTTGTAAAATATATGTAATAAATACGCTGCTATATATATATAAGATATAGAACGAAACAAATGGGTTAAGTTTGCAAATTGGCTTGCCTGTATCGATGTAAGCTAAGCCCTTTCTCTCTAGTGTGCAACGACATCATTTTTGAAACTGTATACGCTAGTAGTAGCATCGAGCTACGTCTACTCTCTCACTCTCTCTCTCTCTCCCGCTCGTGTTTGGAGCCATTACGTGCGCTACTTTAGATTATTTACGTATCGAATTTGCATGGTAGCTTCCCAGTTAAGCCGAGAGCGCAAGTCGAGCGAAATATGATGGGCAAATAGGTCGAAATTGCGAAACTTGTTCTGCCGGCAACTTTGCTCGAATTTGCTTAGCCAACGCGCGCCCGCACGCTTGATAATTGTTGTTCGAGGCTTGAGGGCTTATAGTCCAGCCTGAACGACTGGACTCGCTCTGAGTCGGCAATCATTTATTACGTCGCAGCTTTGCGAGCGTGCTCGGCTCGCAGAGACACTGAGACGGAAAAGAAGAAACCAAGAACGTATCGACGCTTGTTCCGAGCTGATTTAAGAGGATTCGATTTTTCTCTGCCGCGCTCGTCCTTTCTAAGACTCGACGTAAATCTGATAACAAATCGAATTTACTTTCTCAGTTACTTAAGAGCTTCATCTATTAAAGGGTCACATGCTTGAAACGATAAAAGTAAATGTCCGTTGCGCTTTTATTTGACGTCTCAGTTGTCGAGTGATCGTTCGAGGTGCATTATTTCTGTTTAGAGCCGTGCGAGGAAAGGGAGAGGGAGAGAACAGTAAGAGCACGTATCCCTTTACGATTAGTAGCGGTGATTCCCAGTTTAGACGTGTGAAACGCGGCAACTTTCTTTCAGGACCAACATTTTCGCGACGGTGAAGCTGCGCAAAACAAAGACCAACGATCGTTCGGCGCCGGCGCTCTCGTAAGACGCTCGACCGAATGAAAGTACGAGCTAAGAAGACGAGTTCCTTCCCTTTATCGCCTCGCGGCACGCCGATCTCAAGTGCTGCTCCAGCGTTACTGCCGTTGTAGTACGATCGATCCGTGAAAAGGATGTTAAAAGAGCTGAAGAAAGTCCGAAATAAAATGAAAAGAATAAAGGCTGGATAAGCTATGTACTGTCGTGAAGAGTTGAAAAAACGTCTTTTTATACGAAAATTTACTTGATTTAAAACGACGAGATGTGACCATTACCCTAAAATTTATATCTAAGTGTAGCGAGTGAATTGAGTTCTATTGCTCTGTCAGTCAAAATCATCCAAATCTGCAATGCATAGTGAAATGATTTGAAAATTAACTCTTGCAAGCGGATGAAAATTATTCACTGCTATTACTTATTTGAATAATGTTGATATGCATTTTTTTACATTGGTCGTAGAAAACAAATTACTGTCGTGCCAGCGGGAGATTGCGAATACGTTTCTACAGGCGTGTGTAAAAAAGAAAATATTTGTACAGATTTGTAGTATAAAAATTGTGCTTTCATGCATCCGAGTACAAGTGCATGCAATTGAAATAGTTTGTAAAATAGAGATAGTAATATTTTTTCACTTTTATTAAACATTTTTCTGATATTATTCAAATGAGGATGTCGAGTGTAAGGCTGAAATTCAATGGACCGTCATCCAATTTATAAGCTATTTGAAAACTATCATCGTGAACTACAATGTTATTCCATAAATGATGTAATATCAATAAAATGTTTGTAGTAGTTTTAAAAGAATCATCGGATCTACTGGTCCTGATGATATAATGCTGTGTCGTGTCTTCACGACTGCGATTTTTCATGCTCGAAAAACTCAGCGCCAAAACTTGAACGTACAAGCCTCACACGACAAGCAGCGTGATTTTTCTTTATTTCATCACGTCAAAGAGCCACGAAAACTTCACTGCTGTCTAAAAGTTGGCTTGTTGTATGATGAGCCCAGAGAAGAAAACTTGTCCGTAGAGAGCCTCTGCCTTTCTTTTTTTTCCGGTGCGCGCGAAAAATCCATTCGGAAAAATAAGCGCCAACGGCAAGTCAGCCGATCCGTCCGCATAAAGACTGATCGAGGCGAGACGCGCAAGCAGGTAGCAGGCTAGGGGGACTTATTCGTCCGAGACGACGAAACGAGATGAAAGTTTCATCGCTGTCAGTCGTAAAAGCGTCGACGCGCGTCTCGCCGTTTTACGGCAGCCAGAGTTTGCGTTTCGTGACTACGACTGCGGAATCTCGTGTGCGAAATAATGAAAGCAACCCGCGCTCCGTGTGAAAAAATTCAAACGGTTGCCTTTTAAAATCTCACTTTTACAAGACCTTTTTTTCTCGTTTAATTTATGGCCCGTTTAAGAGCCGATACGCACGTAAAAGATTTAACATTTCACTCGCTTTCTTTTCGCTTGTGTACGGATAATCCCAATAAAATTGTATTCAACTTTACGAGGTAGGTAGAGAGTTTGCCGTGAATTTAGAAAAAAAAAGCGCGTAAAATTTGGTCGTAAAATGCTTATTTGGTTACAAAATTTTTGAATCACGTGAAACATCAAAGGACTATTTCATTATCGAAGTACTGCGCGCCGATAAATTTCTATTCAATTTACTGAAAGTACTTGCACGAAAAGCAAATTTCATTCGAGAGCGTAGTTTGAATTTTCAAAAACCGAACGTATTCTATTGTGCTCTTTGTCCCTCTTGTGCTAGAGAGGATGCTATTGCAGAATGAGCACAACGGAACATAAAGAACTTAAAGTTTATTAAAAATTTATAATTTTTTATACATAGTTTATTACAATTGATAGACATATTCTTGCAAACTGATACAAGTATTTCATTATCAAAAATGAAAAGCTGCCGTCGTTGCCGTCCGGAAACTCATAGCAAGCGGGGACTAAAAAGCGCGTACGACCTCAGCCACGCGCGCGCACACATATCGAGTGAAAAAAAAGAACTGATGAGAAAAACTGCCATATTCGATGCCCCACGGAAACGTCAATAATGCGCGTCCCGCCGTTATTTGCTCGATCTAGTGGGTATAATAGTACTTTTTCGACGCTGTTTTGTGGCCACTATCGCTAGCCCCCGTCTGGTCAAATAACAAAAAGCGACACGAATTCTACCCTCTTTCGTTTGCATTGAGCGCGCGTAATGAGGGAGCTTTCACTGCGTTTCATTGAACATTTGCGCGTTCGCGTACGATGCTTTTTGCACTCGGTGTCAGGAGGGAAAGTGGACTTGATTGGTATGGTTATAGTCCTGTCAATAAAAGTCGCACTGCATACATTCCATGAAGTATGGAAAATTGTAACATTCGTATGTATATTTATTATTGCTTGACTGTAATTCTCACTATCACGCATATTTGAACAATTTTTTTTTTCAGCTTTGAGAGACTTGGGACTATAATTCATAATTCATTTGAAAACTTTGATTGAAATTAAAAATAAAAATAAAAAAACAGATAAAAGTGTTCTTTTACGCCATTCAGTTAAAATATTAGAATATCGATACAAATAACTTGCCATCCAAAAGTAGGCTACAGTTGTGAAGATGGATAAAGACAGTCTGTTGTAAGTCAATAGTGTTTGTAATTGTGCAAAGATTGATAAATCGATTATACATTTCGGAAGAGAGCAAGGATTTATAACAATAAACAAATATATATACACTACCACTTATAAGGTTTCGGGTGCCGTTTTCTTTTGTATAATCATGAAATTTTAAGCTAAACACCACTACATATGATTACTCCGCCAATTATAGAGAGAATGACAGAGAGATAATGTTGATATGTTATATTATAAATAAAGATAAAAGTAATATACATATTCTATTGTATAATGTATGTAGGTGAGAGGAGATATTCGTTGAAAAATAAATCATTGGATTATAATGAACCCGAGATTTGGGCATCCGTCAAAAGCTGGTGCTTGACCTTGCAGTTAGGCTAGAAACAGATTATTGAATATGGGAATTGTTGTAAGAACCGTGTATACAGGCATATACGTTATATATAATTGTTATCGTACTTATGAAATTTTTGTTTTTATTCTAACAATAGCTTTCATTACAATTAAACTTTACTATCCAATTAATTAATGTATTTACTTCAATTACTGTAAATAAACTTCAATGATTATTTATGTTATAATTATGTTTTGATGCTAATAAATTTAAACTATAAATCACTGTTGGCATTATTGAGAATAAACTTATCTTTAGTTCCTCACGTCTCCCCAAATTCATATTCTACTACTCACGAACTGTAATCAAACTTTTTATCACTTCAAATAGTTCATTTTTTTCAAAATATTGAAACATTCTGTTTCATAGTATCATTGCTTTTCGGGTAAAATACTTAGTAAAGATAAATCAATTCTAAAAATATGTAATTCCATTATGTTTATACATTTTCAATTTCTGAACATCAAAGAATTTGCTTTTCTATTGGAAATTTATAGATTTTTTAATCTACTCTCGCTTTGATCAGAAATTATAATCATGCAGATGTTATTGGTAAAGGTAAGTATAAAAGCCCGTAAGGCATCTATAAATAAATTTCATACTTATAATAACTTAGAAATAAAATTATCAGATATCACGTTGAAAATCAAATGAAGAAACAAAAGTAAGAAACTGCGGTTACGCGGATGATGCCCAAAGTGAAACAAAACAAGATGAACATTTTGAAAGCTTGATCGCTTGCGATGAACCATACTCGCCGGCACTCAGCTCACGTGAACGCGTCGAAAGTTCGCGCGATTTCCCAAGGGGCTACACCTTAGCTTTTTTGATGGATGCACTCGAGCGCTCATGACATATTCTCTTCTCTCGGATACCTTTGGCGTAGGAGAAACGAAGAAAGACGCCGTTACGAGAAAGTAAGAAACCGATCAAACTCGGAGTACTAGTATATGGCGATTCCATATGCGACAACCGTGCAAACTAGTCGAAATCGCTTTATCTCTTTCGGGGCGTATTGAAAAGTGGAATATGCGCTTGACTTTCCCTTCGATTTTCTGACACTGAAATATATATATTTCGCTGTATGACTTACCGGAAATAATACAATGCAATTATTTTTATAGGATGGTAAAAAAGTTGTGAGTATAATAGTATTTGCTGAAAAAGTAATTTTGGTGATATTTTGTCGGATTTGAATCATTTTAGTTTCAGAATTGTCATACGTCAAACAGATGAGATTATTAAATGTTGTATTGCAGACTTTGTGGAAAAATAGTATAATGAAATATTAATTTGCGGTTATATAGTCCGTTGAGAGTGATTATAGCTCACGTTCCGACATATTCCACTCAACGCTGCTGATAATAAAACAATCATTCGATCACGATATCGGATTTGTCGGATTAAATCAATAGCACCATTAAAGCACGAAACGTATACACACGCGTACCTGCGTTTGTACACTAACTTAAGCCGAAAGCGACGATGATTAAATCTCATCAATGTTAATTACAAAATTAATTCCGTGCACGATCAATAAGCCGAATCATACTCCTATTACTGTATTTATCAACTACTACTAATAAATACGGTACGCCGACAAATAATTTGATTCTAATAATCGCAGTCGAGACTTCGTAACAATTAAATGATTTAACGTAATAAACAAAGTGCGTGCAAGGTCACAAACTTACATTTAGTCATGAAGTTTTGTGCGCTAGGGTTGCATCACATCGGGGTATCAGACCATGGCGAAGCGACAGCTCAAGGGGAGCTCCAATAAAGTGGATTGCAATACTATATATGCCGCTCGTATTTGCTTTAGAACGCTAGATTGGCACTGCGCGTTGCATTCCACAGCGCACAGTCGGATTCCCTCACCCATCCACCCCTTGCTCCATCAGAATGCAGAGTATTTGCGAGTGGTTAATTATCGTGCAGTTGGCGTATCGCGTCTGCCGGGAAAAAAAATTTTTTTTTTGCGAAAACTAGTAATTTAGTTGCTCAACCTCTGATGCAAAGGGCCACTGATACTGTTTAGCGTTAGGATGTTGCGGAGGAACGGATGGCTGAAGTTTTGATGAGCTACAGACTCTGGGCTTCGCACTGATTAGCTCGGCGAACAAACTAATTTTGGAGTTTTTGCGGTTTCTCACGCGCTGGTATATAATTTAGCCTTTGATCGATGATGTTTCTTAGCGTATTATCCGGCCCCACAAATTAATTAGTCTTCGAGGTAACTTCATTCATCAATTGTTACATTACATTGTCCCTCTATCAATTTTCGGATCGTGAAATTTCTACGCTCAATTTCAAACGACGCAGCAACTGTTCTTCACGTAATACAACAAAACGGACAAAAGCGAAAGGAAGTTGATAGCGACACGACAAGGCGAACTCAGTGGTAAACCTCAACGCTGCGTTATGAGCGTTAAGCCGCCTCTTATTTCGCCGTCGGAATTTAATCAAGGGTCGCTCTCGCTCAAGCTCATCTGGATGAACAGCCTCGCAATATGAAGAGGCTGCGGAGGCGCGAAAAAAACGTATCGTGTCTCTCTCGCTCACGCGCGCGCACGAGAGAGAGAGAGAGAGAGACCGGCGTCGTCGAGCCATTTAATATTTCAGGGTATTACCGGCGTGTGCTCGCGCCTGGATTATTCTCTTGGGGCTGCAAGCGAGCGAGAGAGAGAGAGAGAGAGAGAGAGAGAGAGAGAGAGAGTTAGGTGTCAGGGGGACCAAGTCTGCCAATCGTCGATAAAGCTGGATTACTAGTGTTAATCATCCGAACGAGCGCGCATTGTGTTTTCAATTCTTGCTGTTTTTAGACGGGTTATCTTAGTTTAGTTGCGAGTTGCGTTTTTCCATTGCCGAATAGACATGGTATACTATTTATAATAACGTATTAATTTTGAAATATATTATTTAAACTCATGAAGCGGTTTATTATTTATTTGCTTCAATAAGCGAAACAACTGTACTAAAAGTAAAAATTATATTTCTGGGAATGAATCTTTTATAAATCGATTTTTCACATTCAATTAATCTTGAAACTAAGTCAACGAAACGGCGCAATAAAATAAATATAATGACTCCCATTGGTGCTCTGGCGTATATCTAGTGCGGCAAATGAGTCACTTCGTATAACGTTTCCAGAGCTCGGGAAAAAAATATAAAACTCGTGAGCAAACCAAGTTTTGTCTCTCTTTTTCTCTCTATCCTCCTCCCCCTCATCGTCGACTCGTAGGTCGCGCGCGACGAGGCACTTCGTTAAATTTAATTAATTCCTCCGTTCGTTTCCCCTCGCGGCCGATACGTCTTCTGCATTAGGGATATTGAATCAGCGCGGCTACCTCTCGAATATATCTTTTTCTCAGGGGGGGATGAAGCTAGACCGCCGCGTACCCGCATTCAAATGCGCAATCAGGCCAATAGCTTCAAGTAAGATGTATTAGCTCTGACCGTTTCAGACCATCTTTGCCTGCATTCGACAAATTCGGCATATTTCGAGAGAACAAAAATATTCGCAAAGCTTTCGAACAGAGAGAGCCTGCAACTGCAATAACACAATGAGACTGACCGCGCTTTTTTTATTATTTCATGTGACGAAGCGATCAGAAGCTTTCAATGAATTGACCACTTGACATACAAACCAGACAGATACATGGGACAGGCTTCTGTAGCTGTTAGCGACGCTATAGTGCGTGCATAATGCTAACCTTTTATGACCTCGAAACACTCACGAAAATGACTGGCATAAACGTAAAAGCCATCGTCAAAGTGGAGTCTCTCTCTCTCTCTCTCTCTCTCTCTCTCTCTCTGCCCCTTCCCTTCGGTGTTCCTCGCGCTCGTATAAATAATAACGTCCCGCTATAGCTAGTCTCGCTGATGCTCATATTTTCCATTTCTTTTACGAGGGAATGTCTTCGCCCATCGCACTAGCTCCTTGGTAAGGTGTCAACTGTAAGGCTCTTCTCGTTACTCATTTTTTTTTATTGAATGATACGCGCCGTTTGTGTGCAATTACTTTTCAGAGTTATGTGCTTCTCAAGGGGACTTGATATTGACTCGTTGAATTGACGATGTCGTGCAGAGAGAAAAGTGCGCTAGTCAGCTCATACATGACCATGCAATATCGCCTTGAAAAAATTATTAGACGACTGATTAATTGAAATGTGAATGAAACGATGTGAGGCCTCTATCGCGGTAGGTTTATCGGCGGAAGCAAGTCGTTGCAGTAATTTAGTGTATTTTGTGACATGAAGGCAGCAGTGTGGAAATTAATAGTTCCGCGAGAGGAGCGCGCTTGCGCTTACTCGCGTCAACGTCGCTTTTCGATTAACTTTCTCTCGCCGTGGGCGACACACCGTTGTCGAAATTGCCGGCGCTCGCTCGCTCGCTACTCGCGGCTGCAAGCTCGCCGGGAGTGCGTTTGACAGGAGTGTGGTTAAAAGCTCAGCCTTGGCGGGGGGCCTTATGATCAAGCTTCATCTACTCGTGTGCTACATGCGAGCGGCTTGAGCTTTCTTTTTTCCTGTGCTTTCGCTGAGCTTTGATTTTCTGCTATATATTGGAAGAATCATACTGTAAACTGTGGGGTATTTCGTAAAGCTCCCTTATAAATCAATCCGCGCCGCGACAGGTACTTAAAAGTAATACTTCATTCTGTCGATATTTCATAACAATTTTGAAACAAGTTTCTGCCAGGCTGAAGTATTTACGATTTGAATATTTGACAGCAGAATGATAAAAACTTCAGTAGTACGAGTCAATGTATGGTACAGCACATCGATTTTCGAAACTTTCACGTGGACATATCTCCCTAGCAATTGGAAATTCCGAGCACGTGAAACCCCCAAAGTGATGCATCCGAAAATGAAAAAATAAATATCGGAAGAAAAGTAATAATGCAATCGCTCAATGTCGAAAGCATCCGAGGTCGTACACGTGCAACCGAAGAATACAACACGACATGTACGCTTCCTGGCCGCGTTTTACGCCTCGACCTGCATACATACTTGTATACATCCGCACTTGGCTGCGGTATTCCGCGAGCGTTCTCGTGAGGGCAAGAAAAAGAAGAATACACGCAACAAAAGGAAACATGCCGCGGAAATGAGGGGGAGAAGTTTGGGGATTCACCTCCTTCTTTGGATAAAGTAGGGCATTACAATGCGATCTGCGTTACCGGTGGAGTGACTGCGTCTAGCGAGGCAAGAAAAATGCATGCCGGTTGGCATCAATATTTATAAGGTAGGTATACCATTTTTCTACCCGCGATTTGTTCTGTCTCAGCTATACGCTGAATTTTGGCAATCGTTACACGCTTTCTATTGTATCGATGTCAGCATGTTAAAGAGAAGCAACAGAGAATATACAATTAATTCATACCGAATTGTTCTCATTTAACTAGGATAGTGAGCTCCAAAAAATTCATAATTAAAAAAAAAACTGTCTACGCGAAACTAATCAACTTAGGGAGTGAGAAAAAGCACGCCAAACTTCTCGAACAATTCCGTACAATGAGTGTCTCTGTAGTAAACTTAGCAAAAAATATTCCGTTGTGCTTGCAAACAAAAAAAAATTCGTTTCTGGAGCGTGAATTCGCAGGAGTAGTGTACCCCGTGGAAAAAACTCATTGTTATCCCGCGAACTTTGAAATAAAAAAATTTGCCGCATGAGGAGTCGTCGTTGGGCACAAGCTCTACTTTTTATTTTCTTTGCTTACAACTTTTTTGCAGACCATCATATGCTAGTGCACAAAGGCAAGCGAGAACTTTTAAGGTCCAACTTTTAGTTCGCGCGCTCTCGCGCTTCTCGATAATTCAGAGACGAAATGGACGCGCTTATCGTGCTGCTCGGTGCAGCATGCATTTTAAAAATGTGCCGCCCCGCGCGCTGCAAGCGAAACTTTGGGAATTGAATTGAATTGAATTGAGTTTCCCGGTTGGTTTGCACGATTTGCGGTAAACGGCTTGTTTCTCGCAATTCTATCAGCTTTGAATTTTGTTTGGCGAGTTGTTGGTCACTTTCAGTGTTAGCAAAACCTAGTTCGAGTATTTATACACGAGTTTAGCTTGTATTCCACCTCAGCATCGCCTGAAAAGCCACATATAAATTATAAAAATAAATAGCTGAGCAAATTAAATCAAATTTCGATAGCTAGAAGGTAAATTAAAAATAGGTTGATGTAGTACAAACAATAACAATTTTTTTGTTTGATGTGAGGAAAGAGAAACTAGAAATTATTATAAAATTAGATAGCATTATGAAAATATTTGATCATACACGCCCTGTTTGGCAGAGCTATATAAATTTTAGATCGAGCTTTAGCCGTTTAAATATTTTAATTGGCAAATTTATTCATGCGATACTCCTTGTGCCATCTGATTTATTTTGAGAACGTGAGAATTCCGAGCGAGAGAGCTTTGCTGAGTAGTGCTGACGGCCGATAATGTAGTTTCCAATAGTTCCCGCGTTCGGCGCAAGAGAGCCACCCCCGTCGAATCATTACCATTTCTTGCTTCAGCCAAATACTCGATATAAAATTTTACCGCCTATCGAAAAATTTTTCGTTGTAAACTCTGATAATTCCACAAGTAACTTCAGCAAAAGTCAGTAAACGACGTAGTCGCACGGCGTAAAAAGACATTGGTGTCACTTCACGTACAAAGCAGCCCAAAACCGACTAACG
>JAWWMK010000040.1:6985738-7038793 GCA_035047105.1 Galeopsomyia nigrocyanea | reverse complement strand
GAGCTCACCACGCATAAGAACGTCGCATAATTGCTGTGTCTACAATGGTGCTCGTAAAATCGAGATTGTGCCAATTCACGACACCAGTATAACCGACTATATATAACCAACAGAATAACAAAATAGAATCTAATCTTACACTCAAAAGTATTTTTACGCCAGTAAGTCGTAACAAATTAGCGTCTGACGAAAATAGATTTATGCTACTTGCTTTTATCATAAATGTATCCATCATAAAGCGATTGCCGTTCAACAACATTCACGCCAACTTAAATTTTCAACTGTTGATGCAGTTCTCTGCCTTTATATCATCAAATACAGTGTACGTGAATTGAAAGCGTAAAATTCCAACATCAGCAGAAGCGCCAACTTTTTTCGTAATTAAAATTCCGAGAGAGAGAGAGAGAGAGGGAGAGTCAGATGAGCATTGTCTCGCCGACGAGGTGGCGGCGCATTTGCATTAACAATGCAAGCAATGGATTTGTAATTCAGCGGAGCGTCGACACAAATCAACGTCTTGGACTCGCGCGAATGCGGGCGCGGCGTAAATTTCAGATGTATGCAGATTCCACCGTTATAATTTCTCCTGCGGTAACGCGTAGCTTCTTGAGCCTTGCGGCCGTTCATGATTTACGCTAAGCAGACATTCAGGATGTAGCTTAACGCTTGGAATGATGTTGATTTGATGAAGGCATTTTTCAAGGCATTTTCATTATGATTCATTGAGTTTGTCAAGTATGAATAGATGCATGTTTCGCAATTTTAATTTAAAAAATGAATTAACAAAAAGAATCAAATAAATAAACTTTCAAACAAAAAGCTTGGCACGTATGAAAAAATGGCGTAGAGCACGGCCGTATATGCAACTCGCGGCTTTCGCTCGACGGCACATTCCTTTTAGCAATTTCATTCCTCCGGATGGGGATGTAGAGACACGGCCGGTCTCTCGCCTTTTTACTGCTCTGCTCTTGACTTCCGGACTGAATCAGCCGCGACCATCAGCCGATAAGGGCCGAAATCTTTTTCCCTCGAGCAAAAAAGTTCTTTAGTCGAAACTGTGAATGACAGCAGTTCTACTGCATTTTGGCGAGCTGAATAGGGTACATTACGAATTAAATATCAGTTCATCGATAAGATTGACATAAAGATTAAATGGAATTAAGAAATAACCTTACTTAGAATTCAATAGAAGACAGTGTAAATTAATTAATTTCGTCGCTCATCTTCACCTTTTTTGTTCCGCATTTTTTCAAGTTTGCATACGAAAGCTGAATAACAAAAAATAAGCTTGTCGACAAAAGTAGCTTGGCAAAATGTCGGCATTTTCGCGATCAACCCGACAGTTAGGAACACGCACACTACGCCCACCAAGTAAGTTCAATTATGCAAAACCCCGCTGCTAAACTCTCAACGGACGCGCAACTTTTAAATTAATATTCGAGGCCAAACATTGTAAATCAACGAGCTTGCGAGCCACTTTTTTTCCCCAGACTCAATTCATGCGCCTGTTGGGGAACGAAGCTGCCCCGGAAACATACAGCAACGTTTTTTCCGAGCGCGCACACCTTTCCTAAATAACAATTAGATTTTTGTGCACACGCGGAAATCGCGGCGTTGATTAAAAAACTAACTGGAGCATGATTTTCAGTCTTTGATATAGTATTTATCTCACTCAATGTCAAATAGAAATGTTGTTCATACCAAGAATTAATAAAAATAATGAAACACCATAGTTGAAATTATGAAAAAGCCTTTGGCACATGTACGAATGTACGAGTGGCAAGTAAATTGAAAAATTAATGAGAGCGCTACGAGTAAAAATGTAATCTTCCGAGTATCGAAGTAATATTTCGATAAATCCTATTCGCTCGACTTGACGTAACCCGTAATAGATATTCCCGTCGCTATTCATCAGATCCACAGGCACGAAATCACGAGTTCTCCTTCACTATTAACGCGACAAATCGACTTGAAATAAGATTCCAGTGCTCGAATCCTGCGCACTTTTCCAAGGGCGCGGCGATAGTATGACAAGACTATTTCGTGGATTACGTCGTCTCTCTCCTTATCTCAGAACCGTGAGCGCGAGATCCGAAAATTTATTCCGATCCGATAAGCGAGCACAAAATGCATTACTCCGACGAGCTCTGCAATATCGAAGATCAGCTATCGGCTTCGTTGCTTTTTTCTTTTCGGTAAAATTCCACACGAGACTGTAATTAACGATAATAATGCTGGAAAACTCACGTAGAAAATTAATCTCCGGAAAGGTATAATCCGAAGGAAATAGAAAACTCACGCACGTTATTATATAAAGGTCGATAACACTGACTTCTCTCCCTACGCGATATCTGCCAGTCTCTCTCTCTCTCTCTCTCTCTCTCTCTCTCTCGATCTATCTTATACCCTGCTTGACGCTTTAATAAGTTTCACCCCCGGTAGCTATAAGCAGCACGCTAAGACGACGTTGCATTAGGTTTGCTTTTGGGAAGCTCTCAAGCATAATGCGACCGCGCACACATGAGACTGCGATAATTTGCTTTTGAAACGCAGCGGGGCTACAGGATAAATATGATAAACAGCTATTTGTGTGCTTATTTTATTATCGACTTTTCTCGAGGAATATCATATTTTTCATCTCTCTTCGCTCGCTGCTGGCAATTATTAAAGGAAATAAGCGATTCTTATACTGCGAGACGAAGAAAGCTCGGTGGAATGGCAAAAAAATCAGTTTCGCAAGCTCTGCTGACGGAAATATTTATCAACAGCTTGCGATATTCAGGTACTAATTGAGAAAAAAGCTTGAAATTAAGCATGAAAAGAGTGAAATACGGGGCCTCCGATTTCTTCGCGACTTAAAAAACTGTTGGGATTATTAATAAAAAGCTTAAATGAGGGCGCCCGCTGCAAGACTCTTTAAAAGGGTGACATTATTCACAACGTTGGCCTTTGATAACGTCTGAAAGTGCAAAATGATGAAGGAAGGTATGTACCATAACGGCAAGAACGTCGGCAAAAGGTCGGAGCTTTAGCATAAAGTTCAGCGGCTCTTCCCAATCATTGCTCTACTCGTTGGTGCACGTACCGCGCAGCCTTATATGAGTTTTCGCGACGGAGCGTGTAATATCTGAGGCTTGCTGTCCTCCCATACTAACGGCTCCATTATCTGCTCATCTGGCGGCGCGGCGTGCTACTCGCGCCAAACTAGCATAATTCTCGGCAACTTTCGCGGATCAAAACCCCCCTCATGCCGCGCATACGCAAACTTACGCATCTCGTTCTGTTCTCGCTGATGAAGTTTCCATTCAGTCCTAGATATACGTCGCATTGTTTTTCACATCGATCTTTGCGACTTTGTTTTTCAATACGGACCTTTTTCGCGCAAGAGCGAGAAAAATACTCAAGTTTTCACGCTCCGCCAGCTGCAACGCGCAACGTCGCAATTCTATATACGCGAGCGCTCGGCTTCTTCTTTTCACTCCCTCGGCTACCTACAATATTTTCACATCTAAGGCTCAGCCCACGTCTATATACGTTCTATTCTTTCAAAACTTTTATTCAAAGAACCTCTCACTCCCTTTGCTGCCCACGACAGCCGTCGTCACTTCAATTTCAGACCTGCCTCGGTGCGCTCACTGCTCTGGAGTGAAATCGCGCGCGCCTTGTCGCCTGTATAATCTGCTCCAATTGTTTCGTCTGACCTTTTTATTTTCAGCGCAAATATGTGCTACACAACAATGAAAATACTGAGCACGTCGAGTTAAAAAGCCCAGCTGCAGCAGTGTCAAAATCAAAAGACCAAATTCACTTTGCGAATTCTACCTGTGTTTACGAAATTGCCTAATCAAATACGCAAGAACTTTGCAGTAAGATGTTGAGGCGAGGCTCATGCTCGCGCCATACATCACTTTCTCACTTTGCATGTAAATTCGAGAACTTCAAACAATTCCTCGGCGACTTTAGCGAGGTATAGTAATCAGATTGCTCTCGTTGGCAAAGAAAAGTTAATCAAAAACTTAAATAGATCCGAGTGTGGTGCGCGAGGCCTGGCCAAATAAAAGCGGCCGGAATATTTATACGCCCGGCTGCTTGAGAAAGCAACGCGGACATAGTGGCTGGGGAAAATCGAGCCATCAATCTTTGCAGGGTCCTAGCTCCCCCATATTTGCTCTGTCGGGAGAAGAGCTCCGGGCGCCACCACGAGAATCTCGACGTGCTCGAATACACACGCGTATACATATAGATGCCACGCTCGCCACGTCAATGCCGCAGCACACTGCTGCTAGCTGCGCTTCTGCAGTATAAGTCTCACTGGATCTCTCTATCTCGCGCGCGTCTATATCGGGACTTTGAGCAACCACTGACTTTGGGCTGTTTTTTTCGGAGCGGCTGAAAACTCCTGCTCGACAATTCTTCTTCTTCTTCTTCTTCTTCTTCTTTACTCCATCGTTGATGTTGACATCACTATTTGAGAGAGACTTCTTAACTTTCGTTCAGTTTCAGCTATAGCACGTTTCCATTCCTTTCCATATTGCGTACACGCGTATTCGATCAACTATATCGGCAAATTGGTTTCATGATTTACGAGAATAATCGTTAACAGTGTCTAATGTTTCAATGCGAATAGTTATTACCGCGATCGTTTAGAAGCCGTCGAGAACCATAAATTGAAGTACCTCGTGTATGTAGTACACACACTAGCTGTAATTTTAATTTGCCGAGCATTTATATTACTTAAAACGGCTGAAAAAAAATGGAGACGACCTCTAGCGCTTTAATAAGCGCAAAAATAAATCTTAAAATTCATTTCAAAAGAAAATCCTAAAAGCCCTCGAGGGTACGAATTAATTTTCAAATTAGCGTACACGCCCTCGTTTCTGCTGCCTACCGAGGAGGAAAAAAACACTGTCACTCGAAGAACCAACCAACTGTAAAAAATAAAAAAGCTTTGCCCACCTCTCTCGGCGATGCATGCAGGTTGTTAATTATTTTACCGCGAGTAAACAACACGGAAAACGAGCTCTCGCGCAAGCTCTTTATTTTTTCATAAAGCGCGACAGCACGAGCACGCATGCACATTGATTTAGAGGTGCAAAAGGACAGTAAATTGAACAAGTTGCGCATGGCAAGCTGATTGTGATTCACAGCGTCGCGAATTTTGGCAACCACGCGCGCTCGCATTCGCCTGTGGCTTCTCGTCGGGTCTATTCGCTCGCGTTCCAGGATTTGCCCTGCTTGTGAACTACATGCGCATGTACGACCTATACAAAAGCTCACAGGTTTGCAGCTCGTTACCTGCGTTGAAAAATCCACTGCCGAGAGAATATCTTTCTCGCTAGAACTCGTCCAATTAGCATGGCTACGAATTTCGTAAAATATAAATCATGTATTCGTTAACTGCAAACAATTGACAGCCGCTAGCTTCATCCGAGCGTTAAACAGATACAAATTGAACGTTACTTGATACGCACAAAACAGATATATTCAATTTGCGATAGGGAATTCATCAAGTCCGTTCGATTGAACAGCATTCGCTGGGGCTTTTGTAAAAAAGCAAATTTTCTGTATGCTGGCTAATATAGGCCATTGCCTCCCACTTTATAGCTTTCGACGATACACAACTGAATGCCATCGATTAGCTCGCCTGTACAGTATCGCGTGTCGGCGCCAACGTACGAGCATTGAAGCGTTAAACGTGCAGCGAAAGTGTAGAAGAGACGAAACAAGTTGCTCGCTAATCAAAATCTTCACTCTGTAATGACGGCACTGTCTGATCTATATAAGTACCTATTGCTGGGAATTGGATGCTGATGTTAAAAAAAATGGTATAAGTTGCGCAAAGCTCAGTAATGCCGGAATGGTTGAAAGCGAAAACTTCAACTCACACCTGGCAAACTAAAACATTTGATGAATAGCGTATGATTGGGGAGGAATGGGAAATTGATGGGAAACTAGCATGAACGAGAATTCGCGTGGGGTTAGAGATGGTAAATGTAATTGCATTTGCGTTGGCTCTTGGAGTTTAGAGCGAAAGCAGCACACGTTAGCCATGGCCGCGCGGCGACCATTGAGCAAACGGCGCGGGCGGCCGCGCTCAGTAGCAATTAATGTTCAACGAGCTGAAAGATTGGCGTGTATTCAATTGCTCTGACAAATCCCTTGTAAATCTTGCTGCGTAATTGCCGACAAAGCTTTTGTTTTTGAATATTTGCTAGGCGTGTACGTGGCACTCGATCGACCATACGTTTGCCTTGTAACTGATACGGTATTACACGATTTATCATTGAACTGACAATAATGTGCTTGTATCTTCTCAGTGCATATTGGCATCGCACTCCATATATTCGCAATCGCAATTAGTCCAAGCGCGCAACATGCTAGCATGAAGAGCAATGTTATAATGCGCCCCTCTGCAGCCGTGCTCAAAGCAATGCAATCAGCCGCGTGCCCATCGTCAATTTCGGAATCAATTCGATATCGCAGCTAACTTTGTAGCTGCTCTTCTGCGACTGGGAAATTGCATTGCCTACAACGTACTAGCGTCACGTGATGTCTTTGCACTCATGCTGGCGCAGCTCTCGAGCGACGCGACTACGAGCTGCTTCGTAACGACATCGTTAGAGCCAACTCTGACGCCTCCTCGACTACGATGCACTCGTTCTTTCACCGGCGCGGCGCGGCGTGTATCCTCTCGAGAATTGCGAATACCTATCCTTTCATATGGAGGATCTAACGATTAAGACGAATATATAGGATGTTCAGTGATATTGCAAGTTAGCGAGGCGCGTCTTCTACCGAGTGGCTTGTATATATTTACCTCGATATACATTACCGCTATGAATTCATACGAATGTAACATTACGAAATTATATTCGCTCACGGCAATTTGAGATGCAGCGATTAGAATGAACTCCTTCCAAATTGCATCTCCCGTTATAGCAACAAAAATGCAACAGCTACTTTCTCGTATTCTTTACCTTGTAAATTGCTTCGCTCGTACTGTCCGGTGACACGAAGAAAATAACAAGTTGCACTAGACCTTTTTTTTTATCATGCAGACATGAAAAAGTGTCTTTTCAACAGGCTTTTTATGAACGAATATTGGGTTCCAAATGAAACTAAACGAAATAAAAGTACGCGTGCAGCTCGACAGGCATCTAGTACGAAATTGATGAAGCAGAGAACAAGATTAAGCGCAACAATTATTTATCATTAACACTCTGCCGAGGCAAATTCTCAAGTTTCGGGGGATACCTGAGGAGGCTGACCTATCTAATTTCCATGCTGTAGCACTACGTATACACCTATACCTGCCTATACCTATGTAACGCACAGCCAACGGTTAGATAGTGGAAAAGCTGGCATGCTGTTAGAAACTGATGTTCATCGCGCGTACGGATCCAGTTCGTGGAATACTCTATGAGAAATTAATTAGTGAGCCTTTGAAGTAATGTTGACTATACCCACTTGACAGATGGAATTTTCGTAATAGTCTTTCGACTGAATAGTCGGATACAGCGTTGTCGAATTCAATACGCAGCAGCGCACAAGAATTTTTTTATTCCATTTATCTTTAGTATCAATTGATTCAACTGAATTTTCAATATAGATGTCGACGAATGCTACAGTTCAATGGAGTTCCATTCAATTCACAGTTAGCGCAGTTGAAACAGCGATTTCTATGTCAAACCTACTATATTGGCGCTCTCGGTGGTAAAAGCAAAAGCTCCTTCCAACACGACCGGCTTACGCGTGTTTGTTAATTAAACATTTTTGTCGCTTTTTGTCAAAATGAACCAATTGGTAAATTTTCAATATTCCTATATTTATTAGATCTCAAATGAAATGGGATATACTAACAGTCAATTAAATTCGCGTAAACCTGACGAGTACTTGACAATTTATTAAAAATTTGATTCTATAGAAAAATAACTCATGGACAAACTTTTGTGTTACAATATTGCGTATAAGACGAAATCCAAAAAATAATATCTATTTTCTGGGGTCTGGAATTGAAATTTTTTTTTTCTTCGCTAGGGCTTTCGAACCTGTCTCCTTTTCTCATTTAAGGTATGTAGTGACGGAAAATGATCGTGAATATTGAAAAAGTCCGCAGGAACTACTTTTTCGGCATTTTCACATTATAATCAAATGGACTTTTTTCAATGCAAATAAGCGAAAAACGTCATTTTTCACATGCTGATTTCTCGACTTCTGAGACAACTGCAAATATGTCTGACTAATCAAAATTACAGCAAAAAAGAAGACCTTTATGTGGAATAAAGTTTCGTTAAAAAAATATCTTGCAAAAAGTTATCAATAAATTAAGAAGTAGGGGAGGGTGGGGCAAAATGGCACTCGAGGCAAAACGGCCTCCTTGGGGTTTTTTTTATGAAGGACAATGCCAAAAAATCTAGGTTTCTAGTATATTTACAAGGATAGTACACCGACCATTATGCGCTATCCGGCGACCTGTTAAACATTACTCTCTTATTTTTAGAGAGCTTTGAATTTTTTTATACACTTTTCGTCATGTACCTACTAAACTTTGTGCAGCAAGGAATGATAGTTCTTAATTTTCTGTTGTTTCCGGAAAATTATTTTCTTATTAGTCGACTTTTCAGGTTTCAAATTCCGTTCAAAAATTATTTTCGTCAACACCAAGATGTTAGAGTCACAATTTAAGGAAAAAAATTCATTCGCGGCAAAATGGCCCCTTCATGGAAGATGTCTTAAAAAAAAAGAAAACCGAAATAAATTGATTTTTTTCATGAAAAAATGGCTATATTCAAATGACCGTGGATCGCGTTATATTCAACGAAATCAAACGCGACCAACCAAATTAAAGCTCTTAAAACAAAATAATTGCCACAAACTAGGTGTAAAAATATTGAAAATAGACGAAACTACAGGTCTTTAGCATAATAGCAGAAAACAGGTACGAAAAAAATTATAACCGGTAGGTCTTTGTAGGGCTTACTTCAACGAATGTGAATGTGTCATGCAGAAATTGAGTAACCGTTTTATTAAGATTTTAGCCGAGTTTAAAGCTATGGGTGCCATTTTGCCCCACTCTCCCATACTTAAATTTTGAATTTGTTAATAATATGTAAATTAAATAGTAAGAGTAAACAGGTCCGGAAGCCCTAGCGGAAAATTTTTTTTTCAAGTCTAGACCTTTTGGATTTTGTCGTAAGGGCGCTAGACTATTGCGTCTGATAAATTTTACTCGTGGCTTGATCTGATTATAGTGTTGATGAAGATTCCTAACAATGAGCTTTCCACAATTAAGGCACACGTCCTTCACTTAGCTTAATTAGGCTGCGCTGGCAGCATGATCCTTGAGCTCAAGCAAGATGCCTTGAATCTACCTCCCGCTATATATACTTAATTTCAAGACGAACATTCTTGCAGAGTAGGTATTACTTTTTCAAGGAGCTCTGGCAAGTCAATATAATGTGCGCCACTTCGTCTTTCAAACTCAAAGCAACTTGTACGCCAAGGGCAATAAATTCAAAGCTCTTGAGAGGGCTGCAATATCTTCTGGAGGGTAACGCAATATCAGCGCCACCTCATCTCGCTGGTGTATGGTCGACGGATACGTCTACTAGTCGACGCGCTGGGTAACGCCAAAGATGACATCGTTGTTACATCGGTCCTTTCTGCGAACCCAACATCGGCTTGGATTTCCCTCGCAGTAATCATAATTAGCAGACAACAGCTATTCCCACTATCTTGGCAATCAAGCAATGTAAATATCAACGAGCTGAAAGATAATTTAATTAGCTGATTGGACGTCAATATTACGAGGATCACAGTATTTTCCATTAGCTCGTGAGATTCATTGATTTCGTCGTCTATTAGCGGATCCCGGCGTCATTGTTCAGCGAACTTCTCGTCGTCGTCGAGATTGTAATTATCTTTAATTAATTGAGCAAAGGGCGCACTTGAGAGAGAGAGAGAGAGAGAGAGAGAGAGAGAGAGAGAGAGAGAGGCCAAGCGCTACGACAAAAGCTCTTCGTGTCTACGTCTCCCTTCGCGTCGCTATATAGGTATATGTATATAAGTCGCTTCTACGAATCAAATTTTCCATCTAGTTTTTTTCCGTATTTTCTCATCTCGATTATTTCCACTTGTACTTTCAGTATTGCAAAGCTTCAAAGCTTTGAATATGAAAATATGTGTTTGATTCGATAGTAATTAAAAGTTTGTTAATTACTACGCGTTCATTTATTGAAGGCAAAAGTCGAAGTAAACCATGGAAAGTCATTGATTTTTGGCAGACTACTAGCTCATTGCCGTTTACACTGGCAGACTCGACGACAAATGTCATCCAGTCTGTTTACTACTCGAGTCCCGCCCTTGACTGGCTGTCGCTCCTTGGCGCTCTTCAGCGTTGCTCCGAGTCCGTTGACAAACGAGTCTCCCCCAACTGAACATCAAGAGACCTATAGATACCGAGAAGTCATGATTGCCCAGCTTTTGGCTGTAGAGGCAGAAACCGAATGGACTATATTTGGCTTCAGATTGATGAGATGCTGTTGCTACACGAGCCCTTGCTCATTCATTATAAGCTCATAGTAGAAAGTTTGCCAAAGCGAGATGTTTAAACTTTCATCTCAGACTCAAAAATCTCTTACAGACTTGATCAGTTGGGCGATTAATTATCCGTTATCCCATATCATAAGATATTATAAAATCAATACTTGTAAGTTAGTCATACTTGGAAAATAAATTGTTATATCAGTAAATTATTGAGAACTCAGTCTGAAGATGGTAGGGAGCGATTGCATTTTGTGCCAAAAGTCTATGCAAACATTTGCCGAGTACATGCGAGTGCGTATTTCCATTTGAATGTACATATATATAAACTCAGCAGTGGCAGGTAAGCTACGCGAGCGATATGCGTCTCATGGCAAACAATTACTCTGCAGCGTCGACGAAGACGGATCGCTCTCCTTGAAGACGAGAGTCGAGAACCAAGTCGCCGCTAAAAGGAGAACGCAGGCAAATAGAACTTAAACGAATTTATACTTCGCGTCGTGAGTACGTGCACCAGCAGGAGTATATATAAGATGTGAAACGTATAAACGCCGAGGAGAGCAAAGTGTGTTTGATAGAGTTGAGAAGTCTGCCAAGCGATTTTATAATAGACTTCTCACATGAAATTCTTTTGAAGGTGGAATACTTTCTTCTTACATTCAAGTGTAAGGATGTATTTAACTCCTATTGTGCTCTCAGTGAAAAATCGTCTACTCTTATTGAATGGCAATCCTTGCGAGGCCGGAAAAACTCCTTTTGCAGTTCTACCAGGTGCTATTTTCAGATGAATATCTTTTTATGGCTAAAGGAATTTTTTTCATGCATATACATCTGTTGTGAGACTATGTGGTACATACTTTCAATTAATTACAGAATAATATCTTTTTCTGCAGCTAATTTTCAATGAGAATGACAAAGGCTATAATAAAACAGATCATAAAACTTTATGGACTAGGTGTAATGTGACATGTATTGCAGAAAAATAGCTTGGAGGCACGAAAATCCAGAAGAAAAACGAGGGTGCGACAGGCTGGTTCTGAAAAGAACCAAGAGTAGTAGCAGCAGTATAAACAACAACAACAACTACGAGTACGCCGAGTAGGAGCGAAAATAAGCACGCTCCCTTCCAAGGGTATTGCGCTCGCGGGGTACGTTTGTACGGACTGAGAAGACGAAATGGAATTTTCTTTGAGTCTAAGAAGGGAGAACAGTAGCTCGTGGAATTTTCCTTGGTAGTGAGCATTGTCTTTGAGCCCTTGTTCCTTCCTGCTTTCTATCTTTAATCTGCTTTTCTCTTCTTCGCTTCTATACTTTATTTCACTCTCGTATCGTGCCTCCTTTCCCATCGAAGCTTTGCCATGACCAAAGACTTTTGGATTTGTGTTATTTTCCAAACGTCGCCTTTTATTTTTCTTCAATTTGCGGTCTCAAATGATATATGATGCTTTTAAAAGAGCTGCGTGAAATGTGTTATTCAATGAAGTACAGAACATATGAACTAAAAAAATACGCGGGGTGTTCAGTTAATTAGAACTTATTAATGAAGACGATGCTGAAAATTTCTGAGTAATAGAGCTTCTCATTGTTTCACAAGTTTAGAGAAGCTCTATAGTGATAAAGGCAACGGTCTTTTCATATAATCTTACTATTCACATAGTAAATGTTTAATCGAAAGTTTAATGAAGCTTTTTTTATTGAAGTATCTTGGAATAATGAGGATCTGCCTTAACATTGCACATTTATAATAGGTCTTTGATAATGTCTAAGTTGAAACTCAAAATTTTGACAAATACCATTATACCGTTTCCAAAATTAGTGTTATCGACGAATAGCAGCATCGCGGATAAGTTCAGTATTAAATTATGGCCCACAAAAATAGTCAGCCATACTGTCTGGGCAACACACAAAACCCTTTTGAGGATCATGTCACGCCGATTCGGAACGAGCTCACGACCTGGCGCTTCACCCATCCATTGCTCGCTCGTTCGCGGTTTTTTTATCGTTATGCCAAATTCAGCAATGGCATTTACGACTTTTACATTGCCTTTATAGTTATGCAAATTTTTAGTTGCCTTCAATTTACTTTTCCAACACGCTCACCCATGCACCTGTGAGATAAATATACGAGTGTGCCGTAAGAATGAAAATACGCCTTATTTGAGGATATTCACTATGCGCCCACTCGCTTCAAATATTAAACAAGTGAACGACATTTTTTAAAAGGCACCGTACGTAAGTTATAAATGGTTCAATAAATAGCAGGCCCGAAAATTGATTTGATGCAAATTATTTGCTGGTAATAACGGAAATTGCATCGCAAGGTATGCTTTATGCGTCAAAAATTATGAATATTGATAAATTTCAATTTACATTCTAATTAAAATTGTGCACAAGAAATATTCAAATTGATGGGGCAGAAGAATTGCAAATGCAGCAATTGAGTTATATTTTTAAAAAGAACCACTTAATAGTAGCATCAGCTTTCATAAAAATATAATAAATGCAATTAATGCAATAAATTGACCCGCGGTAAATCTTATTACCGGGAAGAGCAGCACAAGCAGAAGCTCCTCTCTCGCTCTCTTTCTCTCCCTCTTTTGGTCTCTTACCAGTCTCGCTTCGTCGACAATGGTTTCGCTATGAAAGCGTCTCTACTCTTTTTTTTCCAAGACTTATTTCTCGGCTAGGTGCAATCCGTCATAAAAATGGCGAATGGCAGTTGCGAAGCCAAGGGACCGCGGAGACTTTACTAGGGAATTGTTTCGCTAGAAATCCAGTACAAGTAAGACCACGATATTGTTTTCTTACTGCTCTCATAAAGCTCCTGCCTCGTTAAAGAAGAATCAGAGTGACGCATCTTCTTCAGCCCACGGAATTAACCGTAGAAAAAGTAGTTTCGACTGCTAGAATCTTTGTTGCCTTATAGCGAAACTCCAATTATTAAAGAGCTGCGCTGTTTATGGTCCTTATGCGTAAAAACAATTGTTATTTGTACTCCTCATTATTGTAAGTCCAATAATGTAGGGTATTTCGTAGAAAAACTTGACGAAAAAAAGAGAGATAATGCATAATGTTTTTTATTTGTCTTACGAGTGTGGGAAACATGGTTCTGCTTACTTTCGAAATATAATAGAGCACAACATGAACAATAGGTCACTCTGTCTGATTACAGGTCTGTCGCTGGGCGGCGGGCTGATAGTGCTGGCTTCGTCGCTGTCGGACGCCACTTGGGACATACCGCAAACGTACTCTTCGTTTGACAAGTCTGAGGATACTGGATTGCCACACTGGCACTACGGATGGTGCTTGCAACTCTCGGGACTGGCCCTCATCCTGTCGGAGCTCGCGGCCCTCCTCACCATATCCGGCTATATGGCGCGCTTTCCCACGGTCGAGGACATGGTACGCATACACATGCACACACCACCACCACCCCTCCTCGTTAATCATCTCGTCCCGCAAAATCAAAGTCGATTACCCTAACCGACAGGGTCACTGCATAACCAGCATGTAATTAAGGTCGCGAGCTTCTGCTGCTGCCGGGCTCGATGATTGTTATTAGTTGGTCAGAGGTAAATACTTGCAGAAGGGAACCTAGCGCCGTAGAATGTTGTTCGGTATCGCATAATGTAAAAGCTATATTTGCTTATACGAGGAATTCCATAAAAAAAGCTTAACAATTCGACGTCGTTTTTTCGAATTTTCGAACTACGTGGCACTCTCAATTTTAGGAGCACGCTGTTCTACGAGGCATCAAACAATTTTTATGCGCTCGCCCATCCTCTTCTTTCTTGTGGTACCCCTTTTTTTACTTGTGACAGTGCTAAAATCATGTGAAAACTCAGAGATCGATAAAGACGAAAATCTAATTTTTTGTGGCTGCATATGGGTTTTTTTTATTTTAGTAAGAAACGCAAAATGATAGCGTTAATCTGACCTGAGAACCGAATTCTACGGCTCAAAATACATTGGAAACTATATTCTATTTTTTTCTACTCGCAATTCCCACCCTTGTAGAGCTTTAAAAGCACGCAAATTTCATTAAACGTATCAACTTTGCACAGTTTTGAGTTTTATGCATTGTTGTGCTTTGAAAAGATCTACATGGGTCGGAATTTCGAGTAGAAAAAAATAATAAAATATGGTTTTCGATGTATTTTGAGCCGTAGAATTCGATTCTCAAGTTATATTAACGCTATCATTTTGTGTTTCTTATTAAAATCTAAAAGACCATGAAAAATTACGTTCTTTTTTTCGATTATTTTTAGATGATCTGCTTCTATGAGCAGAAAAAATTTGTCACAAGCATTTGTCATGATGGACACAAATTTTTTTTTCGATTCTATTTGCCAAATACTATGTAAAAATGGCTGGAGCAAGATCGTGCACCCATTTTAAAAATATTCCCATACGGCGCCGAATTTTTAAGCTTTCATGTGGAATTCCTCATATAAATTTGCAGAAATTCAATAGCCATCACTTTAAACGTTAAGAATTTTCTTTTGAAAATTTATTACTACTAGTTAAATTAGAATTTTTTCCACAAAGTATCTACAAAAGCTTATTTTCTGGGGTGTTCGCAAAATGCTTATGTAAATACGGTAATTAGGACACAGATTACTAGGGAGCCTTGGGTTTCAGAATGAAATTGCAAAACTTTCTGCTTCAATGAAAGAAATAAAAATAAGTGTACATACTGTAAATACAACTTTTATGTTATTGAAAATTCTCAGTTGAAAAATATGCTGTGACGTGAACCGCTAACTCTGTATAATATTTGCAGGTGCGAGTAATGGTGCCGGGTGCAGAAAGAAAACTACGCGAGCAGCGTGGATTGAGTTCCGAGTATCTGGTCAGATCACATCAGAAGTCTCCTGGACCCGCTCCCGGTTCTGGTGTCAATCAACCAACGAAGGGTGAAGGTATGAAAAGTTCCCTGGTGATTTTCTGAAGGACCGGAAAAACACTAACACAACGAAATCTTTTAGGCCCACCACGACTGGCCGAAGAGGGTACATCCTTGCTGTGCAAGTCAGCGCCAGACATCTGTGCATCGAATCCACAATCTGCCATTAGCTATGTCGACAAGGCTGACCTTTCGCACATGCTGCCCGCCTACCCCGAAACTAAAATTATCGAGCCACGATTCGTCGGTACAGGCTTCCCAGACAAGGCTGATCAGAATATAGTGGATTCTCGGCTGAGCGGTTTCGTCGATAAGGAAGGCCTCGTGATCGCGTTCGCGGAGGGTAAAGAGCAACTGGCCTGCCAAGAACCACCAGCTCGATTCAGCGACTTTCCACCTCCGCCGCTACCTTTACCGACCGAGCAACAGCAGCTGCAGCAGCAGCCGATAACCCCCCAACAGCAGCCACCCTTGGCCTTCGCCGACAAAGACACCCACGGTTTTATCGTTGAGCAGCAGACGGCTGATCAGTCGTTGCTGGATACACCCTATGGATATGACACTCGTTACAACAGCCTTGCCGGTCAAACGGTTCCCATTACTCTCAAGCATCATCATCAAGCAACTGTATCAGTCTCGGCTATTCAGTCGTCTCCATCGCCCCAGTACGTGTATCAGAATTTCGGCACGATACACTCAGGGATGTTAAGGGTCGCCGAGCCCGGTACCAGTTCTACCACCAGTTCCAACTGCTCCAGTCAACGGAGTATGACTCTACAGAATCCCAAGAGAAAAGTCACCAGTGGCGCGCCGATTGCCCACAATGCTTTCAGTACTCTAGAGTGTGAGCGACGACGCAGAGCCGGAGGTGGTGGAGGAGGAGGTGCTTCGACAACCGCTGCCATGGCTGCAAGTGGCAAGACTAACTTCTGTGCTGGTAGTGCGGTATGACCTCCAACACATGCGACTCTTCCTAGGTAACTGAGGAACGAGGAGACCCCATTGTAAGCACTCACTTGTAGGGGCTCTTCATTTTCAGTGGACTGTACTCATCTAATGGCAGACTTTGACTATCGAAAAAGCAATTTTCTTGATCATTTGAAACTTTGACTATTTTGAACTTTTATTGTCAAAACTATTTAAAAGGAGACTATTAGTTTTATTCACAAGACTCAATTACATTGCGACGAAATAGCTCTCATGAATAGTGAAATCCAAAAAATCTTGCTTCTATAGAGAAACTGCCAAACATTTAAAAAAAATCCAGTGAAAAGGAACACTTAAAAAAATGAAATGGAACAATCTTTTTATAAATATTTACAAATTTACGAAAGTAGAATGAATTCGTATTTTTCAGTTGAATAATCCACATCTATTGATACAAAGAATTTTATGTAATTGGCCCTGAAAGTTCAAATTTTCTTGAAAACTTGCACTGGTAATTTCAGTTATTGTACGTAAAAATGGTGCCAAATCTAGATCATCGCATATTTTGTACCTAATTGTTATAAAATTTTTAAGATATTAGAATATTTTTTTTATCGTAGCAGTGTTTTAGAATATTTATGGTTCGTCTAAGATCGAGTTGTTTATAATCAAGAGAAATTTAAGATTTTTTATCTCATTGAGCTTATTCGATGGGAAGACTGTATAACTTTTGTAAATAAATCATAATCTATGTACGTCATATACACATACTAAAACATACCTTATGAATTAACAAATGACCTTACATAGCCAAAATCATAAATAAGTCTCCAATGTAATTTGTAAATTTTCAAAGTAAAATTATGAAACTTTAAAAAAATGAATATAAAAATGTGCTTTTGTACATTATGCATATTCGTACTGTTAATATTGAAATTCAGGATCACCTTTTTTGTGCTAAAAATGAGATATTGTCATTACAAAAATGTTGGTTCTGAAATAGTGAGACATAAGACATTTTCGTCTCACATTAACTTCATAATTGGAACATACTTTAATGGTAATTACTTAGCAAAGAGTAAAACTGAAAAAGCCTAAGTACTTCTGGAATGTATAGATAATTCAAGAAAGTGTAAAACAAATTAAACTTAAAGTGTAGTAAAAATAAAATAACAATTTAGGTGGTGAATGTACTAAATTTAATAAACACTATAAATTCGTACTGACTTCTTGAAAACATTCATCTCTCAAACATTGCAGTGCTTATAGTTGTGTGGTTACGAATGGTTCCATGACATATCAAGTAAAGTGACGAACTGTTTCAAAATACCCTACTTTTATGGGAATTTATATCCAAGTATCAACAGTTCATTTTTTTTCGGTTTATCAGTTCAACTGTCAATTTTCCGAATTGAAAAAATGATTTATTTTATTCAAGTATATAAACTTTATACGAAAATTTAATAAAGTACTATTAGCGATTTGAGAACAGGGAAATTTTGACATGTATTGCTCGTAGTTATTAAATGTAATAAAATGTTTCTTTTACAATAAATTAAAATAAGGTTTCATTCAATACTCCCGGACATATAATTTAATAACTTCGTATCATTTTTTAAAAATTATTTTATATAATTCTAAAATAAATAATATTAACGATATTTCTGTTTGAGTCGTAAAGCAATTGTCTAGAAAATATAAGGAATCAATATTTTTTCTACACATCTCATAGTGGAGAGCTTGAGCTTTCTGTGTAAAGATGGCGCGCTGACACTAAAAACGCCAGAACTTTGACGGTAATTTGAGTTTACGATAAACCGCTAACTCTGTTGAAGGGGCTGATGTTTAATTAACGCTGCATAATTGCTCGGCCAATTAGTGGACACCGTTCAATATTAATCTCCGATTTGAATTCATTTCAATGCGTTTAAATTTTATTGAATGCATAATCGACACTTCAACTAATTACGAACGCAAAACCCGTGTGTTTTATTAACATAGTTGCGATCAATGCTAAGAAAAAAGTTTTTAAAGTCATTTTTTTAAAACTTTTTTTTAGCTTTCAATTTATAAGTTCAATCATGTCAATTCATACAAGTTAAAAAATTTTTTTTTTTGAAATCTGTTATTAACTTTTTAAAAGTACATTTTCATGAAAATATAATTGTTATAAATGTAACATGTATCCATCCTATCGTTCTATTGCAAATCTTGACATGTAATCAAATATTCAAAATCTTAATTTGAAGTTCAGTTATACATAATTCCAATGAACATCAATTTTACTCGTACACTTCATCGTCGGAAGATTAGTAGTCGCTTATCGATTCGGTGCTCATATCCACGTCAACTCTAGTGAGCACACACGTCTTGTCGAATTATCATTGGCGTGAATTGCCTCCCCATTGGACTGACGGCGCGAAAATAGTCGAACTTTCGGCGTGATTATGCGAAGTAAATTCTAGCATCTCGCGTGTATATGTAAGCTTTGAACAAAAATTGAAGACCTCTTTATCTTCTAAAGTTAAGATAGAAAAAATTACAAAAAAATATTGTAAACCAAAATATGCTAGATAATAACAACAGCAGAAAAACTAGCATACTTTTTTAAAAGTGAAATCTGTTTGAAAATATAGAATCAGCCGAATTATTTATAACTCGAAAAACACCCTTCTAAAAATTCATTTAGTTTTGCTCCCCTCATCACAAAATGAAAATCACGGAAGGCATATTCTTAAAATTTCACCCCCCCCCCCCTTCCCTGTAAACAACGTCATTTCAAATCCTCCCACCTAGCCACGAATGAATAGTTGAAGCAACGTTAACGCCTCGAGGTACCAAAAACATAAGCCACATACGCGTTGAGCCTCGCTTTAGAGAAAATTATGCAAAGAAGTCAGCCGGAAGAGAGTGGTGTCTCTGATAAGGCTGTATAGAGGATGAAGGGCGTACATGCGTGCATTATAGGGGGAAAGACAGCGGTGGCAAAGCACAGGCCGAAGTAAAAGAAGAACAAAAAGAAGAAGGCGAAGCAGAGAGGCGCTTATAATCCAGACCGCCATCTATCATCGCGGAATATACTAGTTAGGCGATTCTTTCTTGCCGCCTTCTTTACGCGCCCCAAATACTTTTGTTACCTCGTTCAATATCTCGCGATGAATGTGCAGCGCGCCGCGAGAGCAGCTCTTTCGTCAGCTAGAATTCTCGAACTCAAGCGTTCGCGAATGGAAATCATGAATTTCTTATTCTAAAGGATGCCGCTACTTTTGCTTTAGTTACGCCGTGTCGCTCATCTTCGTCATTTTTAAATTGGCTCAGGCAGACGAATGACGAGACATGGACAAAACACTCGGGGCAAGTTGATCATTTGCACGTTGTCTGTCCTCTCTCCGCAATTTTGATTGCAGTTCAAAAATCAAAGATGTAAGAAAATGATTATCTGGCTGTGAAAAGAAACTCTTTAGCAATATTAATTGGACTAGATTTCAGAGCCGTTAAGACTTGATCGCGAGCAACGACTTTAGCCGCGCGCAACACACAATCTCACCTGCTGGCACTAAAATCGAGTGCGGGCGAGGAGAGCGCGCAGGCACGAGAATAGTGCTTCAAATGCTCATAGCTCTAGTAGGACTTTATCGGGTGATGGCGGTGGGGCCGGCATTCGCTCTCAGCTTGTCGGGCTTGGCGGGTGCAAAATTGTTAGCGAATCCGCAATGTATCAGCGTTGTCGAGAGAGTGACTGAGAGAGCGAGAGAGGAGAGAGGAGAGAGAGAGAGCAGGGAGGCGCGCATTGTCCTTATCGTCCGATAATCCAGCCGATTCGGACGGTAAAGCACGCTGACAAATGAGAGCTGCCATCTAAATCGCCTCGCGGCCATCCATCCAGCAGCCCAAACGACTCCCTTATCTCGGAGCTGCTGCGAGCTGGACGAGCCTGCGCCCGCGACGAGCGAATTAGCGCCCGGTATTAAATTACGCGCGCGATATCGCATACACGGAATTAACCTCAGCTAGAGAGAGAGAACGCGCGCGAGGATAATTTCATTTGGCAGACTCGAAAAGCTTTTGCTATCTCGTAGTAGTACTCGCTCCGCTCCGGGCGATGCGATGCCACCCTTCCCTCTTGCGATTTTCGTTATTTTATGCCCACAGCCACGCCGCTACTGCCCATTGTATATTTGCCCTAATGTTCTGACTTTTATCTGAAAGTCTCTTACTTGCTGCTCTTTTTTTGCGCGATTCCAAGTATATCTGACTGCACAGCAGCTACGGCCGAGTATCTCATACCGATTTTGCACAATCACGTTCAGTTGAGTATACACTGTCACACAAAGTTTTTTAGATCAATGTTCATAAAAATATTTCATGAAACAATGGTCAATGTGTATTAACATGAAGCTACGCATGTATAGATGCACATCAAATCAAATCGCTCGACGCATAAATCTTGTTTCTATTGGTCTTATCAGTGTTTTTTTTTCTTTACCAAATAAGCACGTGACTCGTTACAAATGAGCTTTCCAACTTCACAAATAAAATTAAAATTTACTGCCCACGAGCACGGACAAAGTAAAAAACAATCTATGTAACCCAGAACATTATAAAAATCGTGGAGTTTTTTCCCTGTACACAAATACACGAAATTTCCAACACAAACCGCATTTTTTTAAACTCCACAACAACGAGGGAGAGGAAACGTCGCTCTCGGCTCGCAAGCGCGTTATCGCGATGCCTATACGCCACGTGAGCGAGGGAAGCACTGTCTGTGTGTATATATACAAACACATGAGAGCGAGAATGCGCTTTTCTTTTTTTTTTCTCTCGTTCTTTCTCCTTTCTGGCGTGACAGTGTAATTTTTTAAAAACTGATTCCCGATAAGCACCGAGGCTACTAGTGACCTCTTATCAACGTTATGTCTGATTTTACATAGTGACGCTGTTTGGAGCTAAAGGATTGGAGTAGACTTTTTAGCTTGAGAAGACCCTGAGATAATTTTGAACTCTCGTACGATTACATGTAGAACAAGCAATAAATTATCTAGTTAATACTCTTCAGTAAAGTCAATTGCTTTTTTTTGTCGAGGATTTGAATTATGAAAATGAATTTTATTGAAATAATGCTCTCTAAATGATTGAGATAAGGAATATTAACATGATCCGGCCGTTAAGATAAGAATTCATGGCCTGATCTTCGAAAAGCATATTTATGTTGATCCGAGCAAAACTTTGGCATTAACATGAAAACAAGATGAAAAACCGCAGCATAAACGCGAGACAAGCCAAATTAAAGGCCGACTCGTCGTATCATCGATTAAATAAGTAATTCGATTAGATCGTTACATCCGTAAAGAGGACTTCATAAATTATTCCGCGAAATTATCAGCGACGGCAAGTCGCATTAATGTTAATGAGCCCATAAAGGCGAAAGATTTCTCTCTCCCTCTCTCTTCGTAGAAGTACTTTTTCTGGCTTGCCACAGAGCTGCGAGTAATTCGATTTGGCTGAGGTCCGCGTTGATCCCCGGGAATTGCTTGACAAATTCGATGCGGGCAACGCGTGACAGAGAGAACGAGAGAGGATCGAAGAACGCGCTCACAGGAAAAAATGAGGTTCGTGCCCCTAGCCCGAATGGACCGCGACGAAAACTCCCCCACTTGCGATCGTGATCCCTTCGGCTTCATCTTTGCGCGCACGCCCCTTCATCGCGACACCAAAGGGATTTCTTCGTGCGGTTAACCGACCAGTCGAATAGCTCCTCCATTTCTCTGACGTTTGTCGCTCTTTGTTTTTGCCTCTTGGAGCAGATGTTTCCTCAAGTTGAATCAGACCTTAGTGGGCTAACTCCAGTTACGTCTATCCGCAGGAGAGAGTTCTTCATTTCTTGACGACTTGTAACATCAATTATTATTCATGAAGAAATCGAATAATTGCAATACAAAACGGCGATATCGATCGATCAAGTTCAAAGTACGGCCGACAATGCGTTAACTGCAGATTTTTTAAGGGCTCGTAAAACCAAACTCAAAAGTGACAAAGTTATGGCGGTCATGAATGTCACTGAAGAAACCTTTGAGTTGTGGAAGAAAATTTTCAAATTAAAAAGCCAAAGCACCCATACGTGCACTTCGAAATATCTTCTTTGTTATAGTATAATATATCACATAGGAATGGCGCAGCAATTTAACGCGAAATTTTCTATCCTCGACTTGATTTCTCGGCAGTATTTTCATCAAACATCGCCATAAGTCAAGATTAACGCTGCGCGAAGATAATGCCATTTTTACAAGTCTCGCACATCCGTCACAATCATCAAATCAGCACTTGATCTAGACACTCGGCCAACCGCGGCCAACCATGCGCGCGTTCATCTTCATGAGCGTATAACAAAGATGAAAAGCGCACACGTGCCGATAAATCAAGCAATCACCTAAATGAAAAGGCCGCGCACAAGCAATTGGCTGCTGGGACGAGTGAAGCGAAGAAAAAAAAAGCCTGACGAGCAACCGTGCGCAGTTACCATGGCGACGACGAGAAGAAAGATCCGTCTAAATCCACGGCTGCACTTGGCGCTAAGCTGGCTGGATTTGCGCGGGCCGCGCCGGTTGGTCGGTTCATTGTTTCAGGCCGCAAAGCCCCTCGATATCGCGCCACGCTAAAGTGCCCCAACCGCCATTTCGACACTGACGTCGCAACCTTCACGGAAAGATGCTGCTCTTTCTAGCTATAAGCACTGAGTTTTATATTCGAGATTTATTTGCAAATTTTTGTAAATATTCTCAATGCAAAACCACATTCATTTGCAATGATTTAAGTGAAATAACCGCATGCACAATAATAACGAAAGCTCTAGGTTCATCGATCGCGTATAATATGAACATCTTCATATTAATGTTGAATAGAGCTGTCATAGATAAAACATTATGCGACGAATCAAGAAGCTTTATTATATAATGATAAAAGTTCATTAGCGTCCATTATAATAAAGCCATGATCGATCAGGTTTGTTAACTTTCCACGGACGACTTCAAAAAAGAATAGCGCGCGAGCTTGTTAAATGTTCAGAATACTTCGGAGTATTATAAGACTCTAACGATGAATTATTGTGTATGAATGCTGGCTGTACAGAACCTGCAATGCTGCTTGCCTGTGATGCTGTGATTTATGATTATTCGATTTCATATGATGTTGACTCCGACTTCAGCAACTACTATACTCGAAGCACTGCAACTATTATTTATTCGACTTCGAAATTGTAAATGTGTTCAACGTGTGTTGAAATCGTTAGTTGTTATTGACAAATAAATGCACGACGCCCGCGATAAAAATGTATTCTACCAATTTGATCTGAGAAGACATTGCAATTGTTTAAACAACGTATTACATTGAAAAGATTACACTAAATATTTATACACGAAAAAAACTCAAAAAACATTCGATCCTCAGTTAGCTTCGTTATACTGCTTCGAAAGGAGACTTATTTTTTTCGCGATATTTATTCAAGCTATAATAATAACTCTTTCGCAACTCTGGACTAATTACTAATGAGCTCGAAGTTACAATGTTTAGATTGGCGCAATTGACACTGACAATTTACTCGAGCGATCAGCACTATATAAAATAAAGGATAATCCCGTTAGCATAAACGTCTTAATCAGTTGAAATCTACCTTACAGGAGCGTCAAAAAAAATACACGCATTTGCATTTGTAATCTCAAGCGGAATAATTAAGCCGACACGTGGAGTATAAAAAAAAAAAAAGAAAAAGAAAAGGAAAAAGCAAAAGAGAAAAAGCACGCAGGAAGCCGATTAGCTGAGAACAGAAGCGCTACTCGCTTGCTCGCTCGGGCGAAAACTTGTAGATTCGCATTTATTGTGACAATAATTTAATTTAGTCCGCGGCAGAGGCTCGTAAATTCAGCGATTATCGTCTCCGCTTATTAAAATCCCGAGAGCACGCTCACATCTTTTCCAATCGCTTCTTCGCTCTCTTGCCCCCTCTGTCCCTCCCCACTCTACCTGTCTTGCGCCTCCGGCGGATTCTTTGCCGTGCTCGCTCTTTCTTCCTTGGTCTCTCTTTCTCTGGCTTTTTTTCGCGCAGAGAGCCTCGGCGTGAGTTAAAACGAAGACAACGAGTGCGCCATTATAATTATTACAATTTATTACGACTTGAGAGCGCCGTATTTCATTTTTACGCTTAGTGCAAAGCTTGCTAACGCGCTTGTGCGGCAAGAAAAAACGAGAAAAGGACAAAACGAACAAATTCATTCATTCTCGCTCGGAGGATCGATGCTGTATGGTCGCGGCGTGCTAATCGTCGTTTTCACCTAATGCGCCTTTAACTCCGAAGCATATACGCGCGCGCGGCTTCCCCTTTACGATCTTCAGCGATGCTAATTTCACGGAGCTCGTATCGCAAGTCAGCGCACGAGCGCGAGAAAGAGAGACGTCGAGGAGAAGGCGGCTCCGACGATGACGAGATGATCGCTCAATTTGGCCAACAGCTGCTGCCGCCGCCGCCGCACCGTTGTGGTTTGCAGCCTTTCTTTTTGCCGTGCGGAAACTTACCGCGCGGAAAAACGATCCTGTAATTTCACCTGCGAAATGAAATGTTAACGACGCGTTAATACCTTCTCTCCTTCTTTTCTTTTCTTTTCTTTTCTTTTCTTTTCTTCTCTGCCAGCCTTTCGCTGCTTTAATGAAGTGACCGCGCGCCGCAGTCGATATGTGTGTATACCTATAACTCTCGCACGCAAAACGCGTTTGAAGAATTGATTTTTTCGGATTAATTTCAGATATTGAATTATGGACGCGCTCGTGCCTGGAAAAAAAGGAGAACGCGGTGAAAGAAAGGAAGACCGAGGGGTTATGATAAAAAGGAAAAAAGAGTCAAGAGATGAGAGAAGTCGGACGAGAGAGGCACCTCTTAATCCAGGCGCGCGCGATTATTTATGAACATAAGAGGACAGCCCCGGAATCTCGCGTAAGAGACCCGAGCAAGTTCTTCAGTTCTCCTGCGCACACTCACCGAATCCCGCATCCACTTATTTGCATTAATTAAATAATCTGTTGAGGAGGCGTGACTCTGATGCTCACATTTTTTACTGATTTGATTTTTTTTCAGCTAAGATACTAGACGATGACTTCGCGAGTATAGATGACGGTTATTTATTGCCGGAGTTTTGGTGTATCCACGATGAGATTGGATAATTGATTTAAACTACCAAACTTTCGAGAATCCTGCAAATAAAATGCAGCGATTAATTTTATAACTGATAATAAATGATATTTTTAATACACCTCGCAAGTCTCATTATTACTTTCATTCAAGGCATCATTATGGCTTCATTGTATCTTATTGTAAATGGCAATTAATTTGTACGTGTAGAAAGTGACACATTCAATATATTTCGCGTGTAAGAAATTATACGATGCCTCGCCAGTTCTCTTCGACGCGTATTTAAGATCAGATGTTGCGGACCACTTTTACGTGGGCAGGTAAGAATATCACGCATTGAACGTACCGATTTGCATTTTAATGTGCCAAAACCTTTCGCATGAAAGTTTAAAAAAAAATTGTTTCTTTTACGATATCAAAATTCGCCTGCTTGCACGAGAGCGCTTTCATTTTCAATTGATAAGCTGACGTCAGTTATCTTAAATGAAACCCCGTTACTTTCAGAAAGAGATTGTATGATTTTAATTGAGAGCGGCTTTTCTGGTTTATGCCTGATGCAAATAGCACATAATTTCAATCATTTTATGCAAAATAATCTTTAATTCCTTGATACTGCACTGTGACCACAAAAAGGTTACGAAAAATTTTACAAATCCTACAATAACGTTTATACAATTTGCGCATATTAAATAATTATGAATTTGGAACCCACATAAAATTTTTTAACACCTGTTCAAGAGCCCATAACTCTATCATTTATGTCAAAATCTCAAATGGTTACGGGATTTTTGAAAGAAAAAAATAATCCTCTCGTATCTTACCCGATTTATAATAACACCTTGTACAATCTTGCACAAAGGAAATCTACCACGAAATAAATAATAAAAAAACACCCAAAACTCGTCCGACATAGAAAAATAATTTTCTTAAGCGAACGCTGCGGATCTCATTGACCCTAAACGCGTCTAATCCTCCCAAAGCGAAATCTCATAAATCCTGGAAATTTACGGCTGCCGGTGGTGCGTGGAATTCTATTCTGGCGTGTCTCTCACTCCCACATATACGAGCGAGAAATAGAAAGAGAAAGAAAAAGAGAAAGAGAAAAAAAGAGAGATTGAAATGAGCGTATTCTATTAGGTGCGAGAGGTGCGCGAGAGGCCATATAAGTTTCGAGGCTCCTTTGATGAAGGAGGCGCGAATCGCTGGAAAGAGAAACCGCAAGGGGTCTGCGGATGAGTGCTGAGGAGAGAAAAAGAAAGAAGCGTGAATATAGTGACGCGCTCTGATGTTTTTGTGTTTACGATATGGCTTAATCAGCGGCTGTAATGCCAGACAATTAAATTTAATAATACATGCGCGCATAATTTAGCGTAAATGCATGCGCGAGCAGAAAATAATGTTCGCAAGATAGCAATGAAATTCTTTAGGTATATGAATTTATTGATGCTGCCATATATATTATCCATATTTTCGAAAAACATCTTTATTAACTCCACTAATTATGAGTGTGTGTTGTGTAAAAAAAGGCATGTTCAAAGTCATCACTGTATTTGTATGAATCAAGCTGGAAGCATAGGATTTTACATGACGGAACTAATTACACGATATAAAGGCTGTTTTAGCGCACCTTGACACGTACAAACGTACACAAAACTGACTCTGGGTATATGCCTATCACAAGCAATCATCTCTCAATCCACCTTAATCCACATTAATAAAGCTTCTCGAGCAATGAAATAGCCGATGATATTGTTACATAATAAAAAATCATGTTTGGCAATGAACGCTGAAGCTTATAAATACCATATAGAAAAAGTCCGCAGCGCGTGAACTACTTATGGCGCATGATTATTAGATAGTATGATTGAAGCCGCGATTGAACTTAAAAAGTTCTGACAGAAAGTTCATAATAAGCCACAGCACAGAAGAAAGAAGGAAGAAGAAGAAGCAGAAGAAGAAAGCGGAGCGAAGGGAAATAGAAAGAGAAACCGCGCGTGCAGTGCAGTGTAGAGGGAGAGAAAGAGCTTCGCTATCTCGTGCAGTCTATGCTGCGGCTATATAGTGGCTCGCTGCACGGCCGGGCTTGGGCGCGCGCAAGAAATGAGAAAGAGTGTAATAAATTGGCGCTGAGATTATTCCCGACGTGCATTAAGACGTCAAGCGGCGACGCGCGCTTGAAAAGTATTGCCCGACACCTTCTTCTTCTTCTTCTTCTTCTTCTGCTTCTACCTTCTGCCGCTGCCTCTCTTTCTCTCTCGTTTTACGCCTTCGTTTGCGCTCACTTGAAATCCATCTCTCTCTTTTTCTCTCCCCCTTCGAGCGTATACCTTTTTCTCATTTCGCTCTCTCTCTCTCTCTCTCTCTCTCTCTCTCTCTCTCTCTCTCTCTCTCTGTCTTGCAAGCGCGCTCGAGACTTATAGCCAGCTTAATCAGCCAAGGTGCGAACGGGCTAATTTGAATTCGTTAACCATAAGCGACGTGACGTCTGCATTATGTGAGCTTTGCGTGCACTCATGCCCCAAGAGTATCGCTGATCTCTCTCGCTCTTTGGCCCCCTACGTAAATCCTGGATTATGACGATAATGATGATGCGTCCTCGCTTGCTCATCCAACCAATACGTTCTTCGCTTCTTTACCAAGAAATCAACGCAACGATCACCCCCCGCAAGGCCTGCACCTTTTCCGTGTGGCTGTTACAGCTAATAGATCATGCTCCGCACAAAAGACTCGGCTGCCGAAACCTATGATTTTTCTTCTCAACGCTATACTTTGTTTTTCACGGGCCGCAATTCCATTATTTTAATAATGGCTCGATGAAAAATTGTATTGATTTTCGGAAAATGGGCTTTTCATTGGATGATTGATTGGCGTTGATGGGCGATCGTTACAGATGATTGTGGATTATTGACGATGTTATACACCTCAATCTTGGGTGAAAACAAAATGCTGTATCCACCTGAAAGAGAATAATATGATATTCAGCAGCGCGGTATAATTATGATTCGCGCGGAGTACGAGCGGAAAAATGGCGGTGTGATAACATAACGGGCCTCGAGCAATGAGCATAGCTAACCGATGATTTTTTGTTTGTGCGCGTATGGTCCGAGATGCGCTTGTAATGTCCTAAGGAAATGACTCAATTAGTAACGAATAAAACTGGCCAAGGCAAGGCAGATGTTCCACCTAAATAGATAATAATCTCGGGTAGTGTGCGAGGTGCTTTTTCCGATTGCCTCGCCGCGATAAGTGCCGCTTTAGCAGCTCGCTTGAGCGCAAAAAAATTGATTTTTTTCGTTCTTCCGTGCCTGCGCGCGCGAGTCAGGGTTCTCTCCCTCTCTCTCTTTCTCTTTTAGAGAAGGTGCAGGGAGCGCTCGAGGCGCGCAAAACATCGACGTTTACGAGGTGTTATTACGTACACGCGCGCACAGGCAGAGAGAGAGAGAGAGAGAGAGAGAGAGAGCACAGCATATACGTCCTCTCCTGCGAAATTTCAAGGATATACCGCGCATGCAGCCAAAGGCTGGATTATGAGGTGCGATGCGCAACTCTCGCACAGGGAGAGAGCGGAAAGGATATCGATTGCATTAGGGCGTGCTGTTTGAGTTTGGATTATGGACTTCGATTCAGCGGCGATGGTCTTTTAAGAGGAAAATTGTAGCCGCGATCCGCTTATTTTTGTTTGCCCCGCTTTGCTCCCCTCAGCTTTGCCGCGCGCTATTCCGTGAGTGATGAGAACGGATTGCTCTCGTGCGCGCGGCCACTAATGAATTTCTGAGGAATGCAACTGCCGCGGTACATCAAAAACTCGATTTTTTCTTGTATTTTTCTTCCATTGACTCTCGCAGTCTCGAGTTAATTTGATGAGAAACGATCCATCAAATCACACAGTACAAATACACATTAACATGCGCGAGTAAACATCTCCGCTAGCGATTTTTCTTCTTGTTCTTTCGTTTTAATTTGCATGCATCCCCACTAAACATATCATTACTAAATAAATAACTGTATCTCGGGGGCATTAACGATCATTGCGTAGTTTGTCAAGAGGCGCTGCAGTGAAGCAAAATCAAAGCGAAGAAAATTAATGAATCGACGTCCATGGAAATTGGTCACGACGTTCATTGCATCAGCGCGTACGTATACATATGTATCTATATGTACATGTATATAAATCGCGGTTAAAACGCAGCAAAGGGGGCAGCGCGGCGGTGGCGGCGCGAGAGCAAAGGGATTTTATTGGTATTGCATTGAACGATTGATTTATTGAGAGCGCGCATAAAGGAGTCGCCCCGCGGGGCTGTACGCGATGAAGACGTCTTCGCGCGAGAGAGAAAATAATCGTTGCTCTCTGTCGCGCGTTGCGCACACAATTCTTCGTATTTGAAATTTATACCCAGTCGTACGCACCTTTACAATTTAGGTCGATTGCACGCACTTTCAGGTGGATGTAGATCGAAAATCAAAATATCGGATAGTTGGAAAAGTGTACCAACAGTTGGTCTTAATTTTCACTTGATTCCCATGGATGGGAGAGCAAGAGAGAGAGAGAGAGAGTATAGAGAGAGAGAGAGAGAGAGAAAAGGGAGAAAAAAGATGCAGCCATTGTCGTACGCACAACAAAGAAAGATCGATGAAAAGAGGCTGGGGTAATAAGATTTTCATTGTAAAAGCGATCGATGAAGACGTTCTCACACCTTGCTCTCGCGCGCGCGAGTGAGAGAGAAAGAGGGAGGGGGGGGGGCGGCTCGGTCAAAGGCCCGCGGGGGGTAGGGCCCCTGGGACCGCACGGCTAATTGATACGTAAGATTACGTTCCTCGCACCAAGCCGCTCCTGCCGTCTCTCTCTCGCTTTCTTCTTCTTCTTCTTCTTTCTTTCGACCCCCGAGGCCCTACACTCGTCCATGATGCCTTGCGCTCAGCTCGCCCGGATGATTGGTCGTCTTGCTGAATTCTTCGTTGCTGGTGGTGCTATGGCTGTCCGCTCGCTCGCGCGCGTCCACGAGCCTCAATGTATTCTCTCGAAGCTCGTAAATCTGCTTTGTTCTGCAAACGATACCATTAACTGCTCTAAGTGGATTAGCTAATAACTTGTTTTCGATTATTCTATTTGCTTGCCAACGTACATAATTACGTACACAGGACTAATATTTTTTTATTATTGTTCAATTTGGCTTAGAAAATTGAACTTCTTCGATAGAGAAAAATAATGATTTATTTGCCGTCACCCACAGGTGCGGGGTATCTAAAAAAAAGGAGGAATTTTTTTTTTCAAATTAATAAAGTTCTTAGATAGTTATCTCAGGAGTATCTTGCCGATAGTCGTGTGTACCAATCATATTTCATTTCCAAAAAGAAAAATGATGGAGCCGATTGAATCGAATGGGAAGAAATCTACATTAGACGAAGTTGGAGTTAATATACACGCAGGCAGTGTGTGCTGCAACACAGAGCTTATGCTCTTTTTAATGAATCGTGTGTAGCGGTGCGAAGGTTTCGTAAGGTGCAGGCAGGCAGGCGGCCCTTTTTTTTATTCTCCGCAGCATTCGTGTAGCATATACGCGCGTCGGATATACGAATGGAAGGCCGATAAATAACTTTTCGTGTTAAGGAGGTGTGAAATAACAAAGTTTCTCACTTAATCACCTTGACGGACACACCGCTCGCTCGCTCGCTCGCGCGGCAGCTTTTCTATTAAACTTTATTTTTGTTTTCACCTTACGCCAGCGAGAGAACTGGTAGGAGAAAAAGAAAAAAAAAGCAAGACAATGCGTAAAAACCGTTGTAAAATCCTTGCGAGACGCACTGTTCTCCGCTATTTCCTATAAATCACTTGCATCATTCTTAGCTAATTATCTCATTAGAAGCGAAGGACTATATAGAGAGCGTATGCGGGTGAAAAAGTGAGTCGACTGGCGTGGCTGTATGCTCTTTTTCTGGCTTCTCGCGGAGCGCGTGAAAATAACATCAGGAAACAATGCAGTGGATTGCTGCATCGTGGGGCGGAGGGAGAAGGCGTGGTCCCGCGCGGGTGATTTAGCGCGGCCGCGCAAGCGAGTCCGCGTGCGTGTCTCTATCGCGCGTCGAGCCGCGCCGAGCCGCGGCTAAACAACCGGCTGCGCGTACCGGCAGCTTTACAGCCGTTTAGTGTTTTACGGCCGTTTTATGAGCGAGCCAACCAGTCGTGAGACTCAACTCAAGCTCCTCCGCCGCACCGCACCACCGCGCCAACGCAACCGCTGCAGCAGCTTACTTCTTATTTACCTCGGCTAAGATTTCTGAGGACACACTTGTACTTTTTTCCTGACGCTCCAAAAAAAAAAAAAACATTCTCTATTGCTTCGAGATATTATTACTGTTGGGTAATAAATGTGATGTAAAGTAGACTAAGATCGTTTTAAAAGAGAAACTCAAACGTTACGTAACTGAAAACTCGATGGGTGTACAGCAATTACTTAAATACTAGTCGGAATTATTGTTTACAACCGATCTGTAATGATAGCTCCAGTCCGAAAAGCTACGCTGTAAAAACTCAAATTGCACTCACATCCGTAATTTAACCCCTAAACTGGCCAATTTACAAGCAAGTCACGGTAGTGTTACAAACAACTTCACTCTCTCACGCTACTCGCTCGCAGTTCATGCAGATCAAGCGAAAGTTACTCGTTGTCAATTCTGCCGGGCGACAAACAAAAACGCGTATCAATAAATTCAATTGACAAGCGCGCAACAGGTCTATATATAATGTACGTTGTATTTCGAATCACAACGTCTCATTCTCGATTGTTATGTAGGCCCATCGTTCTTTTGTTCTGCACCGACACTTTTTAAAATCAACGCTATCTCGTCATCGAGATTTTTATCTCCAAGCTGTTACTTTCTACATAATAGAAGTCATCTAGAAAAAAAAATATTTCAGTCATAATAGATCACAATAGCGGAGCAGGACATGAATTATATTTTGGACAAATTAACAACCAACATCGTGCGCTCAACTATATTTCACGATCAAGAAAAAAAAAGTCCGTCAAATCGGAGATTCTCGGCACATTGTAAATAGAGCGCTATTCGTTCGCGTAAACAAGTCCACTTACGCGGTGGATCTCTTGCGGCTTAGCGCTGCAGTTATCTACAGAGGTGCTATATACACTCATACAAGTATATACGAATATACGGGGCTATATTATCGCGCTTGGGGCGCTGCGAGAGCGAGAGAGTATATAACGATAACGAGGTAATAATAATCGAGTTAAGACGATGGAGAGAGGGCGCGAAAAAATTCATTATCTAGGAAGGAACAGCCTCACGGTCCGATCGATTTGATCAGAGATGACTTCGGCGGCGGCCCCACCAGAGAGAGAGAGAGAGAGAGAGAGAGAGAGAGAGAGAGAGAGAGAGAGAGAGAGAGAGAGAGAGAGAGTGTACTGCACCGATATCGCCACGAGGAATCAGCTGGCGCAGGCAGCAGTCAGTCTGCATATAAGGCCAAACATATTGCACGTATGTTAAGGACCTGACAAAAGAATTTTATGATCCAAGCTTGTTTATGCGCTATCAATGAGCGACTTGATATACGTCTGTTATACCTACAGAGAAGATCTTTATGGGAAACGGAGCTGAGTCTCTTTCGTATTTGCTTCGATTTTCATATACGAAAAATGTAGTCGGTTTTCATTTATTAATTAGATGGATGGACATTCAAGTGGCGGCAAAGATGAGTTATTAGAACTTCTGAAAATTTTGGAGTCCAATTATCTAGACGAAAGTCCGTTCTTCAGCCAGCGAAAAGGTGAACTGGCGCGCGACGATCCAAATTGTTTTTCATCTCGTACCCTAGCTCGCCCTATTGTCTGGCGAACTCTGGAATTTCGATTATCGTGTCCGCAAAGGTCTACCCTCGCGCACATACATAACGATCATCGGCTAACTCGTCGGGACCGCCTCCAAGTTCGGTCAGCGCTTCGTTCGCTCTTTTTTGCATTTAAATTAATTTGCAGCGATTAATTTTTAATTAAACCCAACCGAGAGCTATATCGCGCCGACCGGATCGACGTGTGCACAGCCTTTTCGCCAAAGATTTATGCTAAGCTCGCGCGCCGATTATTAATTTTACCTGATGCGCGCGCAGCTCTCTGAACCAGAATTTACAAGTCTCTTCGCGCGCGAGTTTGCCTCCAAAGGGCATCGCGTCACGTCTGCTGAACAAATTTTATTTTTCTCGGTTTCATTTTTTTTTTCTTTTTTTTATTTGCATCGAGTGGACACGTTCGAATTACAAACGACGTCCTTAACGCTTCGCATACTTTTTTCCAATTACATTTTTATCGTTTGCGATGTGAGTGAGATAATACGCACGAAGACGGCGACAAATGGCAATGATAATTGCTGGCAAAACAAGATTTGCCTTTCATATTTTTCTTGACGAGTATATTGCGCAGCCTTTCGATGCGGCATTTCATTCCTTACGACCGTTAAATCGAGTTATATCGCAGTAAAATTACATGCATTCTTTGACTGTTATCACACAAATCGATATTACGTCTATGTCAAAATCAAAATAACAATTTAAAAATTCAATAAATTAATAAAAAAATGTTTCAATATCTTTCAGAACAGCAGCTGCTCTATCGTTCGTTTAACAGGCAAAAAGATAGACTCGAAGAATACAAGCCAGAGATGACTCTCATCAAGCAAGCAATGAATGTCTTGTTTCATTGCTTACGACGCTTCACCTTTAATACTTTATTTTATAAGCGTTTCCGATGTAAAAAATCTCAAGGTACACGTAGAAATAAGAATTTTTTAGAAAAAGTTTGAACTTTTTGAGATATTAGCAAATGTTTAAAAAAAAGTTGATAATTTTTTTATAAACAAATTATTTAATTTATACCTACAATATTCTTAAAGTACACATTATTGCGAGTATTTTCAAAGAAAGTTCATCGCCATATCTGTATTAGTTACTGAGATATTCAATTAAAAAAAAAATCAATTTCTTTTCAAATGTTAATAACTTTTGAAAAATTTGACATATTGACATAAAACTTGATATGGATGTTAGACATCATCTAAGTAATGAATGTGCCAACTTAGAGCAAAATCAGTCACATCATGGTATATTAGTGATTGATATAGTCTGTTTTGGCCCGTAACTTATATAGAACCTTCCGCAAGACGTACGTATATTGCAAGTATAGTTTCGGTAGCACGAAGAGTTTCGTGTAAATGGGTATTACATCGCACTAGCATTTGCAGGGGCCTGCGATTAGACGTATACATATAAGCCGCATAAGAGAGATCGCCGCATCGAGATTTACGATGAAATATTTCATTTGCAAAACATTTGTCGAAAAAAGAAAAAACGAATAATCTGAAGCATGAAAAGTCGCGCACGCATGGTACTCAGCATGTTCGAGTAATTAGAATCGCAGCGATTTAAGGAGCCAATATGAGCGTATAGAGCATCCTCTTTTTGCCACCGAGTTATTATCTCGTTCCTTTCGATATCCGTTTCGCACGCACGCTGGGCGCGAGCAAAAATAAAAAAAGGCCAAAAACTCGACCGCGAGAGAGTGAGAGAGAGATGCAACGACCACGCCTACCCATAACGATATTTTAATTAAAGCTGTGAGCTCGGATCCGAGCAGAAATTCAATCTCGCGATAATAAATGATCGCCAGGCCAACACCTCCTCTCTCTCCTCTCTTTCTCTCTCTCTCTCTCTCTCTCTCTCTCTCTCTCTCTCCCACTGACGAGCAGTTCACACCTCAGCCGCGCTCTCCGCTGTTCTCGATGACGCGGCTCTAAGCCAATTATTATGTGCAGCGCTGGCGCGCTCCGACGAGTTTGTTTTGCTCGCTGTCGCTGCTGATGAGTGCACTGATTTTCCAGTGCAGATACGCGCTGCAGCACTTTGCTTTTCACGTACTTCGCGCTCTCGAGGAATTCCATTAAGTACAAGCGCGTTTTCGTCATATCGGATTTATCAAATGTGCCGTGTGGCAAATTAATTTTAAATGCTCGCGCTCGCGAGAGCTCGAAAATGATGATGCTCAAAATAACTCGAGAAAGATTAAGTCGAATAGCTAAAGTCCTGTTGAAATTCAATTTTTCAGCTGACTAAGCTGCTTTCGAGAGCCGATTCGAAAAACCAGTCCTGCTCGCTCGCTCGCTCGCGGTTCTGACAACTCAATTCGTCGTCGCTCCGACCTTTTCGGCTGAGAGCGAGAAAGAGAGAGAGAGAGAGAGAGAGAGAGAGAGAGAGAGAGAGAGAGAAAGAGGCAGGCAGGTACCGCTCGTTCGCGCTTACCACGGAAAATTGAATTAGTGACGAGAGGCTGAGGTAGACTTGCTGGTGCCGCTCATAATTGCTTTTTTCGCTCGCTCGTGCATGAGTCATCGATATAACTATATATAGCATGTATATATGTGCGTGAACCCGCATGTATCCATTTCTCAAACGCGAAATTACCTCTCTAGAGATAAAAGATTCTCTCCCTCTCCATTATCAGGTGTGAAAAGGGCGTGAAGTTTCCTGATTTTCTTTGTTCTTACGCCTTTTTTGTCGGGAAACCACGGGGGTGTATTGTCTGCTTGCGACTTACTCAGTTTGCAGTCAGCGATGAAATATCAGTTTTTCAAAATATTTAGAAATGTATGGTGTTCCAAGAAACGAGATCGAAAAGTATTTTTCAACTATATGCATTTTTCAACCAATAGCATTCTACTGTCAACTCCGTAACTTAAAATCAATTCGATGTAGATATTCAAAAATTGGCTAGAATGAAACTAAAGAATAAGGAAATCCTAAGTTTTGAATACTATCGAAAATTTTAAGTAGAAATAGCCATTTTGGTCAGCCAACATGCACAAGTCACACACACGCGTACATCTAGGACTCCAAGTTATATGTTGTCCATGGCAGCTTATCTGACAGCTTCATCAAATTTGTTAACACTTTGTGGGCCCAGTGGAGAACGAAAAAAGCTAGCTTTCGTTGCAGCTGCATGCGGCAGAGAACGATCCCTCGAACACAACAACAACAGCAGCAACAACAACGACGACAACCGAACTCTCAGCTAATCGAAGCTAAACGCGTTACCAATTATTTAAAGGCCTGGCGGCGTGAACAACACGCCCAGCAGTCCACCCACAAAAGCATCGATATACACACTCGGCAGACAAATGCTCGATTCGTGACTTGGCAAAAATAGCGTTAAGGCGTGAGTTAGTTAATCGATGCAGCAGAGCCGTGGCTGCCACTGCTGCATCATACTCGCCACGCGTGATGGCTCTATTACGGAATTAATAACTATAAATCTTCCTCTTGGACGGTAGCGCGAGCAAGAAAGAGAGAGAGAGAGAGAGAGAGAGAGAAGTCATCCTTCACGGGGCCGTTAATTATAGCGTGCGCGCAAAAGCCAATTGCCCGCGCTGCCGCCGCCAAGGAGTTGCATGCGCCGAAATATGCGCACACCGCGCTCCGAAATAGTGACCGGAATTTCTTCCAGCGTGTATACCACCTATACGTGCACGCGCGCGCGGCCGAGCGATTTTATCGCCCACTGCAGCACACTGAGCACTTCATTACCCCGAGCGCCGAGTACGTCAATTTATAAGCCAATACTTGCTTGCCCAATCAAATTCGGCTTCCTTTTTTCTTTCAGTTTCTTCAATTTTTATTAGACGAACCGAACAAATTTGCCCTTGCTCATTTTCAATGTTGACGTGTAATTTAATCAAAATTATGGAAGTCTTCGACTGGCTGGAATACAGAATGAAAATTTAAGAAATTGGATTTCAGTGTAATAAGTGAGAGGTCACGTAAGAAGTTAGAACGAAACTTGTTTTTTTCCAGCCACTACGTAAATCCAATCTCCATTTAATATCACTTAAATAACACTCTTAGAAGGCCTAACCCTCGAGGAAAAAAGGCAGAAAAAGAGCAAAGCTCCGCGATGGCTGAGGGTACAAGCCACCCTCGCGCTTAACCAGGACAATCGTTACGGGAGTAGCAGCAGAGCGAAGTCGGATTGAACTGCTGCGGCGCGGGCGCAGCTCACGGGTCGCGTGCCCCGGAGGCATTAGGCCGCGACGCTGGCGGAGCGCACCACCACAGCCAGTTTGAATTTCGAGCGGGATAATTCCATCGACACGGTCCGCTCTCTAATTGGCCTCCCCTCATTACCGCCCGATGCTCGCTTGTATGCCACCACGTACAACCCCCTCCCCCGCAATCTATGGATAAACCTGCCGCAAGCTCCGATTATATTGCCAGTTATTATTATCTACCGCGGGACTGTTCGATTTAATGGCCGATTGTTTGGAGCGCCGCCCGCGTCGCCGACGCCAGCACTGTTAATAGAAATTTATCGCGACGAGCGCCAGCGCGTCCTCGATCGAACGAGACGCGCTCGACCCACCGCAGTCTATCGGATATCGACACCTTTTGCCGCGCCTTACGAATCTTCTTATTCAATTGCAACCTGCCTCTAATGTAGCCTTCGCTCGAGCAAAGTCAATTCTTATTTATTTAAGCTAATGAATCCTTCGTGCTATAGTTTAGAACCTTTCATCAGTTTGTGCTTGATATCTTACTGAAATCAATTGCACACTCATAATGTGATAAAAAAGAAAAAGATAAAACCGCAAGGGTATCCCGGCTTCGAGAACTTTCAATTTCCAATGAATCGTCATTTCATTAAGCACCCCAGAAGCAGTCATTTACGTATAAGCCATTCGGCAGAAGCGATTTCGAGATTTTTATTAAGGCCCAATAAAATGCGATAGCCACCTATCAGAAAACCAGTGTCATCGGCAACTGAATACAGTTGTAAATGGAAGCTGGAAGGCGTTATAAAAGATAATAACACGGTATACATGGCTGATCCATACCTTCTTTTTTTCCAAACGAAATTGGCAGTCGTCTTTTGCTGCCAGGAGCCTAAAAATACAATTGGCCGAATTCTATTAGACCGGTTCTCTCGCTTCGAGAATCTCCAGCTGAGGTTGTGCCTATACATGTATACGTGGAATTGGAATTCGTGTTTCATCGGTTACGGCGAATCTAATTGACCGGTTATTATCTCTCTGCGCTGTCAGAAATTTTTCTGCTGGACGATTATATTAACACTAATTCCCTTGTTTACATTACTGATTTCTTGTAAATGTCGGCATTTACCTTAGCGCGGGAGATATAATAATTGTTTTCTGACAAGTCCTTGTAATAGAGCGAACATCGAGGAGAGAAGTGAGCTATAAAAATGTTTCGGAGAATGATCTTGTGAGCTAGACAGCTATCAATGTTCAATTGGATTCGGAAAGCATGACGTTCCTTCAAAAAAGTGACTGAATTTCGACGACGAGCATACGTCAAAACCTTCCATAAGTGCAATTACACTATACGGTAATTTTGAACTAGTTATCTCCATCAAATTTACGACTTAATAACCGCCCATGAAATTGCCGAAAGATCGAGGAGCAAATTAAATTAACAAAACAATTCATCAGCTCGAGTCGAGCATCTTCCCACGCATTAGAACCATCATCATTATATATATTTATTCATCGTGGATATCGATGAAAGCTCAAAAGAAGAAAAAAAACAGAGTCCTCTTGCCAAAGCGTCGTTTGACAGCTGCCGAACTCGAATTCTCAGCCGGGGGCTCCTAATTGAAAAACACAAGCGAACGAAGGATGCATAGCAGCGTGCGCGCACGCTGTTATTACGCGTTCTTGAAGCTCTGCCAAAAAATTGGTTCTTAATAGGGCCTCTCTCGATCGGTAATAACTATATTAGCGAGCCTCTCCGCGGGCAGCGCTATATGTTTCGTTGCTGTTGTGGCTTCTTTCGCCGTGAGACTCACTCACTCCGACGACGACGACGACGAGCGAGCGAGCGAGCGCATGCAATTATCGATTTTCGCTAGATAAAAATTGAAGGAGGAGGCCCTCACCACGTTTATAGGTATAAGCATATGTGCAACGATTTGCGCCCCAGTGTATAATAATGCATGGGCGGGTAATGTAGTGGATCGCCGCGCCGGCGCGCGCGAGCTGCGTGGACGTTAATCTGCTGAAAGGGCCAATTGAAAATTTGCGGCCGGAAGATTGAACGATCGCGATATTTCATAGGTCAGACTTTGATGATAGAGTGCGTTTGGTTAAGTCCTCAAAGCTCACGCATTAAAAAAAGTGATTTAGGCACTCTCCCATCCGTTATTCATTTATTGAACAATTATTTACGGCTGATTATTACATGAAGTGTCTGCGATCACTCAATCTGTAACCACTGATGCAGTTGATCGATAAACTGTCGAAAATTATTGTTCTCCGCATCGCATGAAGCTTGCAGTTGGCAATCAATGATAAATGGAGATTATTGTATTAAAAAAGGGCAACGCCGGGTCGTATATATATCGGCCCTTATCTGCAGGTTGTGTCCGATGTTAAAACGTGATGGCAATATATGCGTTATGCGCCTTTCTCTTGGCGTGTGCGCGGCTCAAAGCAAAGGCAGCTCTCTCATAAGGTATAATATACGCAAAAGAACTCTGCTACGTAAAATTTGTAGTCCAATGTTTATCTCGGCGCGCATTACAGCGAGAAACTATCTTTCGGCAGGGTGAGGAAGGAGGAAAGGAAGAGAGGGAGTGAGAGAGAGTGGAGTAGACAGACAGACAGAAAGAGAAGCCGCCGATGGCGCGCGGCTTGCATGCACAACACACACACACACACACACACACACAAGTTTGCAGCACGTCGGTTGTTCCGAGGCGATTTATTATGAGAATTATGAGCGGCCGTAGACCCTAACGCAGAGGGTGGGGAGTGAGAGTACTCGCGTCCGTGGGCAGTGCTCGAGGAGGTGCCAGTAAGAGGCGGTGCTGCCTCGTAAAACTTAGATTTACTCTCCGTGCCGCCGCCATGAAGCGTCTTTACTCGCGAGCGAGCGAAAGATAGAGAGACAGCGATATTGCCATACACACACACGTATACATATACACGTACAACATAGCGGCGAATCATAGAAACGCCTCGCATCCTCTCTCTCTCTCTCTCTCTCTCTTCTCTCTCTCTCTCTCTCTCTCTCTCTCTCTCTCTCTCTCTCTCTCTCTGCTAATTATTGGCCAACGATCGGATTCAGCATCCTCTGATTGCTTTTGGCTTAAGTACGTGTTTGATGACCGCGCTTATCGGCCTACGCCGATCGATATATGTACCCCTGCACCGTAGACTTTTATTCAATAACTTTACGACCGTAGAACTTAACCGAGTCACTAATTTTGCTTCGTTTTTTACTTATATCACGAAGTCCGTCAGAAAAATGCAGTTTTATGCGATCTAGAATCGCAAAAATTTGTTTTTACGCTATAGGGCTTCTGAACCAGTTTCCTCTTCTCATTTAAGGTGTATAGTGACGGAAAATGCTCATGAACATTAAAAAAAGTCCATAAGAACTGCTTTTTCGGTATTTCTCCAATATCATCAACAAACTAAAAATTTAATTATTTCGTAATTTCATAATTATTAATTTTTTACCGGATAATTATTTTGAAACGAAACTTTTTCCTATACGTAATGGTCTTCTTTTATGCTATACAATTTTACTAGCGGTCTTGCAAGCCGAGAAATCAGCATTTAAAAAAATAACGTTTTTGCAATTCTAGACCACAGAAAACTGCTTTTTTTTACGAATTTCGTGTACGCTTTGGATTCTGTGAAAAGATTGGAGTTCCATTCGTTCAATTTCTTTTACGACGCTGAAGTATATAGAGAAGCAAGCGATATAAGAATATTGAAATGTTGTATAATCACGTTGCTCAATGGATTACGCAAAAAATGTATGATATTTTTAACCGTAGTTCGCACGAACGTTTACCTTGTTTTCAATGTGCAAACTTTCTTTATTAATTGTAAGATGGTTTATCAGACAAACTCGAGTAACGATGTTTTCATGTAAATCACTGCGTGGAAGCAGAAAAAAACCACATAGTCGCATATAACTTATAAGGTTAACGATTATTTTATTATTATACGGAGCGTACAATAATATGAGCTCTCGAAAGGCATATCCATAAAATTAAATGTTTACGTTGAAAATATTAAAAAAGAGGAGCTTTATTTGATACCTCCCAGCTGGAAGCTGTTATATAGTTGCTCGAAGCTCTCTCGCGCCACGCTGCTGCAACGTCCTTATCAGACTGAAAGCGCGCTCGAGCATCGGCGAACAATAAATAATATCAGCGGGGCTATAACCATAAACATTCAATCGCAAAATTTCACGCAGAATTCCGCCGATCGGCATATTAATTTTAAGTGGCCATTTTTCGATTGCATCTCTCACTCACTCTCTCCCGTTCGCTTCGGTAATCCCGCTCGAGATCTCGCTCGTTTGCACACACACAGGTATTATGCATAATTAAGAGTGTGTGCGAGCGAGAGAGAAAACAAAAAGCAAAAATGAGAAAACAAAAAAATAAGAGATCTGGCAACAATGCAGTGCTTGCGACGTTTTAATATAAATCGTCATGCGCGCATGGGGCCATAACACTCGACGCTATCTCTCGTAGACGAGGCGATCTTGGCATGCGGCATGAGCGCAATAAAATTTGTTCCCCGACGGCCCATGGCTTATGTACCCTGCCAAAAGCGGCTATTAATTTTTTATCAGACATCAGCCGACGCCGCCCGAGATACTTTTCAATATCCCATTCAGACCCATAAACATATTCATGCGCGCAAGGCGCTCCATTACGTATGTGCATAAATACGACGAGAGAGACGGATAACGCGCCGAGTATATTAAGTCAATTTTTGGATTTGCGACGATTCTTGCAAAAATATGCTATGATGTCTCGCTTTAGAGAAAGCAATAAGTGAAACACGCGAGCGACAGATATTACAACGGGTTTGTCGCTTCACTGACACTCAACTGTCATGATAAGTTCACCGAGGTATTGTTGTTCGCTGATGTCGTTTTTTTTCAACTTTTGAAGAATTACCGCGAGTATTTCGCAATTGCTTCTCAGATATCTCTTCACTTGGAAGACTGTTAAATTCTCTCTATGTTAATTTTCAAATTGATACAAGTGTGGTAATAATATTTTTTTAAATCTTTTCACATGACAAGAAACGTGATACATCGAAATCTCGCTCGAGAGTCAGGAAGTGCAATGTGCAACTCCAAATTTACCGCATCCTCCTGTATGAATTAATAAGCCGCGCGTCAAACTGTCCTCCTTCTTAGCGTCTCAGCTGGTCTCTCATAGCGTCATGTCCGCGAGATCTCACTTTTCGCCGTTCCAAAAGCCAGCCAGCAGTCAACGAATATATCTTACTCAAAAATATCCGTACGGACTTGCCTCGCTCTCACATTAACATAATCGAGTCAAGTCGCGAAAGCATGAGAATAAACGCCGCAGCTCTGCGGCCTGATTGATTTTGGCGAACAATGGATGTAGCGAATAAAGACATTATCTTAACGTACCTTTAATCCTTTAATTATATGGTATGTGAAAACCGAGCGTTTCTCAATTTTGAAACGCAATTTGCACTCAATTTTATTTTCCACGCGGCCTCTTGCTTTTTGTTTATATCGAACAATTAATGATCTGTTATTAATCACTGCTGACTTATAACGGGATTTCCAGCTCGAGATTTAAAATGAAGTATATATTGAGTGCTTCGAAAGTGTTGTAATTGATAAAAGTGGCTTTGAAATATATGTGATATTATATGATGAGGTGAAAGCACAGAATAAGCCGAACAAAAAGCTAAAAAGTATGTCAATCTGCCATGAAAAACCCGTCTATACTGCAATAAAAGCGCCGTACGGACGTGGTCGCATAAGAGTATAGCAGCACCGACATCATAAATGATTTGAAAATATCCCGTAATATCCCCGTAAATACTGCTGTAACCAATAAATTCAGCTACACTCACGACTCTGTAGTCGGACAATTGAGCATCGAATTTTTAGCAATTATTGATACATCAGCTCGCACGAGCAACGCTCGAAAGATCTTGTACAGGCCCGTGATAATTGCCTGGTCTTATCAGCATTTAAGAGTCTTCTCTGGCGCGTTCTTTAATAAGAGGAGCCTCATCTGCCGAGTGATTTATGCGAAGCTTTGGCTCGCTATTGAATATATACTGTTTCTCTCGATAGCCGGCCGATAACAATAACTCGCGAGCGCGTGCGAAAAGAAATGCACATTAGCGGTTAACGCGACGTGTGTGGGTGGAGTTGCATCACGAAGAGATGTGCAGCCAAGATTACAACACAACCCTTTTCGCGCTCGCGCTCGCGCCGCGCGCTCTGCTAAAGGGGAAAGAGGATCTATTCTAAGTCGATCGATACCTATATACTCGCGTACGTGTGAAGTTCATAGGATCGTGCGAAGGTTCTGCTCCTATACATAAGGCCAAGCAGCAGCAGATATGCATCTTTATTTGTACTGTTTTTTATCGGGCAAAACTGTGAGGAGGCTAATTATTATCCGCAAGTTGAGAAGGAGAAAGAGGGAATGGTTTTGCGAGGCGCGGTAATGGATTTTGCCGATGCTGCCGATTTACTGGTAGATTGAATAGCCGCCGCTGTACATGTGTAAGTGTGTGTGTGTATGTGTGTGTGTGTGTGTGTGTGTGCGTGATGCCTTCTCGTTGATTCCGCATCTTAATAGTTTCCAAGGTGTTATGAGTGTGCGCGCGAGCGGCGTTGTGCCTTTTGTTCGCGTTTCGATGGGAGGGAAATCATTTAAGATTTATCGGACCTGATTTAATTTGAGGCAGGAATTTATTTATCTTCAATTATATATCATTAAAGGGGGATTTTTTACGAGCTTAGTTGCAAAAGAGCTATGATATTTAAAGTGTGCAATGATTGCTTGTGGCTTGCAAAATACTTCTATGAGAAGAAGACATTTGTAATGGAGCTTGGAAAGGAAACCAATCTAATCATCGACGGAGAAATATTGTATATAGACGATTTCTGTCCGCTTCAAAAGCTTATCCTGCAGCAAAAGCGAAAATTCTCGGGAAAAATGTAAAAAGATCATTTGACTAACGCTAACGATCAATTACGTCTCTCCCATCGCATCGAAGATCACTTAAATTTTACAACCCTGCCGCGCATCATGCACAGACTCTCGCGCGCGCATAAGCATAAAACCGTAAAGTGTAGAAAAAAAAGAAAGAATCTCTAAACAAAATAAGCTTGGATATTGCTCGTTACTCGGTATTAGAGAACCCTTGATTTATGACTTTCACGCTGCTTTTCCGCGTATATAGAAAAAGGTGAAACTCTTGCGCGACCACCTGGCCCCCGTCGCCGTCATCGTCGTCGTCGAGCCAGAGGAATTTACGGGATTATACTCTGCGGCGACTCTTGGACATCTCGATAATAAAGTTATATCTGTCGACGCGGACGGCCAATTAAGTTGAGCGCTCAAGAAATCAAATTCCCCTTTTACATGGCGCAGGCTAAGTATTAATTATGACCCGATAAACGCCGCGTTTTATTATTAAAAAAAAGACGGCTAAAAAAGGAAGCGCACGTCCGTCCCACTGGAATTATGCCGGCTTTGACGCGTATGGAATTTACAACGATATATATCCTCGGCAGTAGCTCTCTTACATCGTGCTTCGATTTCCAGAAAATAGATTGTCGACGTGGAATTTATTGCAGATCAGAAAAATTAATTGATACCCTTATTAATTTTCATCGAGATATATACAGCTACTGGCGCGCGAAAATAATTTGAATTTTCATTAACTCTCCTGACGTCTTCATCGCGGCCCTTCCTTCTTTCTTTAAACTGCACATGCCTATTATAATATGTCCCCGATATAAATTTCGTACGCGAGCGCGCGCGCATTCCGACGTCGTCGCATGAATAATCCGGTCTGATGATGACACTCGGTGATTGGTCAGCTAAGCTCGCTAGTGGGTGGTTGATAGAGAGTGCGCTGCACGTAATAATTGAGTCTTCGCGAGCGAGCGGGAGAGAGAGAGAGAGAGAGAGACCTAAATAATTACGTCGTGCATGGCGCTCGCACAATGGGCTTTTGTTATACCGAGCCAAGCAACTCTCACGTATAATATCTGTATACACAACGCGATGCGCCGCTTTCTTACCGCTCAATTACGTTCGGTTTCTTCGGAGATTTTGTGGTAAAAGCAACGGCCGAAACTGAATGACGAGAGAAAAAAAGCAGCAAAATTGGTTGTGTGGAATTTTCAATTAATGTAATTTCATGCAGTGGAGCGTTGGTTTTACGAGCACCTCTTGATTTATCTTCCGTTGAATTGAAAGAACTTCATTCAATTGTCAAGTGTTGAATGGTGGTGGAATGTTTACGATCAAAATAATAAATCAATTATACACGATTCGCACACTCTATGCAAAGCGGTGGAAATAATAAAGAGGCAAAGGAATAATGAAGGTATCGTAAAGTGTATACAAGAAAAAAAAACAATGGTTTTTGTTGAGAATAAATTAATATATATTTATAATGGATATACGATAGGTACTGTCTCGAATCTCAATTTTATGGCAACTATGAAACCAGCCAATCGATATACATCAGCTTGACAAAAAAATTTTATTTTCTGTATTACACGCATTAAACTGCAATTTTCCAAATGAGAGGAATTGTTCGCTATGGCTATGGCATCGTTTACTGTTTCTGTATTTTATCATTTATTTCTCGTTTGTTCGTCGTTTCAAGCTCCACTCGCCCTCCAACATTATTTACATTTACACATTTTTCGTGGAGATCGCATAAACTGCTATTGCTTGAGAATGTTATCGTCGAACACTGGGTATCCGCATTAAAACTACAACGTCGATTAAATTATACGCATTCAACTCTCTCTGTTCATGTCGGCTATTTACAATAAATACACTTTACTTGCACCAAAAAAAATTTATAAATTAAAAAAAAATTAAAAAAAAAACTTAAACGGGCTACGTATCTATACGAATCGCACGAACGAACGGACAAAATCGATCGACTCGCGGCTCTCCGACACTTTTATTGCACAGTAATTATTATGGTGAGTTACGAGGAACGAAGAAGGAAAGCAAGTTGGCTATCGATAAGGGAAGATACGGCACTTTTGTTTATCTCTCTTCTGTTCTGCCAGCTAGTACTGCTCTCGTATGGATATGTTGCAAGCGATATGCGCCGTCAAAGGATAGGCCCCTCAGTTCTCGAAACTGAATGTACGTCCCCTTGCTCCTTACACAGTAAAAGTCGTTGATGAAGAAATGACAGTGTGAATTGGAGGCATTTCCGAAGGATCTGCCGCGCTGATTATGATTTCAGGTATGGCACGAAAATAATCAAACGCCAAACGCAGAGTAGGAGCAGTGAGGATGCTTTTGATAGACTTCAGTGTGTAGGAATCATCGAAGCTCAGTCTTGCGGGCGGCGAAAGTGTCCCCCTTCCACCAGCTCAGCCAGGACTACGTGAGCGTGGGCGAGGTAGGTAGCGAGCTGGCCGACGAGACTGGCGAGGCTGCGGGTGACTTGAAATCCCTTCCCGCGACTATCGACATCGATATCGCATCCTTATTCTCCGCTGCCGCTGCCACCGCCGAGTGGTTGCCCAGCAGACTGTCGATGGAGAACGGATTCAGCCGACGCCTCTCCTCGCGACCTTTCACCGACAAGTCGATGCTGCTGCTCTGGACTTCGTCGCCGGCACTGGACGTCTGGCTGCTCGCTCCGAGCCCGACCAACTCGCGCCGTCGCTCCAGCAAGCTCAGACCCCAGTGGTGGATGCCTTGCTGGTGATTCAGTCGAATGCTGCTGCAGGCGCTGGCCGGCTGCCGACGCTCGTAGCCGTCGCCGTCGAGCGAGCCGTCGGCCGCCGAGTCGACCCGCTCGCTGCCGCTCTCGCTGCACGAATCCAGTCCGCCGACCACGTCGATTTCCTCGTTCGCGTCGATCCCCGATATACTGTTGCTCTCGTTGTTATTGTTCAAGCTGCTGGAGAAGCTGCCGTTCAGCGAGCCGCTGCCGCCGGCTGCGTTGCGAGACTCCCATTCGGCCCTCAGCGTCGACAGGTCCACTGTGATGCCCTGTCGCAAGGTAAATATTTGTTAGTCGACCATCCAAATTTCACTAAAGCTGCCAATCGAGCAATCAATAACATAGAACTGAAATTTAGGCTTCGCAATTCGACCCCCCTGCAGTCTATTTATAAAAAAACCATTACGGTATGTAAATGATGCAATCGCTTGACCGAGCAGAAATTAATTTCCTCTTCAGCAAAGCAAAAAAAAAAGAAGGAAGCTGCTTCTAGCCCACGCGGTTATCTATATACTAACTGGACTCGGCCAGAAATTAACTTGTCTACTGCCCCGAAATTCCTCTGGGCGTTTTTATTATTTTTTCTTATTTTTGCTGCACAAGATTAATTCAGATGGTTCTTCTCACCTTGGCGGCCAATTTGCGCTGCTGCCTCTCGAGCGCCTTCATGAGCTTCTTCTGCCGCCTGTCGCGTTCTTTCCTACGAAGCTCCTCCGGCGGTATAGGCTCGCCACTGCAACTCTGTGGATGGGCGTTGTGTGCCGGCCGACCAGGGCCCTTCTTCGTGTGCTCCTTCTTACGCCACTTTGCCCGTCGGTTCTGGAACCACACCTGCAACACACACAGATTCCTTGCTATAATTCAGCCTCGAATGTTTCAGCCATAAAATATCGAGAATTTTTCGGCTAATTTGGCCAATCGACTTTATTTATTTATTTTTTTTTATTCTACACGCGAGGCTCATTTGATTACTCGTTATTACGTGCAAATTCGAGTGTAATTGTCGAGACGATATAAAATTGCTTGTGCACGCATCTGCGCAGTTTGCCATTGAAAATGTCTCGTTGGTGGTGGGCTTTTGCGCGAAACATTATATATATATATATCCGGAACTTATCGCTTCATGTACAAACTTCAAAACAGAGCACACAAGCAATTAAAGCACGTAATTAGTTTTCCTGCGAATCTCTAGGTACTCCAAAAGCAAAAGCTTCATGAACGTCCAACTCGATTCGCACGTTTGGCCGCAAAGTACCACCCTCGTGATTTCCTTAAGAGTGAGAGAGAGGGAGAGAAAAAAATGGTATATAGCAGCTCGTCGCCTTTAACAAGCCTCAGCTTACAGTGCGCGCAAACCGGCTATTCGGAGTCGACGCCGCCGAGCACAAAGGGATAAAGACATTTTGCCAGGGAGGGTAGAGCCACTGGCGCGCTGCTGCGCTGCTAACCTCGCGGCACGCGAGCCCAACGAAATCGATATAGCCCAGCCCCGCGCCGCCGCCACCGCCGCGGCCGCCGCTGCACGCTCCTCGCTCGCGAATATGTATAGCGTCGCGTGTCACGGGGCTTTTCTTTTTCGCACCCCGGGCGAAATGTTTTTTAAGAGATTTCGCTTGATGCAGTTATTTGCCGTCGCTTTCTTTCCTCTTCTTCGTCTTTTTCTTTCTTTTTTCTTCACTATACCGAGTTTGTAACTGAATATCTCGATTAATATGCATAGGGTGTATGAAAGAATAAATGGCTGAAATTCAAAGACGCTAAAAATACGTTGATATCGAAAAATCGTAAATGATTAAAAATTGAAAATCGATTTCTGTACATAGTGTTGAACGCTTGAAATTTGCTCGAGTGGTTGGTTTTTCTGGCTGGCCGCATGCTCTGCGGCTAATGAGAAAACGCCGCGTTTCTAATTAGCCGTCTAATTACTCGCGTCGGCCGCCCTCCCATCTCTTCTCCCCTTTCGCACCAGCAAAGGCCTTTGATTAACTACCTCTTGCTACCCGCTGCCGCCGCCGCGCCGCCTGCAGTCGCGCCTACATCATATACAGCGAAGGGCTCCATAAGTGTTTCCGCGATAAATCTGCGCGTTTACGAGAGTGAGAGAGTTTAGCAGTTAATTTTGAGAAAGCTCGAAAGCGACATTATACGAAAAGTTTGTCAGTTGGCGGGGCGAGTAGTAGGCAACATTCGATCACGCGAGAACGCGAGCGTGCGTGCATAAGCGTGCGAGAAGCGATTACGCCTTCGCTTTATCAATTTCCCTTGCCGCGATATATCGGCCCACGTATATATTCAATAATAGCTGCACCACCCTGCACGCTGTCATATAAGTGAATCTGGCACCCGAAAAAACCATCTGCTCACTTCTAATTGATGGCCCACTGCAACTTCATCAAAACACAATTCGTATTGCCTTTATAAATCTAGCATTTGTCAAGGAAACGACAAGATAATATGATATGCCTTTGGGCAGAGTCCGGCCCTCAACTCGTTATCTCAAAAGAAGGGAAAAGAAAAAAAACCTCAATGAAGCTCATCATCCAATTCACACCTACAGAAGCCATTGCTGAGAATGTATGCGTGCACGCGCTACTGGCTCTGTCAACGCGTGGAAAGAAGGTCGGCTTCATTATCCGCGCATTAAGCTCTTATCTCGAGCTGCCGATCTCATGTCGCACGAGAGCGCGTCCAATCTGCGACACGAGTCCCGAGAGGCTACCGTATAGTCGAGTAGTCGTCGTCGACGTGGTGCGTCTTGTTGCACATCCAGCCAGACCATGAGGGTGCGTGAGTCATTTGCCCTGCAGCCACGTGGCCAGATCTTTCGTCGCGTGTTTTCCTTTCTTCCTCGTCGATGGCGTGTATTAGATCGTACGCGATCAACATTCTATACGAGTTTTCAAATTTTTGAAAATCAACGATTTGACCGTAGCTACGGAGAACAATGTACAAAATGAAATCAATGGCAAGGCGAACAAAGAAGATGTCATTGCCAAATTAAATTAGGCGTTCAGAGGTCAGTCCCGATTAAGAGATATATATGTCCGAGAGCGACTGCTCGTCGAAGCGTGTCTAAGGACATAAATATAAATATGCCCGGCCGCGAAACCTATGCTCTATAGCGCGGAGAGAAGCAAGAGGAGGAGAGCATGGGGACGCGAAGCTAGCAGCCGACCAGCCGTGAAATTGAGCGAACACTGGTGCGCTAGCTGCCCCTTATGTCCGCTCGCTGCGCGATTCGACATATGCGAGCGTACATGATGCTCCGTTCTCGAAAATTTTCGTCGGGCCTGATTTAACTTTACGACTCGTAGTGGATATTAAATTTCAAGCTATCGCGACGCGAAGTGCAATCCTTGAGCCTCGTTGCCGAACGCAGCTATCACGGCATATGCGCAGCTATTCTTACCGCAACGCGGCTCTCTTTGAGTTCGAGCCTCACAGCCAGGGCCTCGCGCATGAAGACGTCGGGATAGTGGCTCGCGAGAAATGCCCGTTCCAGCTCCTCAAGCTGCCAGCTGTTGAAATTCGTCCGGCTGCGCCGCCTCTTACTGCCACCCTCGTCGCTCTCGCCGTCGCAACCTGAACAAACAACCAACACATTGAGCCGTTAGATTTATCTTAATTTTCACAAAGTTATTGCACAAGTTCATCGAATTCACATTAAAATTTTGACTGGACGATTGACAAGTTGATTTACTTGTCGAATTATCGCGCGGGCGGGATCAAAAGGGGGGCAAAGTTGTTCGTGGTGCATCTTATTTTCTATACATATACTATATTATATCTACGGCTCTTCATTTGCTCAAATTTATACACAGCTACAGTAGATGTTATCGTTTAGATTGATTTTCTAATGTGTAGCTCGCTGTCTACTCTCATAAACAACGAGGTATTGGGTTGAAAATTTTATGTACTTAGTGGATTATAAAAATTATCATAACAGAGTTGATTTTGTTCAACGTTTCGCTGCAAATAGTTTATGAAAAAAATTAGACAAAAACACTTCAACCGTTAATTGTCAAGCGCGCGAAAGCAGAAAAATCCAAAGCAAGCCAGTATGGAGGTAAGCAACTGCTCGTTTCCGCGTGAGTGCGAGTGCGCCTCATGACCCCCCTCCCCCTCCTTCACCTCCTCCTCCTTTTGTAGCATCCTCCTCGACTCGCAAATAGCGGGCAACTATACATGTATGTGCGTTTATACAGGAAGGCCGCTCTTATCACGATGGAATTGGAGCATCCCCTCCGGGCTATTCGGACGAAAAGAGAAAGAGGCCCGGCCCTGAACTTGTATGTGTGCTCCGCAGATAAGCCGCCTATATTGAATAAACATGGAATTTCATGATTTTACGAGGACAAGCGTCTTCTTCCTTCTTCTTTTTTTCCTATCGAGCGGGCGCATCTCTCGATTGTTTCGGCCACCGCCGCCCGCCGTCGCCGCTGCTCGTATGTATGCTAATGCACGCGAGCTCCGCGAATATTGAATAACAGAGAGATCGCGCATTATGATTGAGACTTGTTATCTCCGAGGGGTGAGCTATTGCTACACAAGATAACTCTCTTTTCGCCTACTATTGCTGCGAGTGCGTAATTTTATTGCCTCAGCTTTTGTGATTTAGTGTTTGCGTTACTAATCGTGAAGGAATATGCTATATAGAGAACAAGAAAAAAAAATCAATAACGTGTTATTGTGCGACAAAAACGTAACTACAAAAATATGTTGAATAAAAATTCGTCGAAGGAAAAGGTGTGGTTTTGTAAAAGTCACGTTGTTGCCAAGGGGAAGAGAGGGCAAACTATATGTATATGTACACCTCTGTACAACTGAGGTTTTTCTCGCTTTGTCGACTCGTATGCGTCCCTGACGGATGTGAAGTTTATGCACAATGACTTATGCATACGTAGGAGAGACAAAAAAATCACTTTCGTGAGCTGCGTTGGTGAAGTGTCGAGTATACGTACATATACATGCCCTCTAGGAAGAAGATTCTGTCTTCGAAGTTAACACAAAGGCGAGAAAATTGAAAGAGACTGAGTTGGGCATCATCTTCTAAACAACTTTTTTCCATTTAATTAAGATTTTTATTTTCATCAAATAAATCTCTGCTTTTCAATTATTGTGATTAAGTTTGCGTGCTTTACGGACGTTAATTTTTCTTCTAATTAGTGCTGAAATGCAGCTTTTAAATGAATACTTTTGCAAACCTCCGTCAAAACTGGAACGAGAGAGATAGAAAAAATTAAAACGTAAAATTAAGAAAGAAACGTGTGTTATTCAATCTGGTACTTATTAAAACTTGACGATTCGCAGCTGCGATCATTGAGAGCAGCGAAATCTCAATTTCAAGCTGAGGCGTTACGAGCTTTCATGGACGATCGTCGCGTAATACGCTTGCATGACATGCAATGATTTCATGTTCCGCAGCCGTTTGAAAAGTTTTCACGTCGCGGTAGCGTAGACTGTTTTGCATATAAATTGTACGCAGGCTGCTGCTGCTGCTGCTCACACGTCTCTGCTCTCTTTCTGCGAAATTAATTATTTTTTTCTTTCCTACTCTATGCGCCCGCGACGACAATTAAATTCTAATCAAGAATGTTTCTGTCTCCGGTGCAGCGTAATTCGAGTTTGCAAATTGAAATACACGTCGGCATTCGAGAGCCCGCGCTGATGGGGTTTTCGGTCGTATATA
>JAWWMK010000040.1:6966495-6979146 GCA_035047105.1 Galeopsomyia nigrocyanea | reverse complement strand
ATATATAAAGCGCGGTGAAAAATAATCATGCGATTGGAGACGCCTGCGTATTTATTACTGCAATCAAGCGCGATTTATTACAAGAGCTTATGCGTTTTTAAGGAGATTTTAATGCTGTATATACATATACAGGTCTGCACGCAAAACCCTTTAAGCAAAGAATGGTCGGCTGATAAACACTTTAAATCTCGGATAATAATGCAGCGTATTTATGGAGTTATTGTGGACGTGAAAATAAATTTGTTTTAACGAGTTCATTTACGATAAATCGCCACCTGTTAATTGCTGATAATCCTTCTGTAGGTCAAAAAATTTATGCAATTTTTCACACTCTTCGTATTCTTGTATCACAGTTCGGAATTATCTTGTTGGATACTATTCGGAAATAATTTATTATCTCTGGCAAACAACAAAATATTGCGGCAACGCATGTTGACGGCAGCAATCTTCTTATCTTATAAATTTTCTCGCACAGCCGAGGTGACAGGCGTGAAATAAAAGAAAAAAGAAAGGGCAAAAAGAGAAAGTGTGAAGAATGATATGTATATGTATCAAGAGGGAGCCGAGAGGCGAAAACAAAGAAAGAAAAAACTAGATCTAAGCTGCTTATTATTGGTAATCGATCGAATTCGTAATAAGCGCTTAGAGTGTGCTGCAAGTCAAAGGATTAAATCGGACTGTGTAAGCATTTAACACCTTCAACGCGATGCTATGATCCATTTTGCGAGTGTTATAACCAATATTATCGAGAGAGGGGAAAAAAGTGAAAGTTAATTGGTTTAAGCTCTTTATCGCCTTACTTTTTTCGATGATTCGTCATTATTTTTCATTGATTGAGAGCCAGCGATTAACGATTTAAAACGTGTTCTCGCGTGTCACGCTGGAATAATAGCCTTTGCAAACGTTATTTGATTTTTCCACGTGAAAATAAGTTCTTTTGAGATTTATCACCGAGAAGCTTACAGTCAACAATAAATTTACACTACTTGTCACGCGCCGCGTACCATAAAACAGACAAATATATTTACCTCTCTAACACTCTATGAACTTGTCAAATTGTTCCATCATTTTTTACGCACAATACTCGTCGTCGCGCTGTAAAATAAATCCAGCGGAATCTAAGAAACGCCTGACAGAAGTAAAAGTCCATCAAACGCAAAACCGCAAAAGCCGCAATAATTAACACATTTTGCCTGCACCGCAAGAGAAAAAACGAAGAAGCCAGAATTCTCGACAAATAAATTCATCAAGATGCCACGAACGGTGCATCAATCGGCAATGACAAGGGGTGCACGTACAACTCTTTGCGTGCCTCTCGTCGGCGGAAGGCGTTTAATAAAGCGTGCAAGAGAGAGAGAGAGAGAGAGAGAGAGAGAGAGAGACAGACAGAGGAGCGCACTACCGAAATAACATGCAATTAAATCGAAATTACAGAGCCCACTCTCTTTCTCTTGCGGGGTCCAGCTCGCGAGTCGATGGAGATACACACACACACATACACACATTGGCTTGCGCGTATCGAAGTGACTCTGCAGGCCACGCGAGGCGCAAATGATCGCGCCTCACTTTTTTCCAACACACACACACACACACACACACACACACGTGCGCGCGCGTACGAAATTGAGGGATCGCGCGCGCGCTCAAATTATACACGCCTCGAATGCGACGTCGACGGATTGCCTTCTGGATTCTCGCGCGAGCTTATATCCTTTTTCATTTTTTGTTGTTGTTGTCTCGGCCGGTTTTTGAAGAATGAATTAATTTGATGAATTGCAGAGCCGTCGCGCGCAAACGGGAGTGAAATGTTTCGAGTTTTATTTGGCTTAATTGATTTGATTAAAATTAACTTCGGGTGAGTAATGAAGCTACTTGTTTCTTTCTTAATTTTTTTTAAACTTTACGTAACGAGCCTCTATATTTCGTGGAGTACATTTCAATTTTACCGTACCGTGTTGCTCCGTAATTCGGCATCATCGCGCAGGAATAAGGTACTCTGATGGCGCTCTACTTTAAACGACAAAAAGTAACATTTGGCAGTAATAAAACGCTCGCAATCATCTGTGCTCGCAGGTGTCTTAATACCACAGGACGGTGCGAAGGCTTTTTCTGCTAATGACGGATTTGCTCGCTCGGATAACAGAAATTCGCAGTTTTTATTTTTTTTTCTTGCTGTTGTTATTTTCTTCGGACTTTTACTGCGCCTCCAGCCATGCAATCGATCTTTGGAATTCTCTCGTTTTCAGGAGGATAATCAGTAGGTTGTTCGCCAACGCTTCCCATATATGTATGATTGTTTGGCTTTTCGATTCATTGGTCCGCATCCGCGTGCCTTTAATTTCAATTCCAGCAGGTTTTATGCGTTTTTAAAAGAATGCCGTCCGAAGGGATAATCTTACTAATATCGATTCGGAGAATGATGTGAGTGGAATTTTCGAGGAGGTTAATGTCTGGTAGCCAAATGCATAATTTTGGTAAATCAGTAGAATCGACGCAATTTTATTGCAGAAGAAGCAGAGCATTTGATTGTTTTGTCTGGCGGCATATCTTCAGAGGAACGCAAACTTGAGGATCGAAAGAAAGCAGCAGTTTTGAAGAGAAGCAAAAAAAAACATTGATGAAGTTGCTTAGCAAGCTGGGCGATAAAAGTCTTTATTTCTCGCCCTCATCACGGCACCGAGAGCGAGATATAGTGACGTGCAGCAAAGAAAGTGCATTAACAAATAGGCTGTAGTTGTGGTGTAGCTCGTTAGTTTCTAATCTGCGCACAACGGGCTGCAAGTGTAATAATTTGACAAGCAGTTTGTATAGCTTTCTTGTTTTAACCGGATATACATATAATGTACGTATGTGTGTACGGTCAGGACAAGTGGCGCGAGACCAATTGTGAGAAAGCTGCTCGTACTTTTGTACAAAAATAATGACAGGCCGCTGTTTCTTTGAATCATCGTGCGGCAATGCTTGTGCAGGTGATTAGCGTAACGAGTCAGCAGCAGCAGCAGCAGCAGCAGCGTGCACGGCGTTAGCCATACAAAATATGCTGCATCCCTGTATAAGGCGCGCGCGAGTTTTGTCTCCAACTGGCCTTTTGGGTAATGTTCGCTCTCGTTAGGTGCGGCTTTTGTTGCGGGCTATTCGCTGTGCAACTGCGCAAGAGAATGCAAATTGATTAAATAATTGTCGTGCAAGTATAGCGCCGAGACTATCTCGAGCTAAAACAGCTGAAAATTGCGCGAGCTTGATTGATTAGTTGATTGGCCGTGCAGCTGCGTGTTTCTGTACACATACCTATATAGTTGCATCGCGAGAAAGAGAGTCGGCGCTGCTTTAACTACAGGGCAATGGTTCGAGTGCTCCTTTTCACTCGGGAGGTGTTTTCATGGGCTGTGTGTTACACGCCGCCGCCGCCGCCGCCGACGCTGCCTCTCTGCTGAGTGAAGGTGCGATTCTTTTTTTGCCTCCTCAGACGATTGTTTCCGTGCTGCGCGCTCTGCTATAATCACGACTCGCTCCTTTCGCGGGCTATTACTTAATTTTGTCAGCTTGCGCTCCTTCTCTCTCGTCGAGATTCACCGAAAGCGATTGCATAGCTCCGATCTATCGCGAAAAAGTATAAAATTACTTAATCTGGCGTAGTACATGCGAGCGAACGTTGAGGTAATTTGTTTGTGCACAAGAGTTGGATAAAAATCTGCGAACGAGCCTGAGGCGCGGACAATGAGCTATATTCGAGCTTATAATTAGGTGTGCATTGTAATAGGCTCCGTGAGCTGCTAATCAATCTCGAGCGAGGCTTTATATGTTATGTATAAAAATGGACGGAAGCCAGACGGGCGAGCGCGGCGGCGGCGGCGGCGGCGGCGGCTATTCGATCAATCGGCCGAGCTGTACATATACACATTGTATGTGAGCGCGGGCGCATGCGAACATTAATTACGATAGCGAGGGAAATTGAATCGAGCCCGCGGACATCGAAAAAGGAATGAGGGCTGCGAAATTAAGCTGTAAGGCGTTAACTGGCATAAGGCGTCGGTAGGAGGTGCAGTTGCGCTTGCGTGCAACGCGCATTTGCATTTAGACGCCATCAATCCTCCTGACGCCCGCTTACACATGCCCTCTCCTCCACCCTCCTCCCCTCTATCCCTCCTGCACTCACTCCGCGTATATGCTATATAAGCACCGGCCGCCCTCTACCATCACGCTGAATTAAATATCCTACTTAATAAGGGTGCCTCGGGCACTTACTTTCTTCCTTTCTTTCTTTCTTTCTTTAAGCTCCTCGCAGGCAGACAACACTGTTTTATAGGACATTTTGCAAGTGCTCGGCTAGTCTTCAATTCCATTCAATTCCTTTGCATTTTTATTAGGTATTATTTTATTAGGTACGCGTGATTATAGCCATCGAATTTGCTTTGAAGGAAATTGATTTGACTACACCTTTACGTTGCTCTATCATTTTGTACTTCCAGTTTGCCTTGAATAAGTATTATTTATTTTTAAATACACGTATACTTAGTACACTGTATTTCAAGTGAAATTTATAATACTTTCAGTGTAAGAGTATTCAAGTATCGAACGGTTACAAAATTCACTTGTGATCACAGTATTTAAATCGGCAGCTCAAAAGCTGAAAAAAAAGTAGCCGTATCCGATAAATATTTCACAAACTATTGTGAATAACTACATAGAGCGCTGGAAAATTACTAAGCTGCGAGGCATATCATCATAGAGTAAAGTGAAATAAATCGCGAGAAATGCGAAATATGCGGCTGCATAGCAAATAAATAAATCGATTGATCAGATGATTACACAGGAAACGCACCTTCCGCGCTTGTTCATAATTTCCTAGGGTATAATTAAATAGTTGAACAGTCGATCGCAGCACGTAATCGGTTTTTGCAATAAATAAAAGCGATTTTCACGCTGCTCTTAATAATAACTCATGCGGCTGTATCTATCCACGACTACCGGATAATCAGCTCCTTCCGAGTGGCGAGCACAACAAATTCACACTACAGCGTAATATCGACGAACCGAATCAAATCTCACAGAGCAGAGCGCGCGGATTGAGTAATTTTCTATTTTCCCGTGGGCGCACTTTTCTAGCGGTCGCTCGCTTCGTGGCACGATAAAATCTGACAGCGTACCTGGCTAATTACACATTAATGCGGCTCGCGTGCGCCGCCGATTATTATTCGAGTACACGCGCGCGCGCGAGAGAGAGAGAGAGAGAGAGAGAGAGAGAGAAACACTGTATAGGTACATGCACGAGAGCTCGATGCCCCAAACAGCAACCGACGCCCGCCGCCGCCTCCGATTTTTACATTTTTCGACCGTAAAATTGAGACGTCGTTAGCGCTCGCTCGAGATCGCCCGAGAGATTAACCTTCTTCTTTCTTCTTCCTCCACCTCTTCCTCGCTCGAACGAAGCAAGGCAGCCAAATCGGAAAGTCGTTGGGCTGATTTTTTATTAGCCGAGGCAATTGATGTCGAGGTCGTTGCCATGTGAGAAACGACTAGTCCCTTAACACGCGGCATATTATGCAATTAAATTGTTGAAGCTTGAAATATCAGGTGACAAAGTCGCTCGAAAGCGTCGCTAACAAAGTCCCAACTTAACGAGCCTCATTTCCGACTGGGTAAGGGAAAAAAAGAACGGCAGTCTCGCGGAGCCTTATTGTATAATAAACTTGGCTGTGGTGGTGGTGGTAGTGGTGGTGCACGCGAGAAAGAAAGAAAAAAAACGGCGCGTTGCTTGTTTGCAAATACTTGTTGCGCGAAATTCAGCTTTACTCTGCAGCTCCAGCCGATCGGATTTATCGGTTAAAGAGCCGAGAAATTCTTAGGCTGATTTACGAGCGCAGATCGCATTAGGATTACGTTGCGCGTATTTACAGCGATCGGAAGCTTTTGCACTTGTGCTTTGATAATTCGTCATAATTCACTTCTCGTTATACGCGAGAAAACGGACTTTTCCACGCGTTCGGCAAACCGCACAGCGTTCTTGTTTTTTTTTATTTCTACTCCTTTTTAACATGTTATCGGCATCTTGGTAATTACAGGTTTGCACCCTGCAGGCTGTACTGCACATATATACGCAGGGGGAGAATGCCCAATTACTTGACATCTTGCTCGCGCGAGTTTGTTCACCCTCTACATATAGCTTGGCGTGTCACCGGTTTGCGTGCGAGGCAGACCTTTCGATGCTTCTAGTCGATTGTTTTAAACGAGCCGATTCGAATCACCTGTGAGCACTGCAATACTTTGCTTTAGCTGGACAATTCGTGTTTTCGCTCTCCCTCTCCACGGCCAGTGATTTCACTTACACCTGTGCAGCTTTAATTATTCCACAAGCTGCTGCTGCTGCTGCTGCTGCTGCTGCTGCTCCTGCCAATTGCAACTTGTTAATTGTCGCTATAGCTTGACTGACAATTACTTGATCATGTGGTTAGTTTGCCCGCGTTGAATTCATAATTAAAGCAAAGTCGATTTCGCATGGATTTTAACTTGCTCAATGTGAGTTTTTTTCTAGCGCGCTATAGAATTTATTTCGGGCAAGGAAAATCAGTGGTGTATAGGCAAATCATGCCATTCTAAATAAACAATGTTCTCTACTTAATTAAAAACGAAGGTAACGAAATGTGTATAAAAAAAGTTGGAAAAAACAATTAACGTGCTCATAACAGTCGACAAGAAAAAAGGAAAGCTATAAAGCAACTGAGAGAAAAATATTGACTGTCCGTGTCAGGGATAAGACTTATCATATCAAAGACCGACGCGCGTATACATAAACAATCGGCCTCGCAGTTCATTGGTCGAGTCGCCATATTACGCTTTTCGGAAGGTCGCTGTACGTACCTACACGCTGGCAACGCGTCATTATTATTATTAATACCTTGCGCAAGTGGCGCCTATGCGCAATAAATAACAATTTTAATTATCGCTGCAGCGGCTGCTGCGAAATTTCACTCGACTCGCGCTCGCGCGCGCAGGCGTTCATTTAATATTGACTCTATCGGAGAGAGTGGAGCTGATACTCGTTTGGGCGTGCATGGCTTGTTGCGATAATTATTAAAATCCACGTCAATTATAAACTTCATGGTAATGAATTAAAACCACCGGTCGAACTAGCATTACATTGTACCGCTTCATTCGCTGACAAATTTGGTATTCGACATTACGATTGGATGTCTTTTTTGCATAAAATGCTAAACGATGGAATGCGTAATATGTAATTGAAACTTCGCCATCGTATAAATTGATTTTTTCTGAATAAACTAGCGATAGCACATCTATATTTACACAGTACGCATTTCAACAGTGCTGATTATGACGCAGCAGTAAGTAGCCAAGAAATAAACGACTCGAGTTTTTTTTAATTAACCACCGTATTTCACAAGCGCGACGATAATTAATCTATTAATCGTCAGGCAAGCGATATAACAACACGCGCTTGCCAATTACTTTGCGCGCGCGGCAATAATTCAATTATCAAACAATAATGCTATGCCGCGTGTAAACTCGCGGCGCGCGCAACGTATGGATGGAAATTGACTTGCGGAGAAAAATACGGGTGTTTCGTAGCGGCCGCCACGCGAGATCGCCTTATTCTGCGTGGCGCGCTCCGGCGCGGAGATTGGCATTTTGCACATGGGCGACAGCGATAATTGCCCGCGCCGCAACGTGTGGCTCTACGCGGTGAGCGGTGAGCGGCGAACATGTGTGTCATCTACGTAATTTATGTGGAAAACTGCCGACGAGCTTGCGCAATCTCGCAGTGCGTTAGACGTGTAATTGATCGCAGCAGCTGACATATACACATTACACATTTCTTTTCGCGCCCGCGCTCGCGGCTGCTTACCTGCTGCTTTCTCACAATCAGCTTTTAATTGATTTTTCCGCAGCCGAGTCATTATGAAACATTGAACGAACTCTCGCCGCACGATTCTCACGTTATTGATTTAAGTGACGAATCTTTTACAATCGTCGATACTTTATACGGTGTCATTAAAAAAAAACTGGCATTAAAGGTTTTATCATGCGAGAAACGAATGGAAAGTCAAGATCGACAAATGAACTACGGCGGCAAAGAACTGAGAAGATTAAAGCGTGGTGCGCGATAGGTCTTATCCACGAAAATTACAGAACAATTAAATGCCTTGGCGCTGACTTCCCATGCGCGCGGCGGTTTATAACGCGATTAGAGCAAGAGCAAGGAAGAAAGTTGAAAAGTAATATGAAGGGAGTGAATGTGATGCTTATCCTTCGAGACAATCAGCCGAGCGTATAAATAGCGCGTATTTATAGTCCGAGAAAGGCTTCTGCAGTTTCACCCCCGCCTACGCGCACTGCACCTCTGACTCGTCTTGTTGCCCCTACCTCAGCCGTGCGCACAGTCGCCGCCGCTCGACTGCAGCCGAGGAGGCGTGCATGGCACGTCTTTTTAACTCCTTCCAAGCGAGAAACCTTCTCTTCGTAAGTCTGAGCGCGCGCCCGCACGTTGTAACTCAGCGGCACAGTTTAATTACCTGGCACTTTATTTCAAGCTTCTCCTCCTCTTTATATCGCTCTCGCCGCGCTGCGCTTGCATCAACGCACTTTGGAAACATTGTTATTGCCCAATCCGTCCAATCATTATATTCCTGCATTTTTTACGCCATTTTATTCCTCATTTTCCACGATTATGCCCGCTGAAGAAATAAACTTGGCAAATTGACCCGAACTATCATACGAACACTTTTTTTCGGTTACTTGAGAAACTTCATTGAATTTTCATCGTGGCTTTTAAACGTTCTAACAGAGTGAGGTTTTTTCTCAGAAGCCTATAGAGCTCACAGGTATCAAACTAAGACAGTTTAATTAATTTTCACTCAATCAATTCTACTCAGTCACCTTCCTCCGTCGGTATTTTCTAAAAGTTCAAACAGAAAAGAAACTCCGTAATCGTATGAAAAAAAAAACTCTTCCACTAGAAGCAAAAACCGCCGATGACAAAGCGACTGTCCTCAAGCGCGCAGGAGAGACAGACGGAATCGAAGCGCGCGCGCGCACACACACACCGATAGCGTTTTTTTCTCAGCGTCTCCCGAGATACGTCCGATTTACTCTATTTCAAAAGAAAAATTGACTCGACTCTTTTTTTTCTTCCTCTGCTGCTATGGGAAGACGCCACATTTTTCAACGCCTGTCTTGTATTTTTCAATTTTTCTTCTGGCCATCGAAGCGTCGATAACCTTTTGGCTTGGACGATAACAATTAGCCGGAGGATATACGTTCCCTTGTTGTTTATCATTTGTGTAGTCTTTAGCGAGGGACGTAATTAAAAACTCTTTCAAGGCGTTGCTTTTCTGTTAGTTTTTTTTTTGTCTTGCAAGTTTTATCGGGACGAATGATAAAGCGAACGGTTTATAGATTTCTCGTATTAACACTACACTCTCGAGAAACAAGATTTTTATGCCGATTGATTCAAAGCTTACTTTTTTACGAAATAAATTTTCAATATAAATTGAAGAATTAAGATCAAAAGTGTAATTGGCAAATGTAAGTTTGACATTGATAAGAACTACGACTAAGCAAAAATGTATTGGATGAAAGTTTAGCAAACATTTTGATTGCGTTATTAAAGATAATACTGTTTTCAATGAGAAATCATTATATATTTTGTAATGGACATTGCAGGTCGGCTGAACCTTTCGAAAGTCATATCGCACGTCATTGCCGATTCTAATTAAACTCTTATTACTCTCGAGCGTATGCGTATCTTTGGAATAATTATATTTCATTGGAATATCAAAACTGCGAATGACGTTATACCTCGCGATGATGAGGCTTAAAACTCGACGAATTCGAAGAAACGAATGTACGCGCGCGTGAAAGTCATATAAACACGAGCCGAGAAATAAGAATTCCTAGCCGTCTCCTAAATAAGAAATTATCATTTTATAAGGTTCTCAAGACAGCAGCGATCGGCTACCGGTGTGGCCGAGAGGGGAATTGAAAAAAAGTCCGAGGAAAGGAATAGGAAAAACGAGGAGACGGTAGCCTTTCGAAACTGCCATCAGCGCCTCGTCACCGGCACGCCGCGCCGTCGGGAAAGCAATATCCATAGGCCATGTACGCCGCGAGTTATTATCCCAATCGGCTAATTTATTGCGAGCGAAAACCAGTTATGCGGATGATGAATTAGTTCGGCCGCGGAGCTTGACTATATAATATTCGGCTGCTGCGCCCGCGCTGCTCGATGCGGCGTAATTTTCTGGAAATACGGAGGAACGCGCTTGATGATATATGTATATACGCGAGAAGATGAATAATGAATCGGGAGAGAGATTTCTCGAGAGAAAGAGGGCGGGCTCGGCGAATTGATAAAGATGTTGCGATGGTTGCCGAGCGTTCTTAATTATTATGTCTCTTTCACATAAACATAATATATATATCGTTCAATAAGAGGAGAAAGAATGAAGCACGCCAAACTTCGGCTTTATTTTCTGAACGAGAGAATTATGAAAGGAAGCGAGCTTGTTACATTTGCCCGCTAATAATCTTACCGTGTTTTCTCAAATAAGCTCGGCTTCTTTCTCCTGATATTCAAATTCTTCTTTTCTCTGCTTTGCAAATTGACGATTGCATTCATTGACAAGATACTTAGCATAATAGACGACATTATCTGATAATCAGCACTATTGAAGCCTAACAATATAGCTAACAAAGCATCGAAATTTCGCTTGTTTGTTGTGTACAAGAAAACGAGAAGCTACTTTTCGCTCGAGACAATAGTTTCGAAAAAGTAGCCGCAGAGTGTCCTGACGTGACGATTCAAAGTTCTTGCCCAAACCAGTCGTTAGGACGTCCATCGACTTCACGCACAACGCCCGACGGTGTAATTTTCGGACAAGGGATGGGCCAGCATTTTTTGACGATTCAATTTGCCAAAGAGACCGACGAACCTCCGCACGCGAGCCATACATAAATTCGCCCTTGTGCATGCGCTTCGCCAGAACAAAATTCGGAACTGTATATAAAAACTAGACAGATGTATAGAAGACAATACGTGTATCACGCAATAATATGTTGAGGGTGAAAGAGAATATTTTTATATTGACGATCTCTTACCATTTCCAAACTTTTCCATGTTACTAATTAACAGGCGGTTTCGCACTACAAAGTTTATCAATTACAGATAAGGACGTTCAGACGTGGCAAAAATTGCAAATCCAAGCTATAATTGATGAAAAAAGATACATAAGCACGAGTACAAACATCATTGCAATTTAATGATGTCGCGAGCAATGGAAAATGTGTGGAGTACATCTTTTCACTAGATAAGCATTTCTTAACTGCACTATTTTTCAACTTTGTTGGAGATAAATCAAAGCTAACAAATATTAATAAGCAGTCGTTGCTGCTGCTGCTGCTGCTGCTGCTGCTGCTGCTGCTGCTACTGTGAATGAGCTCAGTATATAAGAAATGGACGGAGTTAACTGAAAAGTATTATCAGGTCTTGTGACAAGTGGTTGATGGTAGGTCATCAATAAAAGAAAAGCTATCTAGCAGTCTCTTACAGCAGTTCTGCTGACTCGGACTATCGCTTTGCTAGTCTATAATCTCTCTGGAATATTTTTCAATTAGCCGATTTCCTGTTTAATTACATCACTCAAGCTTTTTCTCAAAGATAAATAATATTTTTACAAAAGATATTTTCTACCAGTAATGACTCGATCCTGCCGAGATTATTATCAGTTTTGGCCACGAGTCTATATAGGGGCAAAAAAAATTACAGTCGCACAAGAGCTACAAATTAGTTTTACGGTCACAATTACAGAAAACAACGCCGCGGCAAACGTCGACAATCAACCGTACAAAGTTCCACTGTGAAACTAACGATACTTCCAGTAAAGACAAATCAATTTTGAGCTTTGCTCCAGACACCCATTTTAACAATGAAAATTCTCTTAGCTTGGAGAAAAAAAGAGGCAGGCAAGCGAACGGTAGAAAACGCGCGCAAAGGAAAAAGGCGAAAGAGAGAGAGAGAGAGAGAGAGAGAGAGAAAGAAAGAGAGAGGAATAGGCCGGAGGGTAGCAGAACGAAAAAAAAGAGGAAAAGGAGTTTTGAAAAGGGACTAACGACCGGCAGTTAACGGCGGCTCGGAAATTGCCGGTTGCGCGCATCTTCTCTCTGCTTGCGCTCGGCGCGCCGCCGCTCGGCGAATTATTAAACTGTAGTTTAGTTTAAATTAAGTTATTACTCCGCAGTCGCTGCCTTGCTTTTCTCTTCCCTTTTCTCTCTCCTCTCTCTCTCTCTCTCTCTCTCTCTCTCTTCCTGTGCGCCCAGGTGTACATATGCGTACGTATCTCCGTAGAGACGACTCATGTGTCTTAGCTTCTGCTGTTGCTGCTACGTTTCCTTCCTTTCTATGTATCTATTTACGCTTCTTTTTGGTTTTTTTTTCAACTAGAAAATTGCTCACCGATGCTCTGCTTTCTTTTAGCAGTTTCGATGCTATGAAGCAATTGTCACCTACACTACAAAAAAAATTTCTTAAATTTGCTGCATACTTAAATCAACTTTTTCTTACTTTAAGAGCAAAAATTTTCGTATTTTCTTGAATTAAGAAATTGTGTACTTGAAATAAGTACAATACTCTTAAAGTAA
>JAWWMK010000040.1:6869020-6966078 GCA_035047105.1 Galeopsomyia nigrocyanea | reverse complement strand
ATGGACTACTTAAATTTGCTGCATACTTATTTTAAGAAAAAATACTACTTAATTTAAGAAATTTTTTTTGTAGTGTATTGACGCTCGACTTTGAGCGATATAACGAGCATGATGCAAGATTATTTTACTATATATAGTTATTATACAGATGAATCAAATTCATTAACTATTGCGCACGAAAAAACGTTGCCACTACGGCAACCCCGATCAGAGGCTATCACCAGAGTTTCAATCTTCGCTCTCACTAATAATCTTATCGCCGCTTTCTCGGAATAAGTGATTCAAAAATATAACAAATTACAAAACATTCATAAAATATTATCACTTTCCTCACACATTATTATTCGCGGCAGTTATTCCAACGCAATTATAAGCTCGCCCTCGAGATCCAACTGTACAAGAATGACAGGTTCCTTATATTGAATTCCGTGCTAAAAATTATACGGCAAAGCAGTTATTTTCCAATTTTACGAGCGATCAATTGTAATTGATCCCTTATTTTCACACACACGCACGTCACGCCGCAGCAAAAGAAGAAATGATGCTTGACTTTCGACAAGAAAAAAAATTGCGATTTCCGAGAAAAATAACGCGCGAGTTCGAAATGTGGAGCATTCATTTTTTTCTCTTTCTCCCTTGCTCTCGCCAATGCACTCGCTGCAGTGTGCGAAATTGCGAAAAGAGAGGGAATTAAGCTTGGCGCGGTGCCTTTAACGATCGACCATTAAAGGCATTTAACGAGCGGTGGAGGCTGCCGCTCTTCGCGCGAATCGCCAGCTCCGAAACGAATTTGATTGCAGATGATGAAGAGCCTCTGCGCGCGGATGATGAATTGTGTGCTGTGTGTGTGTATGCCGCTCACTCTCGAAAAATAGATTAATTTCCGCTCTGCTTGAATTGCAATTGGAAAACTGAATTTTCGAGAATGCAAAGTCGCATATATATACGCAAAAATTACCGTGATTTTCAGCTGCAATTTATCAGCCATAAGGTTTTAAATGTGAACATTATGTAAGCCATCAAGTAAAATATCGCGGAAATTACGGCTCATGTTTCGATTACCGGCCACTACAAACTCCCGCCCGCTATTATACAAATTTTCATGCCGCTCTTACAGTAACTACTGGCACTTGCGAGTTGTTCTCCGAAACGAAAGCCAAAACAACTGTTCAACCACGAGCTTATTGCCAAAACTTAGCACTTAATAAAAGGGATCGACCCACTGCAAACCTCGCAATAAATTCTCCAAAGCTCCTTCCTTCTTCTATTCGTCTTCTTCTTCTTCTTCTTCTTCTTCTTCTTCTTCTTCTTGTCCGTCTTCACGCTTGAAAACTAAAGCCCAATAAAAATCGACGCTCGAAAGGTGTCTTGCCACGGAATGGGATCACGTAGTTACAGCTCACCCTCGAGCTTCTCGCGTGTGTTTTTTTCTATCCTCGTTGGATTTTCGGGGACCGACACGATGGGGGAGCTAAGCGATCCCATGGGATTCTCAGCAACGATCTTATGATTGACCGCGTTACGAAAGTCCCCGCAGACCACTTTCTCCGCGTGTGGTTCGTTTTTTTTTCTGTGCCTACTACCACTCATTGTTGTTGTTGTCGCGCGTGCGTACAGGATGTAACGCCACCGGGTAGAACAAAAAAAAAGGTTGTGATCACACCTCGCACGTGGCGTCGATTGTTCTGTTACGCAACATTCGCATTTTTTTTCGTGTCTTCTAATTTAATCAACGTCGCTGCGCTACTTTATATATAAAGAACGTTGTGGAATTCGAAGCCGAAGTGTAAGAGCAAAATTACAAAATCTAATGAGCTTGACGTGGATAAACGCTGTACCTCAGTTTTTACTTTTAAATGTTGAGTAATGCTCATATTTGTACACGCGCGTGATTCTGAAATAAGAGCGCAAAATCTGTATATATAAGAAAAACTAATAAATATGTAACTAGCGAAGCAGTCGCTCTGCTGGTCACACACTGAATTGAAAAACAAATCAGTTATTCTTACACTAATAATTAAGTCACATATAGGTTATGCAATGAAAGTAATATTGTATAACCAGACAGGCCTGTGTTAAGTATAGTTCAATGATTCTAGCTCGCAGAATTTGATCATAATTAAGAATTGTAAATCATAAAAGTATTTAAATATCCCAGATAGACCTGCATGACGATTGTCGTATCTTACAAAAGCTAATACTATTCAGAATCAGAATCGGTTCAGTCAAAGAAAAGCGAGCAGGCTAGCATCATCGATAACTAATGAAATTGTGCTTCTTGATTGCTAATAGTAAGTATGAAAATAATATTCTATAGGACAAACGAAAAAAAAAATAGGCATAAATAAAACTTAACCTCTGAACCATGAGAACAAGCGCGAATTCATCTCTCACCTTTCTTATCGTCGTCGTCGTCATTGTGATCAGGCCCATGATGGAGATGATGTGCCGCCGGATGATGTGGGCCTCCGATGCCAGGCATCAACGGATGGCCAGCGAGGGCCGAGTGCGGGTGATGTGGGTGATGACTGAACAGCCTGACGGCGGCGGCGGCGACCTGATGCTGCGCCTGCGGCAGGATAGTTCCGGGATGATGCCAGCCAGGTAGGTGAAAGGGAAAGACGGGGGCGCGCTGGAAGAGTCGGGCCGAGGGTCCGAGCAGCGAGCTGGTGGCGGCGGCGGCGGCGGCGGCTGCGGCAACGCTGGCCGCCGAGCTGCTCGTGGCCGCCGCGGGCGCCGGGAACGACAGCCCGCCCCCCGGCTCCAGCACCATGTTGGGTATCAGCTTAGCTGGCGCGTCGTCGCGGTCGTCGGCGCAGCGACTCCTGCCCCGACCACGACACTCGCACTCGACTTTCAATCTGCGTCTCGCGGATTATTCGGCTAGGCGCTATTGAGCCGCGCAAACGCGCGCGCAAACCCGGCTTTTTTAGATCAGTCTGTTGCCTGCCCGGATGACGAGGCTCCTTTTCGCGGACATTACGCGACGATTGTTCTCCCAGAGCCACGAGCCTTTGCAGGCTTCGGTGGTGCTTCGCTGCAGCCGAACGTTCCTGTAGCACTGCACTCGCTCCTGCAATTGTTCACTTTTTACTCACAAAAGATCTTCGATATTAATGCAGTTCTCTCGACGCTTCACATCTTGTCAACATTATTCAACTTGTCACCTATCCCAATCTCTATGTTATTGATAGCGATCCAAACTTCCAGTAGGGATTCTTTGGTATAAATGGCAGATGAGTATTTGTCGTACGAAGCTGGCCGTCGGATCACAAAGCCGACAAGTTCGATAGCCTCTGTCCCTGCTAGTTTTTATTGCGTGGTTGGGCTTCGCAGCGGGTGTCGAGGTGCACTTTGGCCTTCGGCTTGCATTTGACAGCTGTCAAACTGCCTGGACATCAATCTTCTCGAGGTGCTACTCGATTGATCAAGTATGGAACTCCACTTGGTTGCACTTGTTAGCCCGAAGCAACTCTTGCTTGCAGAGGCTTCCGGCTGCGTTGAGAGACCGCAACGACCTCTTGTATTACAATGGAGTTCAAGAACCTATATCACTGATCGATTCACCAACAGGCTGTGCAACGAGCAACACTTGCTAGAAAGTGTTCTAGCCCCGTGGTCGCACTGCACGCAGCCAGTACAACTCTGCAGTGCAGAGAAACTCAGCCCGTCAGCCGTCAGACCTCGCGACTGCACAAACACCACGGCCTGCTAATCAGTTAATAAAGGCCGATCAGCTGTGCAGTGGACTGTAGGCGTGTGTGTGCACGCCGGTAGATCAGAAAAAGGCTGAGCGGCGGCAGCAGCAGCGGCAACAGCAGCACGGCAGCAGCAGCAGCAGCAGCGCGAGGCGACGGCACAGCACTATCTGGCCTCGGCACACCAACCAGTTCTCGTGCCCCTTACTCTCTCTCTCTCTCTCTCTCTCTCTCTCTCGCTCTCCCTGCGCTCGTGTGTGCGCGCGTGTGTGTGCTCGGCTCTCACACTCTCCGCCATTGGCCAAAGCTTCCGCTCGTGCTTTCCAGCCAATCGACGCGCGCCACAGTCACGCCCACCGTTTTTTAGCCGCGTACGGAATTGAATCGCGCGGTGGGGACGAATCAATTGCTGGCGGCTCGATTCTGCCAGACTCCTCCCACTACCATCGCACACATACACGCACACCTATGTACACTCGCTTCCAACGACTGATCGATTTGCTCCGAGCTCCCTCTCTCTCGTATTAATCGTTTTGCTCGCTCACACCCGAACGCTTCTTTCGTTTTTTTTTCGACGCCGCCGCCGCCACTGCTGCTGCTGCTGCTGCTGCTGGATTTTGAGCCGAGCTGGCGGATTTCCAGGTCAAGTGGACTTTATTGGCGCTGATAAGGCCAGCGAATTCAATGGACTGAACGTAGTGGGTGCCGCGCACTGCTATATGCCCCACCGTTCGCTTGCTCACGGCCGATTTTCGCCGAATTGATTTGCTCGGGCTTGCGTGCACTTGAGTTAAGATGCGGCCAGAATTTATTTATCATTATTTTAATGTTGCTGCTACTAAAATTGATTTGATACCACAGCGACCGAATGTTTACGCGTAGCGTGATTGCAGCTGATAAGAATATTATGAAAATATTCTGGCAAATGATAAAAAAAAGTGAATTATCTGTGGACGAGGGATAAATATAAATGTGAAAATTAACACGTAATATTTGCACTCGTAGCGTTAGACGGTGCAGTGTGAGGCGCGTGATATAATCTCATGCGATAATTCTCGCGTATACTATATTCAAAATTAGCATTTTTATTTTGAAACCTCTTGCGCGCGTGCGTCGACAGCGCACAATACAAAAATTCTCAGTGACTGCACAACTTCATCGGAAAATGAGAGAAAGAAAGGCAGAGAGGAACTCAATTAAGTAGCGAACGATTAATCAAACTGGCACTTTGTGTGTAGGTGCCAACAGTTGATTCTGTGCGGCTGAAGAAAGACATCAGCCGCATCTGCGCGCGGATGAGAAAAAGGAAGAAGAGCGCGGAGCCGAGCTGAACTGCTGCAACGCAAGCATTTTTAATGCACAATTTCCGAGTGAAATTAATTAAATTTTCATTCATTATAACGCTAATCCTCGCTGATGCGCGCTTGTAATGATCGTTATGCGCGCGTATCGTGCGGACGGATCTTTTTGTTTTGCTTCTGTTGCGTGATTTTAATAAAAGCTCAGCTGCGCGCGCTGCAGGTGAGCTAGGGACTGGGGAGCGAGTGGGAGGCCGAGTGGGGGGATAAGGCTCTCTCGGAGGCGTTAAGTAATTATACGTCTATTCTCTTCCTCGGAGGAAATTAGCCGAGCGCGCACGAACGGGCTTACTCTCGGGAACTAGAGTATTATATAGGTAAGGGGAGGCCAGGCGCGAGCTGGGGAAGGGACAAAGAATGTGCCTTCGGCGAGAAAAAATTAGGAAATTAAAATTAACCCCCTCCAATTCTTCCCGACCTGTTTTTTTACTCATACTGATGCGCACGTTTTCCTACAGATTCTATAGAAATTTCTTGAGATAGACTTTTTTTCTTGTCTTAATTGCGAGCAAACTATATAGATTAGTCGTGATGAAATTCTCCACTCATCCGACGGCTTTTATCAATCTAAATATTGTTCCAATCGACTATCACGAGATAAGGACATTTTGAACAAACTTTTATCGAGGGTACTGATATGTATTTACATGATGTTAAAAATCTGTAAGCATAATCAAAGCTGGCTGCTCGAAAAAACATGAATAGAGTAAAGTTTGGAATACAAAGGGCAAGATTTGAGCTGCGGCTATGAAACTCGTCCCAAAAACCTCACACCCTTGGGCTCTCTCATTTGGACGACTGCGAGGATCCGCGAGCAGCCGGCCGGAACTGGCTGCTCGAATTTAGGAGGAGCCCAACACACACACCGCACCCGCCGCCCATTACCGACCTTACGTAATTTTCTCCCTCTCGGCCGCTCCTTTTTTCCTCGCTTCCCTTTCCTTCTCTCTCCCCCTGTCTCTGTCTCTCACTCTCTTTTCCTTTTTACTTTTTCTTCTCTCCCTCGGCCGAGAAAGAAAAAGGGACGGCAACACCTTGTTAGCCAAGTCGTTTCGCTACTCTCAGGCCATGGCGAATCGACTGCGCGGGAATTTGTTGCGACTGCTGCAAAAGTCCGACGGAAGTGGAGAGCGAGAGCGAGAGAGACGAAGTACTGGCTTATTTTTTCTTTCTTTTTTCTCCTTACCCTCGGTGAGTCTTCTTATATATATTGTATTATGAAAGTTGATAAAAAGCCCGAGGAAAGAGGAAAAGTTTATTGGTTGCTCTCGCGGCCTTCTTGCATACGAATGTTTTTCAAGTGTGATTGAGTTCGTGCCGCACTTCTCTCGGGAGGAGACGTCGACGAAGAATTGCCATGATAAAACTGAAATTTTATTCGACTGCAGGTGATCGGTCGGAAATCAGATACATGAGCTGATATTCTACGCGAAATATCATTTCAGCGTGACTTTTCACAGGCAAATATTTATTTTTCGCAGACAAAATTTATCGTGCTCTCAAGTCTCAGAATAACAATACTCGTGCTTGAACTTCATTGTCCTTGTTAACAAAATACTTTCTCCAAAAAAATCAAGATGTAAAGTTAATGCGTCTCAGTCTGGTTGATATTTAGCTTGGCGAGACAGTTATTTCATCACCATTATCAAGACAAAAACTGTCTACCATTGTGGCAAGATAATGCGCGCCCGACAGTGTCAATGTCTCCATAAGTCAATACGCATAAAGCTGCAGACGAAGATAAGTTTTTCCTCGTCAATTTCAGACTGAACGCTGGTTATTAGTAAACAAGGTAATTAAAAGTCCACAGTGCAGAAAACGCTCCCCTGGTGAATCTTTCAACTAGCGCGCGCGCGAGAAGGATGACGATAAAAACCAAAAGCAGCAGCAGCAGCAGCAGCAGCAGCAGACTTATACCGCTATCTCTCGTTGGCCGCCGCGTCCATGCATAAGTAAAGCTCTCTCGACGGTCATACACAAAAGCTCCTGGCGCTGGCGGCGGCAGATGTTGTAATCTCATTCTGCCGAGATTATTTGCTATTCCTCGGGCGGGCGAGGCACTGTATCGTTATTTAAGTCGCGGGGCATTAAAGCTCCTCGCGTTATTTGATGTATGGCCGACGCGTGCCCTGCTCTTGCCCCCCTCTCGCTTAAACGTGAGATATCGCGCTCGATCAATTTTTCATAAAGCCCCGCTCGAGAAAGAGAAAAGAGGGACTCTCGGAGAGAGAAACTTGCGCGCGCTTGTAATCTTCGCGCCGCCCAAATGACTGGTCATGCGTTCATGCTCTCCTCTTCTTCTTACTTTTCTTTTCTCCGCGTGAGAGATGTCTCAATTGTATGAAAAAACGCGCGTCTCGCTCAATTTCAAAGGTCGAGGCTTGCTGAAGGATTGCGACGCTTTTACAGTTTTAAGTAAACGAGCGATGCGCCGATCAGTCTTAATTTCCGATGAAACATTGCGAATGCAAGTGAAAAAAATTACACCTGTCGCTCGCTCTAACTACCATCTTTCCTTCCTGTTTTTAAACAACTATTATCGTAGATTTTTTGTTGTTTACTTGGTGTTTTGACATTTTAATTATTTAATTGGCTATTGAGTTTTCAATGACATTTGAAGTTATTTTGTTTACGTTCAATTACTTTGAACGTTTAACATAAATTATTTGAACATGTGTAGCTATGTCAATGCATGCTAATTTTTATAGTTTACAAGTCTTTTCCTAGAAAAGAATGCAGGCATAATCTATAGTACTTTGGCAAAAAAATATTACTACCGCGAGTTATCTAACGAAACGCCGCAACTGTCGAATACAATGGAAAGTCTTGATATTTAGGCAGGAGCCTTAGTGTAATGAGGACATAAATATTTCGCGTTGATAGTCCCGTGAGTCGTAACAAGAGAAAGCACAGACCTCTCGTTATCTAAAGCGAATGGACGAGTGACCCCTGCCACGCCACAGTCTCTACAATCTGTACGTCTGTGTCTCTGCGTGTATATGTGTGTGTGTGTGTGTGTGTGTGTGCGTGTATGTGACCCGTTTGGACAGATGTTAAAATTGTCCGAGCCTGAATTTTACACTCAATTTCACAACGGAGAATAGATTTCTAAAGCCATGCTTCTAACTTATGTCTGTGTAAATGAAAAAATTCAGTTAAATGGACGTTGTCTAAATCAGTCTTTCTACCCCTTTTATAACAAACTGCCAAATAATTGGCTAATTTACAATCCTGAGTTGAATATATCAAGTAAAATTATATATTCTTACAAGTTTAACTCCAATATATCAATGCTTATTTATAGTCTTCAATTGAACAAATTATATTTCTTATATTATCACTTAATAAATATTAAAAAATGATAGTACTCGTGTTTTTTCTTAAATTTAAATTTACCATCTTCTACAATAAAAATTGCAATAAACATTGAGAACTTGCTGATGATTGTAATCGCAAAAATAGTACGAACGAAATCATCATGATAAATAGTCAATTTGAGTGAATTTGGCCAAAGGAAGTATTACATTGTGTGAGTCTTCATTGCGAAAAAGAATCACGTGCAGGCGAAGAGCAAAGGGAAAATGTAGAAGCTTGAAAATCAAGGCGACCGAGCAATTATTCGTTCCGTGGCGCTTGCTCGGCCGGAATTGAATCCCTCTCGGTATTGCGCGCAATCGCAGAGAGAGCATTGCCTCTGGTGCCCATGGCAACGGCTTGGCGATGAGGTTGCCGGGGCAACTCCCGTGCTCGCTCTCGCGACAACCCCTAAATACGCGCGCTTGAGAAAGACGGCGAGGAAGGGATCTTCGACTTCTCTCCCGCTCTCTCTCTCTCTCTCTCTCTCTCTCTCGCTCTCTCTTTTTTCCGGTGGCTGCGTGCATCGTAATGGAGACAGCGGAGAGGGAGGAATCTTTAATTTCTCGAGTGAGTGAGAATTGCGATCTTGCGGTTGCTCGAGTGATTTTTCTCTTTGGTTTCGCGGGAGAGAGATTTCAGCGTGCTGACTAATTAAACTTGGCCTCGTTGATAGATAATTACTTTTTTAACTGTCTCCGATTAAATTGCCTCGAAGGGCCGTTGTGGGGGCTATAACAATCTCATGGAAATTGTTAGAAAAAACTCTTAGATGGACGAAAAAAATAAGTAGCTAATCCAAGGAAATAGTCAGACGTTTTTAACAAACTTGAAACACACTCTAAGTATTAAAAACTGTCGTTGTTACTTTGCATGCATGGATTGCTTCTGCGTCTGAATCTGATTATTATTTAATATCGACCACGTCAAGTGACATCCTACATTGTCCTCCAAGTCGCACAAGATTTTTATGTGACAACTCCCTGAAAAATTACCAGTTTGTAGCGTTGCAAGAAGAAAAACATCAGAAAAACAGTGTGCAACGTTAATTTAATTTTGAAAAAAGATCGTGATTTACAGCATGTTTTCGAGTTTGACATTAATTTTCCGCAACGAAAGAACAAGAAAGGCATTAGCATGCGAGAGAAGCGAGAGAAAAAAGAAGCTGTGCGCACAAAGTAGAAATTTACAAGGGAAAACGAGGCAGCAGCAGCAGCAGCAGCAGCAGTCGCCGTCGCCAAGTAAGTACTGAAGGAGACGCACGCGAGGTTATATAGCGATGGCGGTGGCATAAGAGCGAGGCTCGCTAACAGTTAGCTCGGAGAAGGTGAAGAGACCCAGTTAATTACTAAAGCGTTTTAATCTCCGGCAAAGTTGGTTCTCCGGCGCTGGCAAGAGAGAAAGAGGAAGAGGAAGAGGAAGAGGACGAGGAAGAGTCGAGTAGCCGAGAACTGACGCGGAAGGGGCGCAACTAACGGCCAAGCCAGCGGGTGTAAATTAGGGACTCGCCAAGTTGGCCCGTCGCGTAGTAGCAGTAGCAGTAGCAGGCTTCTTGGGCTTTACGTAGCTCGTTAGAGTCTGCCGCTAGCCCCGCGTGAGACTCGAGATTTAGTGCGCGGCGGCCGAAAGAGCCGGGGCCACCGAGATGTCTCTCCCGGGGCGACAAATTATTTTTTCCGAGGATTAGCCAAACTTCGCTGATGAGCGCGCGCGCAAAGTGTTATGCCCTCGCGAAACTTGGCGAATAATGAATTTTGCCTTCGTAAACAATTATCAAAATCGCATCAGCTCTGTACAAAACGACAACAATGAAAAACATCGTTTGCGCCGAGATTTATTCAGTGACGTAATAAAAGGCCAATTTGAGAGCGCTTGTCGAAGGATAAATAATGAAGCGCTTGGAGAGCGTGCGCAGATATGTACCTCCAATAACAATCAATGAAAATAATGGACGACTAGCTCGAGCGCAATCAATGGAATTTATTATCGCTGAAGGGGAGTAATGTTCCGTGACGATCGCCTCTGCAACGCATTTGCTGCCAGCCTGCGTGCGTGCGCTCGTTTAACAATGTATGTACTTGAATTACGCGCGCGCAAAACTAATTGTCGTCTTATACGTTTTATCTATTAACTCTGCAAACACTTTTATTCGCGTACATTGCAGAAATATGCGCAAGACAAATGGCAAGTACTATTAGAGAGTCGAGGCGAAGAAGATACACCAAGAAAATGGCATTATCGTGTAAGTATATGTAGGAAAGAAGAAGAAACCAAGCCAACAGTGGGCGTAATAACCCTCGAGCGATAAAGCAAATATTCCGTCGGAGAGACGAGAGAGAACTGAGAGTAGTGCTATCGCTCGGCGACGAGTCAAACTTTTGCTTCGATAAAGCCCGCACGCACGTCCGACAATTTAATTAAGCGTCGCCGCGTTTATTCTTTTTTCTTGATTTTTCTTCGCTCTCATCGTCGTCGATTGAATATTGTTTGCCAAACGTTTATCTGCGCGGCGCTTTCGCAACACTGATTTTATCGCACGCGCGCGCATGCTAATTTGTTGCGTAACGCGAAAATCAATCGGCTGGACCTTCGACCGCTTCAACTATCTGCTCGTGCTTTTTGCATCTCGTGTTTACGTCTAGTTACATCGTTCTTATCGAGCTTCAATCAGCTTTTCAAAGTTACACCAATTTTTTCGTGTTTGCGTGATGTACGATTCTTTGTTCGCGAGATAATCAGTCTGCAGTTTTCCCATATACACAGTAAAAAAAATTACTCATTTTTGGGACAAAAGAAGTAAAAAGGTACTCAAAATAAGTAAAAAGTTACTCAAAATGAGAAACCGATTTCTCATTTTGAGTAACTTTTTACTTTTTTTGTCCCTCAAATGAGTAAAATTTTTTACTGTGTATCCTCAAAGAAAGAGCACTGAAGAAAATGACGCAGAAATATTATTTTTATTCTATTATTATAATGCTATAGTAAAACGTGCATCACAATTGAAATAGTCGATTTTTTGGTCCTTCAAAATTCATATCGGAGAATAAAAACTCAAACATATATAATGTTCACACAATAAATTTTGTTTTTACTTTGTTGTTATTTCGCCTTGCTGATGGTTTACTCATTATAAATCAAGCTTTTTTAAAAACAATAGGTGGAATTATTCGGGTAAGTGAAAGTTTAATTTGACCAAAAGTTAACAAGAGAATAATTCTAGTATTCCACACGAATAGTGACGAGAACAAAGCCAATGCAACATTCAATAAAACAGTCGGACCTGTAAAAATAAAAAAGGAAGCCTATACCTCGTCCGCACCCACACACGCACGAGCGCGTCGAGCATACGCCGCGGAAATTTTATTACCCAGGCAGTGCCGCTGCAACACGGCGCGGCGCGGAGGACTCGCCCATCGCGCTTGGCAAAGCCAATTGAAGCGCGACGACGATTTGTCGCCCGCAGCCGGCAGCGGCGGCGGGGGAAGTGAGAGAAAGAGAAGAGAAAAAAACGACGAGCCGAGCCATGGAGCGGCATGGCAGCAGTAGCAGCAGCAGCAGAAGCAGCAGCAAAAGCAGGCAGTTGCTGTAGGGGGGAAAAGAAGAGTAAGAGAGTCTCGGGTATTCGGAGCACGCGATCTTGGCCGCCAGTGGTACATCATTCGGGCCGCCGCTAATCAGAACTAACCGCCGACGCGTGCTTGGCATCCGCAATTCTCGCTCGGAGGAACAAAGAAAAAAGTACCTAGCGGCCATCTTTGCATCTTCTACATCTCGTCTTTGGCTCTCTCTCTCTCTCTCTCTCTCCCTCTCTATCTCTCTGACGTGTATCACTTGAAATGTCAAAAATAAAAAGCGCGTCTACGTGAAAGTGTCTATTTTGAAATTTTGATGATACTATGTAGTTCGAGTCGTAAAAACGAAATGCAAAATTCAAGCATGAATAGAAATTACTTTCAATAAAACTGGAGGAAAAATGCAAAAGCTTCCAGCAGATTCAACTGCATAATGTCTTATAAATAGTCAATCTTGATTTTTTCGCTGCCGTTTAATTGACTTTCTACTTCACCTCATTGAATGCAAACTTCAGCTGCACTTCGATTCCACCTATTCCGCGAATTCTATTGCCATTGCTCATGCAAAACTCGGCGAAACTGTGGCACATAGTGCTCCCGACTGCATGATTTACTCGATCGCGTTCACGCCTCATCGATCGAGGAATGCATTTCGCAGCTATAAGGCGCGCATCGCGCCATTGTTTCTTACGACCAGGTAGCGCGCAGCGCGCTCACGCATTGCCATACAGTACATTTGACTTGCAAAGTGCCCCGAGAGAGCAAGAAAGCAGAGAGAGAGAGAGAGGGAGGGAGAGGAACACTTTCGAAGACGTTGTTTTCGTGGATCGCGATAAGGAAATTACGAGATTTTAACGGGAGAAACCTCCACGGGAAACTCTATAAGTGGCTAAGTGCACATTAAACATTATGAAATATAAGACTTTAATGAAGCGCCTCTTATTATGGTACCGTTAGATATCATCGCTGAGAGCGCAGTTATTCTTTTTTTTTTTTGATCCTATGGAAGAGTTGTCGCGTCATAAAACTTTGATAATGATTGAAAATTGTAATTGCTCCCGTCTGACCAATGCGACTTTTACTACTGCAGCTAATTTTCTTAGCCCCGAGCTAAATATTCAACTTTGAAGAAGAATTTTAAAACGAAACAATGGCAAACATTCGCAGGGCATTATGCACAATCCTTAATGAAATCATCATCTGCACGCATGCATCGCATACTGCGTGCTCTGGTGTTCCTTGGCATCCGCGTGCCCTGTAATTTGCCGTGGCATAACTCTTGCGTATCGGCATAATTGAAGAGTGCAGGCGGCGGCAGTGCGCTGCTGCAAGAGAAAAAGTGTCAAGCAGATTGTGAAAAATATCATTTAAATCGAAGCTCTTTATTATTTGACAAGCCGGGTAGAGATAGAGAGAAAGAGAGAAAGAGCCTCTGGGAACGACGTCTTCCGAAGAGAGAGATTAAGAGCTCGCTATCGAGCGATATGATCGAGCGTTGTTGCCCCAACAACCCAACAGACAAGAAATGAGAGAGAGAGAGGCAAGAATAAATGAAGATGTAAGAGAAAGGGAGTACGAGTTATAACAGTACACACGACGATATATATATGGACTTTCCTTAAGGGAATTTCACACCGATACATTTCAGAAGAAATTAAAAACTTGCGGTCTTTGATCAGATTTCAGCTTGAATATGTTTTTTTTTGCTAGAATAAAAATTTATTTTGCTAAACTTTGATTCATTTCGATGAATCTTACTTCCATAATTATGATTGTTGAATGAAATTCGAGATAATAGATTTTGAGTACAATGATAATTTTAATTGAATGATAAACTTTCAATATAATAAAAGCAAATGACTTTTTAGTGAAGCTAGATGGCAGAGTGTACAAGCAACAGTGTGAAGTCCCCAGAAGGCCGCGGTAGAATTACATCTCACTTGAGCTTATAGCCGCGCAGAGCAGCGAGTGAAAGAAGGGATATAGCTGAGCGGGGCCCTCGAAAGAGAGATATAACGTCGTCCGGACATGATTTATGGGTTAATAGTTAACCGGCCGTAAATAATGCTAATCACACTCTTATTATACGTTCCGCCGTGGCATCGCAGCGGCCTATGTTTTGTCCGGATGCCGCGCCGCTCTCTCAGATCTCTCTCTCGACTCCATATAGCTTTCTTTCTCTCTGCCGACGCGATCTATTTGTCGGCTTTTTCGACACGAGCTCTCTCGCGCGCGAGCACAGGCTTATTCGTCTTTCCAATGTAGCGACTGCAAAAGGGTACCCCAAGCGATATTAATGCAAAAGCCGAGCGTTCTCAGCCAAGGCAGAATTTGTCTATCGAATATTTTTTTCTGCTTTTTCAATTTTTTGCACGCACATACATATTTGTATAATTTTATTGATGTAGGAAATATTCAAAACAAATATTCTACGTGATTTTGCTGAATTTACGTGGGTGTAAAATCAAAATAATACGCATGGATATGCAGGAGATATTCAAACACTCTTCTGCCGCAAAACACCACTTCCTGAACGAACAAAAGCCCAAGTGTTTATATATAACCATCTGTTGATCGTGAATTATCAGCGTTCAATTTTTACGAGATAATCATCGTCCGGCGGACACGAGAGAACTTCATCCTCGAGTGCGCGTAAACATAACGCCGAGCCTCCGTCTTTATATATAAAACACGATTACCCGCTACATGTACTTTTCCCCCTTTTCACCGCAAAATCGCCGTATAGAATAATAGGCTTAGAAATTCATCCGACCATTATATCTTGCGAGTTATTTTTTAAAGCAAAAAAAAAAAAATTATTTGGAAATTACGCACGTACACGAGTAGCCTGGAGCGATCGAAAATAGGCAAAACAATAATCAAGTAGTATAAATAAGTAGTAATAGTCATTTAGGTCAGACCGCGTACAGTTTTTGCGTTTCTCATTCGATATATTCTTCGAAAGTCTTGTACGTCACGTACTTTCATCCATTCGTTTTTAGAGAACACCGGGGACCAGCTGCGCGAAATACTCTCTTGGTCGTGATCGAATCCGATACACTTTACGCTGCGAAGAAAAGAAAAAGAGAGAGAGAGAAGATGAGGCGACGAGAAGCGCGCTTAGTTGAATGCAGATAGCATTGAAAAGCTGACGCAGACGCTTTTCCTCCGCAGGTGTGAGCGCAGCAGAGTATTTTCGATTTTCGTTAGAGCCTTTCTCCCAAGTGACGCTTGTACGAACTTTGCGAAGAGCAAGTTCGAACCAAGACACTTACGAAGGATTTCGATTTAAAGTTTTTGCGGTTAACAGTTTTTTTACCGGAAAGTTTTACAAAGTTAATTTAAAATTTTTTGTATTAACAAGAAGGAAAACAAGAAATTTTAATCTTATTCTACGCTTTAATCGTCAGTAAGGACAGAGTTCTTTCGTATTATATACATTCCCATACGCGTTCGAGTCAACTTCGACTTCCATTTAGGTTTCGAGATTTCGCAATCTAACTGTCGCACCCTGATCTGTTAAATCCTTTGCCAATGTCTACGTAATTATCAGCTTATTCTCTATGATTTTCTATCTTGTTCGACGAGTAAGTAATTGAGTGCGCGGCCAAAAACCACTCACTCGATAAATCCACACAGATGATCGGTTGCGCCAACTTGATAATCAGAATAATTGTTTCAATCATCCATCTATTGAATGAAAAATGTCATGATTTTACGGCGTTCACCATGTCGCAAGAGCGAATTGATGATTACGTATACACGAGGATGAACATAGTGTTGTGTCATTATTTCTTGAAAAATTGAGAGTTTGATCAGTTTCAGGCTATTGTAAGTGTTACTCTTGTCGATATGAAGATTATTTAAATTATACTCTATAGCGATCTCATGAATATATATATATGTATGGCGAAACGGGTAGAAAGTAACACTCAGTACCTGCGTTTTTGTTTTTGCTGCTGCTCGATGATTTCGGTTAATTATGTACTTCCACTTCGCATTATTTCTGATTGGTTCAATAACATATAATGGTCCAAGAATAAAATAAACGTTCTTACAGTGAACATAAGTGAAATTACTCTTAAATGAGAATCGATATAGCAGGAATGGAATGAAAACATACATTCTCGTTTGACGTGTATTTTAATAGAAACTCATTAATGTCAATCGCTTGCCATTTCGAAAAATTATGCAGCTGTGCTTGCCTTCGAACGAAAAACAAAAAACATTCGTTTTCTTTCAAGTGGTACTTGTAAAGTGGCGAACATTATCTTGAATACTCTGAAATGGAATGCTTAAATTATATTTACACGTATAAAGTCCAGTTGAAAAATTCATTTAAAAAATGTATGTGCTGTTCTGAAATAATTATGGCGAGGTTGCTCTTTCTGCAGGCCGAGCATTGCTTGTAAATATATATTCGCGAAATGATTGAAAGTCACGGAAACGAAACATAAACTTGAGATTGTGGGTCAAATGTATAAACTTATATACAATATGAGCATAGCGTGTGATTGCTTTTCTTTGTCATTAAAAAGAATACGCCAAGGCATCATAAAAAAATTGGAATGTAGCTAATAGCTTTAAAGGGCACAGAAATAGCTTTATAAAATCGTCGATAAAATTTGGCCAATTTTCTCGCGGCGATTATTCAAAATTAACATTGATTTTCATCTCGCGTTTCCCGTCATCAGAAAGCTATTTCTCAGCGTTGAAGGAAACGTCTCTGTTGTGGCATGCACGAGAGAGAGAGAGAGAGAGAGAGAGAGTCATCATCCCCTTGAGGGAATGCGAGGCTCGTTGGCACATCTTCATCACAGGCTATCGGCCCTTGATGCTCGACAAAACCCGTTTTCTCCGCGCTAAGCTTGTACGACGACACAAAGTCGTGGCCGCGAATTACCTGAGCACTGCAGGCGCTAGAGGCTATGTAAGGTTACTCTCTCGCTCTCAGCCGAGAAAGAGCGATATTGATATAAAGAGGGGGCAGGTCCGAGAGAGCGACGAGGCTGCTTTGTAATCAGCCCCCTATTACCATCCGAGGTGGTCAATCTTTTCTCCTTAAGGCTCCAATCGCCCAAGCTCCATCTCCTTTTTTTCGCGCGCATATGCCACTTAAACGGCCTCCGAGCTCTCTCTCTCTCTCTCTCTCTCTCTCTCTCTCTCTCGCGAGTGATAAAAATCGCGCTCCGGCCATCTCAACTGGATTTTGCACTTATATACACGTGCCGAAGATGTTAACTATGTAAACAGGTTACTCTTTGCGAGATTTTGCCTTGTTATTTTTGTTATTTTTCAAGTTGATTCTTTTTCTGTATCAATGTTTCAATGTGTAATCAGACGAAGCTGAAGTGGACAGGTCGAATTTTTGATAGACTTGGTGGAGTCCAGAGCATGTAAGCCTAAAAAGTGAGGCAATCATGTACCTAACATCGCGCGACACACTACTCGAAGCTCATAAAAATACTAAAAGGATAAAAGGTAAGAGAAGAAAACTCGGATCGCCAGAAGAATATATAATAAAATGCATAATAAGATACCTGAGCAAAATTGATTCGAGCCTCAGTTGAGTAGGCGAGAAAGAGCGAGAATATAGCTGATCGGGGCCCTTGGTGCCGGTGCACCTTGCGCGCAGTATAGAATCTAGTTAGACGGCGAAGAGAAGCGGCGAGAGGCCGATGGATGAAGTTATCCAGCAATAATGGCTCCATTAGGATGGTTGCGAGCGAGCGCGCACTTCGCCGAGCTCCGCAGCGTCGCCTCGTTTTCGCGGGCGAACCTATACTTACCGGGGCGATTGTTTATGTTGGCTGATGGCCACTTAGGTGCGTGCGTTGGCCCGGCGTCGTTGTAGGGTAATGGCGAGCACGTTACGGGTAAAATGTATACTTAGCCTAAGCTTTTTCCTCTCCCTCCCTCACTTTCTTCCTATTTTTCCCTCCTCTCTATCCTTCGCATACAACTGCAGCAGAGTATGCGGTCTCTTTGTCTAGCTCTTCCTCTCCATTTTCGTTTGCTGCATTCCTCATTTTTATCCTCATTTTTCAACGTTCTCTCCAGGCCTTCGATGCGTCATTCCAAATGGAGAGAGACAATCTTTAATGTCGTTACAACCAACTTGTTTTTTAAGGATCCACCTTTTCCTCGTAATAGAATGATGGGGCGAGGCCACTTTATTCTCGAAATTTCATTTTGCACTCACGCCGTAATCAGGAAGCTATTATCCATCCGACAACCGACTCCACGACGATGGGAAACACTTTATCTTTATCGATGCTGGTGTAAATTGTCTGGTAGTTTTCGATTTTTTCAATTTTTTTTCCGGATATGTTGTGAGTGAAAAAGAGTTCTGACGATGATTGCTTTCTTATTTTTATCATTATTTCCTAAGTGCAAATATATTAAATTAATTTTACTTACGAGAGTGAGTGACTGCAGTTCTGAACTTTATGAGTACTATTTTCAGTGTTTATGTGTACAAGCTTTGAAACGTATCTAGCTGTCGACTTGCTCAGACTAAAGGCAGTATTTCAATAGCCACCCATTAAATTGAAATTCAGCTCGATCATCAAAAGCTGCCGACGGAAATTATCAAAAAAATTTTGGCGCAGATGCAGTTATGAGCGATGTTGAATGAAAGTTTTACCAGAGTGATGACCCGCTTTACAAAGATGCAAGAGTTGAAGCCACGCATCACTGGATTCGTTTCATTAATGTTCCGATAATCACTACTCGCGATTTGAGAGAGCTTTGAAATGACGAAACGGCCTAGTTTTACCATTTCTACTTAATGAGTTATTTTCGTCTCAATATCAAAATGAGAGATATGTTCATTGAATAAGGAAACAAATGGAATGAAAAAGCCGATTCTTGTATTTTCTTCGCTTATTCAGTCATGAAACCAAATACATTTCATTAGATTGTTTCAATAAAAGAAGAAAAATACATTTTAACTCAATCTGCTTTTACGCTCCACAAAATCTTACCCATGCCATCGAGCCGAAAAAATACTTATAAAAAAAAATAAAATTCTCTCAGGCTTATGATTCCCACACTGCCACTGCATAGAACTTTGCTATAATAATTACGAAACAATTACTCGCGCGCGAAAAGTGGCACGTTCAGCGTGAAATCGTTGTCGCGCGCCGTTTTAATAGAGCCATCGCACGCAGCCTCCGATATATAAGGTTCCCAAAATCGTTTGTTGCGCGCAACGAATCGTCGGCACACACGCGATTACTTACGCCTCCTTTCCATGTCGTGGGAACCGCGAGCGATCACACCCGCGCTCCCGTTCTAATTGCCCGTGAAAATTGTTTTCGATTAGCCACGGACCTGACTCTTGTGACGTTTTTTTCCCGTCTCTATCGGCTAAGCGACCCGCCGCAGAATACTGTCGTTGGGTCGCAACATTTTTGTTTGCTTGGGGGGCTGTGGCTGCTGCTGCTGTGTACAACAAGTCGGCTTAGCTTTTGTTTGTTGAGGTAAATATTTTCGGGCTTAAGGGCTGATTGTTTGCGTTGATACAACCAATGGAAGCTCTTTTTCAAAATCTCCAACAATCGTTTTGATAGTACATGACGAACTTGAAAAATCAAATTTGTAAATTACTTGATGCAATATTTGTTTGTTGTATGCAGCAACGATAAGGCCCCCGCACATAATCCACAGCTTAGCGCATAAAATTATCAGCCGCGCGAAATAAGCAAAATCAGAGATTGCACAAGCGTGCGCAGCTCGCTTATCAGATGCTCGTCGCCCACTTGGCGTCTGTCGACCCCCGAAGCTGGCAAACAGAGAAAGAGAGAGAAAGAGAGCGTAGATTATCATGGTCTTTTGAGGTCGGCGTGGAAAAGAGCAACAAATCCAGGCTTGGTAATCCTATATGTGCTCAGCGTGAAATCCCATAATCGATAGTTTGCTTAACCCGCCACGAGGCGCCGCGTGGCCACAGCTCCATTAGGTGAAGGGGACCGTGCCGTGCCGTGCCGCGCAAGTGCGCAACACGCCAAACTTACTCTATGCGTATACTTAAGCCTCTGCATCGACGCACAGCTATATGCGAGTTATCTCGCTCGTGTCCGAGAGCAAACGCACGCTCGCGTGCTCATGGGAGCGCGATCAAGCGGACTTGTTTCGGATAACCCTCAGGATTGAGGAACTCCAGCTTAATTCAAATGAAGAATCAGACTATTGATAAAAATTAGTTGTCTGATAGATAACAAATGTTTTGATGAACAATAAGCTTTTTATGATAATTATTCGTAGATCGCAATATCGACAAATAAAATGTGGTTACTCCGAAAAATTGAAAATACTGGCGGTATCAAATAAACTCACGCCTACACAAGTTTACGTGCGTGTCGCCGCCGGGGTCTATATGTATACGTTAATATGGGAATGCCAAGTCGCGGCTCGTTACACGGGGACTATACATACGCTGTTCGCGCGTAGGGTGCGGAGATGACACGCTAAAGCGCCAATTCGACACGCCTCGAGACAGACCCATCTGGGGGATTTTTTTCTCGTCGTCGCTGCTGCCGCCGCCACCGCCGCCGCTTGACAAAGGGTGCATATGGATTACTCTCATATGCCAAGAAAAACATATCAAGCCTTCATTTACTTTGTTTATCTTATATCATTTAAGAGACTGATTATACGCTCCGGCTAATCGGTTGTGTGCAACTCTAATAAATGGATTAATTTGATAAGTTTGCTCTTTTAATTTGAGGCGGCTTATAATGTTTATCATTGAAAAATCGCAAGGCCAAACTCATCGTCACTTATAATAGATAAAAAAGAGCATATTACATAAATATCTGGCAATAACTTTGTCGAATAGCGTTACATCCATTGATTAATATCCATCAAAACGCATGTCGGATAGAGACCGATTAAATTAATGTGTATCAATCTTCCATTGACAATAGACGTATAGGCTGCAATTTTATCGAACTTGCCTATCAATATTCGCCTCGATTCAAGTCATTACGCTCATTACGAATCTTCGCGAAAAATATTGCTCCCATATGAAAAACGCCTGCGAGGTCGACCCCACTTCCTTCGATAGCGGCATCTCTCAGTTTACGATACTAAAAGCTATCGAATATTAATTACCCCCTTACTCGGGCTATTAATCTGCATTCGATGAAGCGCCAACGCCGGAAGTCTGCGTCCGAGCCGTCAAATTGAAAGAAACTGACGTCATTGATAAGCTGACGACTGATAGCCGCGGCACTAGTTGCTCAATCCGCACGTCTTCATTGGCATTTCTGCCAGTACGGATTATCATAGCCGATGAATTCATGTCTTTCATTCTAGTTGAAGCGAGATTAAGCCGAGAAAAAACGTTAAATCTCATGTTCTCAGATTTGTTTTCGTCTGCTAGATACCGATTTCTTTGTTCTCGAATTATGACATGACGTATCCTTCCAGATACAGTCACAAGTCATTGGGGAGAAAAAACAATAAAATAAGTACATCCACTGAGAATCTTCTTCATTCTCCCTGAATTACGCCTGTCCGTAGTAAAAAGTGACTATTTTGAACTTTATAGAGGGACACAAAAGTTTTCGAGGGGCTCGCAGAAGAAATAGAATGATCGAGCAGCACGAGGAGGAAAAAAGTAAGTGCGGTCACTCGATTACGGTTTGACTGAGCTTAGTGGGAAGCTGAATTGCCCTTGTCGCGGGCGATCGACTTTCCACTTTACGCGGGATATCCCTAACGTTGCGAAACCCCAAAAAATCCTCAGGGGTGCAGTCTTCTTTTTTTTCGTAGCACCTAAAAAGACTCACCGTTCCTACACACGCAAAGTACTTCTCTATCTTCTATCCCCGTAACTATGTACTTTTTACACAGAATACGACTTTTATTTTTACAGTTTATTACGTTTTCCGTGAATAATGTACTCGATACTGTTCAATCCTGATTGTAATGTTATCCTACATTTTTTATGAAATTCCGCAGAAATTATAATATAACTATGCTGCTTAACAAAGTGTTATTACTATTGTTTGATACATTCTTTATTCATGCACCTGCTGCTAAAATTGTAAAAAAGCTTATCCATAAGATTCCACCCATTTTCTATATGTTATAACAAAAAAAGTTTAAGGTAGGGAAATAAATCACTTGATGTAGGTAGCAGATGGAATAAGCCAATGTAATTTATTTAAATGAACCCAATTTTATGCGATATCCTTAATTATGTGTAGCTCAAGCGCGAGTTTTTATTTGTTTTCGATCCCTTATTTCAAAAGTATTTGACGTATGAGCAAACAATCAATTTATAATTCATCAGTCTAACTAAACATTCTTCATACTTTTTTTTGTCTATTAAAAATGCGTTAATCGTTTTCAAAATTTGTTACTCTCTTTGTCAATAAATATTTCGTGCCACATACTGCGTGCAAAAAGGAGAAAATTAACTGTGTCACGAGTCAGCTCGAGCAATCGTGCATTGCACAACATAACAGCTTAATTGACAATAAATAAATCATCATTAATTACCCGACTGATTCGCCTGAATGATTTAGGGCTCATAAAGCAAGCACAATGAAAATCTTATTAGCTCGAAACAAAAAAACATGTATGAAGAATAACACGCGGAACTGAGACGAAGGGAAAAGTTCAATTGTAATGCGGCCGTCGCGCTGGACGGAGTCTCGTCCGTAATTAACTCTTACCTTTCCCTTCTCTCCCATTCTCGTGCTCGCTATGTACATTAATAAGACAAAGTGCAGCGTGACGAATACATTAGCGGCGCGCTTTAAATAGCTATAGAGTGCTAATTACCTCGTTGGAATATTCACGACGCCTTTCCGTCTAAATACATTATGTGAAGTTTTATCGCTCATGCTAATATTCTTTAATTAATTAAATAAATAAATTCGTCAAGATCGCAAAAGTTTGATTAGCTGCTCACGGGAGTGTATATATAACGTCTAGAAAAGAGCTTCTATACCTTACGATGGTTATTTTACTTTTCATCATAACTTGCAACAAGTTTTCAGTTGTTCTAGCATTATCAAGCATAATTATAAAAGTCAATCGAATACTTTTCAAAATTTATCTAATCTTCACCGGTATACTTTTCAAATTAATTGAGTAATATTTCATTAGAAATTAATTTTCTACCATATTGTTTTGTAAATAAATAACTTATCTCTACCTGGTTGCCGTATAGTTCACACACTATAACTAGTCCCCATGCAAGATATATTTATTAAACATAAATATTCATAAACATTTTTTTCTCTTGTTAATTTATTTTAATTATATCGTGCGTTCCAAGCAAATGTGTGTGTGTGAGAGAGAGAGAGAGAAAGAGAGAGGAAAAGAGTACGCGCGGAGATATACAACTAATTTATATTTAATAATGAAAATGTTATTCCCGTATCTCGTTACTGCATATCTGATGTTCATACACGCAGGCGCTGCTTAAATGCAAGTCCATTGCGGATGGATCTGGGGAATTAAAATACGTAATTGCCGAGTAATTTTCGCTGATGAGCATGAAACGTTTATTATAAAAGCCCCGTGTGCATGCACTCGCTTGCTCGCGGACGCGAGGTTTTGCGCCGTGCCGCGCGTCGGCTCGCCGTGACATGTATTTAAAAGCTCGCAGCGATGCGACTGTGCGGGGACACAGAGGGAGAGTACGTTTCTACAATTCCGCGATGCGTAACGGTCCGTAAATTTTTTCCTCCTTTTTGACACAGCCATAACTCTTTATTATCGGCAAATGTTTTATCGGTGACGCGTGAAATGGACAATGCTCCACGCCAGCTACGTCCCTGCACGTACTTCTAATTTTAATAGTATCTATGGATAAATTTTATCGCGCTATATTTATCGAAAATGCAAATGTATATTAGTTTCAGAAATCGAGTAGGCTATTTTTAAAAGCTTTTCCCAATCAACAATTAGATTTGAATTAAATTGGTAGGAATGAAATATCGGTCAAATATTCCATTTAGAAATTCCACCTAAAAGAGGATACCTGATTATTATATAGCGGCATATCGGATTCACGTCACAGATAGAAATTTGATCAATATAACCGTATTGGAGCAATCAATTCATTTCCAATTTACTCCCTATATCAAAGAGCTTAATTTAACTGGATTTGATTAACAGGAGCAATTTTTAGTTTTAATTATTATCCCGTACATTTTTAAATCTCAGTTATACCGTTCCTGTGCTCTCGCATAATGTTTAATTATTGAAATCATTTGCGATAGAATAAATTGAGTTTGATGTTTTACTGGAAGGACCTCTTATTTCCACGATCCATCAATAAGCGTCCATTATGCGACCGATTCGATGGTGTTCGTGTAGGGAAGCACCTGAAAAGAGATACATCCTCTCTGGTGGCCGGCAGCGCTAAATCGTGTCCACTCTCTCTCTCTCTCTCTCTCTCTCTCTCTCTCTCTCTCTCTCTCTCTCTCTCTCTCTCTGTGCTCTCTCGCGTGATTTAAAATGACAAGCAACGGCGGGGCTGCGGCGCGCTTGCGCGCACCGCACGATCCCGAGGGTGCCGTGTTTCACCGTGACCTGCTGCGATTAAAAAAATCCGAGGTTAGACCACCGTCGAATTTATTTGCCCCTCGGTAATAACGACAGATTCCTAATTTCCAAGACGATTGCCCCGTGCTTTTTTTTCTACGTTTCAGTTTTTTTAGGTAAGTTCGAGGGATTGTTTCTTTTGGTTTATGAGCTGTGGGGCGCGGGAAGCGCTTCTTTTTTTTACGATAGTACGAGGGTGAGAGTTGTTAAGAGTCGTGTACGAGTGTGAAATCTGTTGTGGTGAATATCTCGCTCGCTCTCTCGTCGAGGTGTCGGCGAGATTGAAAACGAAGAAATTTATTTTGATGACTTTGGAATCGAGTTTTATCAAGTTTGATTGGACTTTTTACTGGGCTATATTTTATTTTTAGCGCTGCTCGGGGAAAGTAATGCGAGGTTTTAAAACGTCGGGCGGGACAGTGATTGCGAGTTATGAAACACATTTTGTTTTCGTCTGCTACTATGTTTTCTAAAATTACAAAACGTTTCATAAACTTATTTACGATCTGTTTTGAAATCAACCATAGAATAAATTTTATCAAATTAAATCGCAATTATTTCCTCAATGATTTATAAATGATCTCAACGAAATTACTTTCATGTATCATTTTGACCACTTTGAAAACGATCTTCTATTAAACGACCAAGACACGCGACCACTCACAGGGTCAGTTCTCTTGACCGTCGATCAAATCGACTGTCGAAATATTTGCTCGCTCGGCTACACTTATATGCTCAGGCGCCACGTGACCAGGCCGATGATGCGACGTATTTATATCGGGCTATGATTTCTTTCAACCCGCCACGAGAACAGGAGAGAGAGAGAGAGAGGCTGGCCAGGCAGTTGTTTAGAGAGATGATGGATGCGTGGCACGCGTCTCGCGCACGCCTTCGAAAACTCCTCACCCATTGTGAATCCTCGCAGTCATCGCCTCCTCGCCAAGGGGGAGGCGTTGAAAAGATCATTTAGCGGATATTTGCGCACTTTGAGATACTTTCTACTTGATAAATGTCAGGCGCTAGAGTATTATAGGAACGCTCTCAATACGAACTTCAAAATGATAATATTTTTATTTGCGTTTGACTCAATAAAATTGAGACAGACTATTTCTTACACAATTCAGAATCTACTTAAAAGAAAAATCGAGCACTAGCAAAAATTTATCGCATACCAAAAATTGCAGAATCAAATTGAATACTACGTATAGGTAGGTATCAGCTTGAGTACTATCAAAACTTTATACGATACTTCATCTGTGTATGATCGAATACGAAAATCTACAAGTTTTGAATTATTGTGAATAATCGTTTCCCAATGTTTGTTAAAAAACACCACGGGTGAAAATTTTTGTCACTATGACTTTATCGGTTCATAATTTCCGAATGCAAAATAGAATCCCGAAAAAGCTTGCTGTGTACATTATGCATAGCATTAGAACACGTTAGTAAGACGAATCAGAGTTGGACGAAGCTCAAGAGGGTAGCAATGTCGGTGGTTGCCGAAAAGGACCAAAGCCAAAATGTTGACCACTGCGACCTGATCGGTTCATAATTTCCGAAGGTAAAATAGAACATCGGCAAAACGTTAATAATATTCCAAAATCTGAAATGAATATTCACAGAAATTCCAGGCAAGGTGGTTTTTTATATTCGATCATAAACCGATGAAGTATTATGTAAAATTTTGATATATAGTATTCAGACTGATACTCATACGCTGTATCCAAATCGATTCTGCAATTTTTGGCGTGCGATAAATTTGCTTGTATTCGATTTGTTCCTTGAGTAAAATCTGAACTGTGTAAGAAATGAATAGTTTATGCCAAAATTCATATTAATTAATAATCTCGAAATCCTGCAAGAAAAAGTCGAGATGGAAGTCAAACATTAATCGATTGTCGCGGGCACAATCTACAAGCTTAAACTCCAAGAAACTCGATTAATCACGCAGCACGTTTCAGTAGCCTATCAAACAATTCATATATCACGGGTGCGACGCGGCGGACTAATAGGGAAATGAATTTTCGCGGGCTTTGATACAAATCGGCGTATAAGGTGCGGAATTCACTGTAACTTTTGCGCATCGCAACCCCGGAAAAATCGAATCTCATTCGCGCGCGTGAAGTCATCGATCATTGTGATTGAAAGACATTGAATGGGCTGTTTTTTTTTGCTGGTCTCTTTTGGTTGCTGCCAGCTAGCGGGGGAAAATCATTGAAGCTTCAAGCCTGATGCTTTAATGTTCTTTTTATGCGAGATGTCGTCGTGCGCGAGGGCGTGAGTTTGAGATTAAAGGTGTGATAAAATCTCGGATATTCATTAAGCTTCAGGCTGGTAAGTTGTAGGGGAAGTTATAGATAAGACGAAAGCTGCTTGTCTTTCTCGATTGGTATTGTTCGTCCATTAGTACAAGCATTAATTTAAAAACACTATCAGAGTCAAGAGTAGAATAATGACAGTTGGACACGCCTATGTACAAAGCCTCGATAAATTACCAAAATCGTCGTGAATTCGCCTAATAAAGTCGAAATCATTGACGTATCTGGCAGCTTATCACCCGAACGAGGAAGAAATCGAAGGCTCCCGACTGAATATTATTTCCATAAATCGACAGCATTTACGCGTAACATGTGCACGCGTAAATAAGGCAGGCAGCACGAGCTTGCCTCAAAATTCCTCGTAAAAACGTGAGCCTAGCGAGGCAGCAAAATATCTTGTATATATTGTTGTTTTATTGCGAGTAGAGGCGCGCAAAGCGCACATATATACGCGCGCACGGGGGGATGGATATGCGGTTTGGCTTCTGTGATTTCGGAACCTATAAAGCGCCGCCGCCAGCAGCGGCAGCAGCAGCAGCGCGCTGCCCCATCAAAGATCGAGGGTCGACGGATTGGGATGCGGGAAAACGGCTCGGGGGAGAGAAACACGCAGAGCGAGCGAGAACGATCTGCGCTTGGGGTGAGATGGAATACGTCGATCGAGGAGAAAGAGAAAAAAGGGGATCAAAACTCGAGATTTTCGCTTTGATTTATTTATGCTTATTCATTTGTTTTTCTGGTTGCTCGATTGGGGGCTACTCTGGAGAAATTGTTTCCGTGACTTTTTCGGTGGACTTTAAAAACAAGGCAATATTTTTCTTGACTTTTTCTACTTTGCAATTTCACGCTCGCTCGCTCATCAACAGTTTTCCTCGCCATTTATCAAAAATCTATAAATAAGATATAAATTTAAGCGACATTCGTCATCGTTGAATATTGATCAGTACTTAGAGTGACGAACAATTTTTATCAGTAAAACGTCAGCGTCATTTGTCGAGCGAGCGAAAATAGTTGACAATAAGCTCATAAGTGTAGGTATATGTACAACACGTACGCACGCAATAGCGTATATATAGGATAGAGATTGAGAGAGAAAGACAGCGAATAAAAGCCAGGGGTGCTAACTGGAATGGAGCTCTCGGTCTCGTGCGCACCCTCGGAATTATATTTGGATTACAAGCATTATCGCCCCGGAATAAACTTGACTTTTATGGCAGCCGAATTGCCGGAGGCTTACAGATCGCTCACTTTTCTCTCTTTCTCTGCCTCGTTGATCCTCCAAAAGTCCTCTCCTCGCTCCTTAATTCTTTTCCGTTCGCTTCTTTATCCTTATCAGCCGCGTGACGAATTGACGTGCTTTTCGATCTCCGCATGCCAGTTGTTTTATCCTATATACGTCAGCTGTTATGCTTGATGATTTACCGTGCAGCCACGAAAGTACATCAGATTTTTATCACAACAATGTAAATAAATAACTGCAGCATCGAAAAAGCCAGTGCGAGCTTGAGGCGCGGCAAAACTATGAAGTCATTATCCACAGACAATTTTTATATCCACCATAAGCTTTCACGTGCAGCTTCAAAAGATATAACCTAAGACACTGCGAGTCATTATTTTTTTTCGTTGCGGTTGTACAGAAAGAACCGTTTGATATTCCCGCAATTATGTCGTTAGCTGTATATACGTATACGCGGCTGCACGGACTATCCCCCGATGTAACGACTCAATCAATAATTACCAGGCAATAAGTGATTACAGAAAACACAAGCAAGGATTATCGCAACATTATTATTTACATCATCGTCCGGCGCGAGCGAGTGAGCGAGCGCCGCCGGTAATCGTATTAAAACGCTGGGCTCTTCTCTCTCAACGGGCATTCCATGTAATTCCATACAGCTAGTTTGGCGTCGAATTAGCCTCGATCTCTCTTGCTACATACGAAGATTAAGATATTCTCCGCGTAGCTTGGCCGCAACTTTGACAGCCAAATAAAGAGCAAATAAATTAATACCAGCGAGTCGAGTGGAGTGGAGTAGAGTGGAGTCGAGCGAGAGAGGAAAAGAGATGCCGCGTCGGCATTGTGCGATGGAATTTGTAATTTAGATTGATACGTTAAGCCGCCTCCTTTGCCGTGTGCGCGCGATGCTGCCCGCAGTGCTTTTGTTGTCGGAGTTAGCTTTGTTTTGCTTTTAGCCGACACTCGTTCGTCCAGGTGTCTTTGAAGTTTAAAACTGAGAGAGAAAGAGAGAGAGAGAGAGAGAACTGTGCCGCCCTTTTTTCACGCTGGGAACGACATAATTATCACTTTCGAGCGCGCCTTTGTTAATTTTAATCAGAGCTTCGGCTTTTCTCTCTCTCGCTCTCTCTCTCTCTCTCTCTCTCTCTCTCTCTGTGATCAGATGATTACAGTTAATTTAGTCAATAAGTTAATCTTTATCTTTAGACCGCGTGCACACGCTCTGTCTGAAGGATTGGCCAATTACCAAAGCTACTTTTTTTCTTTATTTCGTTCGGCCTTCTCTGTAATTATTGGTAGAGTCAAGAATTGATTCAAATCGCATTGCATTAATTCAGGGAATATAAAACTCGTTTATAAAAAAAATATGAAAATAATGAATTTGCTGTCTGACCAGTTTTGCCTTTTTCTACTTGAAACCGTCATTTTACATAATAATTAATAATTTTGTTGAAATTTCCAGTCGTTCATCAATAATTACTTCCAAACTAAGTTCTCATCTAAAAATCTGTAAATATAAGTTTAGAATAACATTGAATTTCATTCTAATACAAATGCTATGGCAAAAGTCACGAGTCATGCGCTCGTCTTCGAAATTGCAAAAATTTATTTATCACCACAGAGTGTAGGCGCACGGCTGTTGCCAGCGAAATATTTCTCTATGGGAGATTTATGTCTTTTACGCCCGCCGCGCCGCTGCCGCGAATATTTCGCTTGTTATCCGAACGTCGAACTCGTGCAGGCGGTGCGGCGCTTTTCGCGGAAAATGCACTCGACACGGTTTGCGATCCATCGTTTACGAGTTCGACATTCCGACGTCTATACGTCTACGTATGTATGTGTGTTATACGAACGGCCACTCAAATGGATGTATTAAGTTATTTACCTCTATGCTCTCCCAACTTTCGCAACTTCGTTGCGTAAAAATGTTGTTCCCTTTGACGCTGCTAAATATACGTTACGCTTACGTCAGAAAGACTTATTGTAACTACGCAATTTCGGAAATGGATTGTCCGTAAAATTCTTGCATGGAAGTTTGTCAAATTTTTCATAAATATTTCACGATATTGAAGTGCAACACGGTTGATGTATAAAAATATTTATTCAACGATAAAGATATAAAAATATATTCTCACACCCATAAGTTTTCCACTAGGTTCATTACTCATTGCATTAACCCGTGAAAATCGAAAAATAGACATCTCGTAATTACACACCTAGCAATACCTCGGTTAAAAAATACCAAATCTATGAGTGAACCGAAAAAAAAGTGAGAATCTCGAAGAGGAAGAAGATCGAAGTGGCAGTGGTGGGCGAACGATTGAAATCGATCCAGCGGATAATAGAAAATTCTCGGGCGCGAGCGTTAGAAGACGAGAAACTGGTTAGACATGCGGATTTCGATAGCTCCGAGGCAGACACACACACACACATACATTCACACAAAGGAGGGGTCGAATAAATCAAATTTAGTGAAAGAGAGAGATTCAGCGCAGGTAAGTTTCTCAACTCTCCTATGTGCTCTCGATCCCATCGCATGCGAGAGAGAGAGAGAGAGAGAGAGAGAGAGAGAGAGAGAGAGCCGCGCGCACGCCTCGAGAATCTTCAACGATTCTGTTCTCGTTATATCTCGGTTAGAGATCGGCGTCGCATTGTTTTAACCTCTTCTTTTTCCCTCTTTTAATTCTATTAGTTGGCTTAATAGATTCAACGCTGTATATACCTGTATCTATTCACCGTCCATTATTTTAACGTCTTCTTTAGTGATACACGCAGAGCTGCTTCGCCGCTTTGCGCTTTTATATACTTTTCGACGAATCTACATCATTGTATTGTTATGATTTATTGATTGCACGCCGAGATTATTTTCTTCTTTGTGCTTTGTCCACGAAGCTTCAGATACTGCTTTTTTCTTTCGTTTCATCGTTGCAGCGTAGCTAAATTATGCAATTTAGCAAGGCTGCTTCTCGCAGCATATTGTGTTTTTGTCTCTATTCGGGATCTTCAACAAATCACTCTCGCAGCTCGCAGCAGCATAACTGTATAAGTGCGTTTACCGCAAAAGTAGAGAAAAAAAGCATGAGCAAAAATAAATACGCCAGATAGAGAGGCGTCGCAAAAAGCTCTTGCTCTCTCGGCGACGTTATTATTATAATGCTGTAAATAGCCGTACGGCGACCGCAAATAATGAAGACATAAGGGAAGACTTATTGTCTTGTGCCGAGGAGCGCCGAGGAGGCCGCCAAGCCAAAGGCGGACCATTTTGCGGTTTCTCGCCAAATTTATGATGATTAAACGTTATACACAGCGCCGCACGCTCGATGACTTCATTGACCCAACGAGCGACGCTTTTATTTGCTGTGTCGTCTGCGCGAAGCCGACAAATTACATTGCGCCATTTGGCTGTTTCTGTTTTCGCTCGAACGTGGGCGCAGCTTCATTCTCTTAATTGATTCTCGTTTTGAATCGACAAAAGCCTTGACAAAGCAATTAACTCCGTCGAGCGCAAGCGAAGATTTTCATTAATTCGCGTGGTAGAGGGCCAGAGGCGACCACTCTCTCTGCACCTGACGAGGGCCCTCGGTATAATTGCTAAAATTAATTGGAAGAGACGCGCGCGCTCTCGTGTGCGAATGGCTCGCCGGCAAGCCGAAAATTAGGCGAGGAGCCGAGGAAGATTTCCAGTTAGCCGACGCTATCAGTTACGCTATTATCTCCGAGCTACTACTAGCCGCCCTCGGGCCCCAGCAGGGGCAAACTCAAAGGCGACCATTTCTACAACTGTGCATTCTACCCTTTGCTATCTTAACTTCTATATCACTTTGTTTTCATGTTTTTTTTCAAAAATTGTCGAGATTTCAAGTCTCGACGGCTGTTCGCAAAATTTGCTCAACTGGAAAATTCACGATCAGAGCCGCCATTAAGTTGAAGTGAGGCTTTGCAAGCACGTACGAGCAGCCATACGTATGCTGGCGACGAAGTTACGTCCCTCTCTTTTTGGCTTTGGGGAATCTTCGACACACCCGTTATAAGCTCGCGCGTCTCCTCACGCCTCGCTCGACTCGCTGGGAAGGGGGCGAGGGTAATTAATTGCCATAGCAACCGACGGGCATCGAACGCCGAGCCGCGCCGCGCCACCCTCGCGCCACCCCCGCGCCTCCCTCCACTCTCACTCTAACTGAAATATGGCGCGCGGCTCGAATTCCGACGCTTGCTGTGTGTGCAATGTCGATATCGACTCTTTATTCGCCAACCCATCGTTGAGTTCTATTCCATTTGTCTATTTCATTATTGGCCCAGTTCTCGCCAATTTGTACTTCGATTTTTTATTAGTAGATTTTAATCGGTAGACATCATTTTTCTAGCAGCGTTGTACTTTAACGGAAAGTCATTAAAAAAGCATTTGTTGAAGCATTATCATATTATATGAAAGATTGACTACTCCATGATGGCGTGCAGTCAACAATAAACAACATCGATCAGTAGCGCGACTATCAATTATGAAAATCTTCGATGAAAAACAAGTTTCAGTTTTTTCGCACTCGCTTATCTATACACTACAATTTCGCCGTAAGCTTATCGATCTGTGGACTTAATTAATTACATTGCAAGTTGCGATTGCATTAAAACTAGTCAAGTCAGCGTTACAAAGCCAAACCGTACGGGCAAGACATTTCTTCGTATTTTTTTTTGCTCTGATGCATCATAAATAGCGTTTTTGTAGCGGAAAAAAGTAAACAGGGCATTGTATGCAAAAAGGTTGTACACTCACGCTACGGGGATTGAACTTTATTTACAATGGTAAACGGTGGATGAAACTTAGTCTTGATGGTAATGAAAATTCGTTTAATGGCTAAGATGCAGGATAGATATATTTTAATAATTTTAATTGTTTGATTATAATGGAATTTTGAGTAAAAAATAAATTCCCGTAACACGTAAAGCACAAAACAAAAGCGTCGCCTCGTGTACATTGTGGAAGTTTCAACAAATAACATCTTGGCGGTCGTCCAGTCGAGAGTAGAGAATCTGCAAGCGCGCGGCGGCGGCGGCGGCAGCGACAGGGACGTTGGCACACGTGCAAACGTACAAACAACCGTCACGTTTCATTCCCGCATAACATAAGAGGGTCGTCGTCTTCGGCGCTTGTTTCTCCCTTTATGACAGCTCTCTCTTGTGCGGCGCGCTGTTTTTCTTCCAAGTTACTTTTCGCTCGACGCGCAAGTACAGCGCGAGAAATAACAAGGATGCCTCGCTCGCGCGCGCGCACGAGAGAGAGAGAGAGAGAGAGAGAGAGAGAGAGAGAAGCCTGTAATGAAGAGCTCAAGGCGCCGCGCCTCAGCGATAATTACAGGGAGCCAATCTTACGGCCTTCTAAAGCCTCTCAAATGTTAAACGTCGCTTCAGAGAGCGAGAGAGAGAGAGAGAGAGAGAGAGAGAGAGAGAGAGAGAGAGATATGGGGAGGCAGCTCTCCGGTAGCTTTTATACACGCTCACACTATATACCTCTCCCTCGGCTCGGCTTCGCTCGACTCGATTCGACATACACAGGCCTTTAAACTCTCTCGTGTGCCTGACTCTATACCTTTGATGGATTACGCGATTTAGTAGATGTAACTTTAGGTGTTTAGACTGCTAAACGCGTCTGACGTTTTTATTACGTCACGATGAAACGTAGATTTTTTTTTCGTTTTTTTTTTGGCGGGGCTTTCCGAAGGGATGCTAAGCGGTTTTCTCGATATCGACATTTTTTTCAAAGTGCTGTACAAATTGGACGATGGAAACGCCGCGTCACGAGATAAGATAGTATTACCAGATTAGATACTAATTTATTAGATTCATTTGGAGTAAAATATTGCCTCCATACGTATAAGAGCTCTGCTATAGGCTACATAAAATTAAGACATTGCTCAGATTATATACGATCCGCAACTAACAACTGATTAATCTGTCATGTAATAGCTTGAGATTATCTTTAGCAGTTAGGCCCGTTGTAAACACAGATTTTTAAATAATCCTCTATTATGATCTGTATGGCGAAATGTACGGCATCACGCGTGATGAAAACTAATGAAATCATATAATAGATTTGTGCAATGTCAAGCTATTTTTTTAATAACGCGCTTTTTTTTTGCAACTGCGCATAAAACTGAGCGAGCCAAAGCGCAATCCTTGGAAAGTACGGGAGGAAGAGAAGAGGAAAAAAACATTTTTCAACGTTCAATTCATTGCTGTATGCATATCAGTAATCTCCCTCGTAAAACACAGTCATAAAAGGCCAGCTTCCTTCAAATGGCCCTCAACAACTATATTTCAGTGGCTAAATACGGCCATAACTCGTGAAATTTCAGTTTTTCCCACAAAAAGTACCGAAAAGAAAAGGAAAAAAAGAAGAGGGAAGAGAGGAGGGAGAGAGGAGACAGACGCGCACATAGCGCGCGTTGCAGTGCTCGCGAGAGGAGCAATTACGGGCTCCTCTCTCTCGTCTGCCAACCATCTTGCGTGCCTATACATATATATGTACGTCGTCGGAGAAGAACAAAGGAGAGCGCGTGGTTGCGAAATTAAAATAAACGGCGTGAGCGCGAGTGCGGCCTTTTTATTGCCGTGAGTGCAGCAGCAGCAGCAGCAGCAGCCGCCGCCGCCGCCGCCGTGTGCAGTTATATGGCCGAGCTTTTGCGATCTTTACGCGAGCAAAACCCGATGGCTGCACCGCTCCCGCTCTCTTTTCTCTCTTGCTCGCTAAGCGAGAGCACGCTTATTTGCATTTTTCCGCTACCGAGCCGTTGCGCGATACGCAATGAGCCCATTGCCGTTTAGTTATTACTTGAACCGCGACTGAATGCAGCCGATCTGCACGAAAAACTTGAGTGCTTGCGGCGCGGTGCGGCGCTTTCGCATTTTTCTCTTATACGTGCGAGCTCCTCAGTACGGCTTGTTGAGCTACGGCTGCTACATCCACAGCATGGCCAAATACCAATGAAGCCATTTTTGCTTTAGTTCATTGGAGCGAAACTTATTAATAATCTCATTTTATTCAGGTACTAGCTGCAACGTAAGTTTCCAGTATCATAACTTTCAAAGATGCTTGTCAATTACTGACACCAGCTAGAATTTAAACTTTCGCTGCTTAAGGCTTTTGATAAATTTACAAATTATCATTCTATTTGAGATGTAGAAATCGAAAGATGCAACAAAGACCTGTTTATAAAAAATAAATTATCAGAAAACAGCGACGATTCGCGTAAAGACCAAAAAACCCCATCAATCCGCGATTTGTGTGTCAATTGAGAGAGAATCTGCACAGTCGTTCGTGCACGAGGGCCTCGATTACTCTCCGACGGAGCGTAAAGGCCGTAAAGGGAGGAGGGAGAAAAAGAGAGACGACGCAAGAGGAAGGGAGGAAAGGGAAAACCGCCAGCGAAATTTCGCGCTGGCTCGAGCGCCAATTTAAAGTTACAAATTCGACCATAAAAGTCGCTCGAGTTTTACGCAGGCGCTGCGCAAAAGGGCTCTCCGCGCGTACGAGCGAGGAACATCGCACGCCTGTATAGTGCAGCTCTCTTAGCAAAGCTGGCCAGACTGCGCGAGAGGAGGAGTTTGTGGGGAGGAACAAATGGCAGACAGTCGAGAATTAAAAGTAAGAGAGGAGCAAATGAAAACTTCCATGCTGATTATTTTGCGTGAGAAAGTTTATTTTTAAAAGCGGGATGTCTATATCGTGAAACTTTGAGGCACTTGATAAAAGGAAAATTTTGAAAAAATGAACAAAAGCAGAAGAGTTGTTGAGAAAGTGGAGGAGGTATATGATATAGTCTTGTAGCTTGGAGCTTTGGCTGGCAGCCGCGACAATCGCGCCCGTATTTTCCGATTAGACGAGGGTGGCATTCACTTATAAGTCATACCGCATAACACTTGTCCGCGGGCATTATGATCCGAGGGATGCACGCTCTCTACTTTGACGGCAGATTTACGGTCACCTTGGGGTATACTGATGCACGTCGCACATCATGAAAAGTCGCGCACTCGCCCCTCACCACATGTTCACTCGTGAGGCGCATGTGCATGCCGAATATTCGATTATTATTTTATGAGCGCCACTAACTACCTGCTATACAATACTTCTGCTCTTTCTCGGACAGTTGCCCACTATAGGATTATATCAGTTGCGATTTCCATATTATGATAACTCAATTCGTCACGCTATCAAAGCCTCTTTCGCAGATGCAATATGCATAGGTGCCAGAAAGGAGATTGACTTTTTTCTGAAAAGAGCTTTGACGAGCCACCTGCAAATCGAAATTCTCGCGGGTAAAAAATTCGAAGCATAATCAACGCGCGGTTAACGAGAAGTGCGCGATGAAAATAGACGAGCAATTTTTATTTGATTTTTTTTATCTCCCGCCCGCCGAAATGGCTTTGCCTAGCGAGAGTATGTGCAGTCAAAGAGCTGGCGTGATCCGCGTGTAATTTGTCTATCCTCTCTCGATGGGGTGACTTTGCTCAAGCGCAAATGCCTGTGTATATATATGTATGTATGTATATATAGAAATATATACGGAGGGGAATGTGGGGGAGAAAGAGAGAGAGAGAGAGAGAGAGAGACCATCTATCGTTCTATTTGTTAGTAGGCTTAGCAAATCAGCTCTGTGGGCTTAGCACATTCGCGGCGGTAGTGCTTGTGCGAAGCCTACACCACTGGCTCGTTTTTCTTATTTTTTCTTGCGGTGCCGGAGCAAATAAATTTGCTCAGCATAAATTTGTTGATGAGTTTGCGGGGAGCCGCGGAGCCGCGCACGCTAATAAGTTTTATGTTTGCCTTATTTATGCTTTATATATAAGTTTTCGTTCCTTTATTTTTATACTTTGCGGCTTGGATTAGTTAAGACCGTATTATTTTTTCATAGTTATAATTTATGCAATTACACTCACTGGATATAGTTAATCGTTTGTTCAAATCATCTTGACTCACTAAATCGCGGATTCAGGCCTGACTTAATATCTGAAAAGAAAATTCATCGTACTTTCCACTTCATCAGATTTTATATATTGTCCGCAAGTAAGCAACTCGATTTTGTAAATTGCTTCTAAATCATTCATATTTGCCGTCCTGGCAGGCTCTAAATAATGACCAACGCTTCTTGGCTCGCTAATTTCTTCAATTCGACGCGCCCACGAGCGGCGGCTGCTGCTGCTGGAAATAATGCCGGTAATAAAAAGTATACAGGCGTTGCGGCGCAGAGCGAGTTACGACTGTCGCCCGCTTAATTATGATGAATCTCAGGCGTATCAAGCCGTTAATGCTAACTAATCGCCGTTATGACAAATTCATCCGTCCTGCTGGACAGCAGCGCGAACGACTAGCACAAGTGTTATAATGCTCGACAAATTATTGCCTGTAGAAAGAGTAGTTCATCTAATGATGATTTGATGGCGTGAGGTGAATGGATTTGCGATCTAATTGATAACATATTACGGTTGAATCTCAGATTTTTTTACTTGTTTGTATTCCCGGCGCTGAATAGCATGCAAACAAATGAAAAGTTGACGTAAACATCGAAAGGTCAATTGGGCTTGTATATATCTCGTCGGCAAACTGGCTCACGTAACCGGCGAGACGCTTTGGTAAAAAAAGCAAAATATAAGCGTCATTTGGAGCGAGCGAGAGCACAATAACTCAAACCAATTAGCCGTGACAGTGGCTCGAGACTCGTCGGCAATTAGCGGCGGAATTAATTAGTCCATTATCTGCTCGCGCGCGGTCAGGCCGAGCGAGACGAGTCGCTCTCTCTCTCTCTCTCTCTCTCTGCATCGCGCTTCGTGCACTGTCCTGTCCTCCCCAGGCTCGAGGCAACACACATATTCGCTGCAGACCTATACTCTTTCTTTTCCGTTGCACCTTGGACTCGATAACCGCACAGCCGACCTGATAACTCTCCCCTCACTCGCTTTCTTTTTCCAAATTTGAGCAGCAAAAACTCGTCTCGCGCCTGTGAATTGAAAGGGGAAAAGTATGCCATGCGTACCTAATTGAACTATCGTGTATACGAACGCGAGGGGAGATAAAAGCTCGAGAGCTTTTATCGCTAAATTTGGTATATGCATCCACGATATGCGCTGAGAATCTTGAAATATCATTGGCTAATCTATTTCTAGGAATGTATTATAATCTTTTATCGTAAATTATGATTAAATTAGCTTTTTTTCATGTCTCACGATGGCTTATGTAACTTAATTATAGATTAAAAGGGAGAATATTTGAATTTAAAAATTGAATGACGAGAAGATAACGAATTTCAATGCATCCGCTGCAGAGAAGAGAAAATGCGAGTTTGGAAAAATGGAAATTCCGTGAGGCGGCTGAAAAATAAAGAGGGGTTGATTTTCGCGAGCTTTATAAAGCCGTCAGTGTCGGCCTCGCGCCGCTGCTGTTTTGCTCATAAATAAAAATAAGCTGTGTGCCCTATCCCTCGTTGCGGTTGCGGAATATAAGATATATAATATACACGCAATATCCATGTCAGCAAATCAGGAGGAATCGCTTTTCCATTGTTCTTCTTTTTGCCCGCGCAATCCTCGCAATCACACGTAGACTGCAGAATTGCTATATCACAGCTGCTATATAAAAAGCCTGTATATGCCACTAGCTGGAAATATGCAAATGCAACATGTGTATAACTTTTCCACCGAAATAATGGGTGTACGCAATAAAAAGCGCAGCCCTCCGTGAAATCCCCCACGGAAAAACTATATAAAAATTTCCAAACGGATCATCCATCAAAAATGATCTAGCCAGCCAAAGCAATGCGATCGGCCATTTTTCAAAACTATCATCCCGCGCGAGAATCAATAACTCATGTTGGGAAAAAGCTTATGAAATTCGCTATAGCTTTCCTCCGTATAAAAATGAAGCGTCCGCGGTTGGGTTTTCTGCCTCTGTCTCTGTTTCTCTCGATTACCGAGCGCTCGCGTTTGTATATACATAGCACTTGACTTGGCTGGCTGCATATGGCGAGCGACGAACGATAACGCAGGGAGAGAGCGAGCGAGAGAGAGAGGATGCCGCGCCAGCGGTTATGGCACCCACGGGACTTCGGCCGCGGGCTGTGTACGCTGCTACATACGCACAGCACAGCGGCTACGAAAACGACTTTGCTTCTCTGCAAGAGCGTCCGCCAATGAAGGATCGTTTTGTGGCTGCGTATATAGTTTGTTCTTGACTCGCAAATTGTTACGCAAGAAAATATATCATTGAACATTACTTTTTTCAGAACCAAACCATTTCTTCATTGCATCGAGTTTTGTCTCGTTTTTTGTACTTCTGTAAGTACTTTCATAGCAACAAATGGATGCTCGTAATTCTTTGATTAATCGTCTTTCCCATGGCAAGTTTCTATTTCCAAATTGCGCTCCACTTACAATGAGGGCAAAACACGAGAAAAAAGAAGGAGAAGGAAGAAAACGAAGGAAAAAAGTATCAGCATTCCCCAAGCAGACGCGCGTGCGGGTATTAAAAGAAAAGCAGCGAAAAGTACGTGAGCCGCCCCAGGGCTATACACATACGTACACGCAATACGTAAGCATCTCTGGCGATAACACTTCCCCGGAGAATTTAGGCCTCGGTCAACTCATGTGTGTGTATGCGTATGTGTGCTCTGCCGGCACGAAGGGTCGGAAAATCGCTAACTCGGCGAAAATATGTTTGGGATTTACTCCCGAGGCAGCTTCCCCGAACTTCTTCTTTCCTTCTTTCGCGTTTTACGAGCCAAACGGAGAAGGGGAGTGTGAGAGAGAGAGACTTTTGGCCCGCCCTCGGATTTTTCCTCTTTCGAGCTGACCTTATCGGCCATCTTAACGAGAATGAATTTCCGTTCGAGCGCCGCCCGAATTCCGAATTCGGATAATCATTTTCCGAAATTGAAAGTCGCGCTTTTTGAGAATTTGTCGAGGGGCTATGCATTCACTCTTCCATTTTTATGGGATTTTGCAAATATTTAAGCTTTTTATTCATATAACAAGATGATTCATTGAAATTTCATCATTAATTAAAATTATATGAGCCTACTGCAATTCATAAATTTCTTTAATGCTTCAAAACTTGAATTAAAATAATATATATTTTTTATTTATGTTTCAACAGTAACAATAGCTTTTTTAATTATGTAATAAATACAAATGGTCGATAAACGTTATCCACATTCATGAAATTTGCATTGGAAATAGCAGTATGAGATTTTAAAAACTTTCGAGATTCGAAAATCAAGCTTCGGCTGGTTAAACTTCGTAACTTTTTAACAAACTCGGTGATCATCTTCATACTTGAATATTGTGAAATACAATGCACAATTTAAATTTTAGAACAACTTCACCATGATTTTAACAATTTTCAAAATGCTTGAAAATCGAGCTTTGGTTACTTATCATAAATTTTTACCTAAGATTTAGAAAATCTATCAAATTCAAATTAAATTAATCGGGTTAACACAGTGATACCCATAATGTTTTCAACAAATTTAATGCAACTTTTGAGTGAATAACACTTTCGAAACTGTGGTTCACGATTTAAAAAAATTGTGATTTTTGAACGAAATTGGAGGTAGAATGCTTGTATGTCCGCGTCGTGTAAAAATCCACAATTCGTTAGGAAAAACGATTAAATCAAGCTCTCATCCAATCTCGCTGCGTGCACCTCATGCATAACCACCATAAAACGCGTCATACGCAAAAACGATATCGCGGCAATAGCGCGCCCGGGAATCTTCAGCCTCTGCGGGAATTTGAATATACAGCGCGTCCATTTTTTTGCTGTTGCTGTTGTCGTCGTCGTTGGCGCGCGTATAGCAACGCAATGCACGATCCTTTTTAATCAAAGATTCATACGTGAGCTCTGGCAGTTTTTAACGAAGTCATTCCACTAGCCAGCAGCGTTGACTTTCAATCTGGCTTTTTCGATTTTTCGCTGCGCGAGCGTACAGTGAGGGGTGAGAGTGAGAGAGTTTAATTGTGGAACGGCAGAAATTTCATTGCTATTTGGTCATTTTTCGGTGCGCGAGCCAGCGGGAAAAAGCTTTGGTGTAGGTGCAGCAGCAAGCAATTTAAAAGGCTAATTCAGAGGCGGCAGCACCCGAGGGAGGCCATCGAAATTAGGCTCGACGTTTTTTGCGCTGCCGCTCTGCGTAATTCAAACGGCTCTCTCTCTCTCCCTCTACTCCCGCGTTCAATCTCGGCCCTTGTCGCTCTTTTTCATCGCTCTGCTTTTCCGCTACTTCTTTTATTCCTCGACACCTATCTCGTTAATTCTCTTTTCTCTATCGCCCGGCTCTGCGCCTATCAAATTTCATAGCGTGAGATTTCAAAGTGCTGTGGCTTTTTTTACTGCCTCGCTTTGATTACATCAACTTTACATATTTCAGAATGAGACTTGCTTCGCTCCGTCAAATGTGTTCTTTTTTTTCATTTTTATTTGGAACGACTTTTTTTTTATAAAAACTCATTGACTAAATAATGTTCGATTGTAAAGGACAAAAAAAAAGTATAGTTCTTTTTTATTGAGCATGTTAGCATCTTGAATATCGCTTATGAAAACTCCGATTCATCTCCATTTAGCTCCGCAAATCGACTACTTTCTTTTCATCTCGCTCTCCTTTCATATTTTGCCTCATGGTATATATTCCGCCAAGGGTAGAAAGGGGAGGAAAGGAGAAGACGCAGTCCGCTCGCGTCTCAAAAGTAAACCAATTTCGTGGCTTGTTTAAAGCACCGAAGGAAGAAGCCACGGCGCGTCGGTCCCTCGAGTTATTTCGCGTAGGTAACGCGCCGTGAAATTACGATGATACGCGAATCAATGGACGCTCGGCTTGCTTCTCTACTTCGCGCTGCGCCTGTTGTTGAAGTCAGAAGAAACTTCAAGCTGGTGAATTTGTTACATAAATTTGGCAGTCTTAAAAAGTTCAATTTTTACATGAATATATCATCGGTCACTTGACGCATCCAGGGAAATAGAAGACCTAATAACTGCTATTGAGGGGGCTCCGACATGAGGCTGCACAAGCGGCAGACCTATTATAGACTGATGGCGTTTGAAAAGAGTGAGGAAAAAGTGCAAACAGTCGTAATAAAGAATGGGGAAAACACGCTTGTGGTGGGGCATAAGCACTCGACTTTGCCCATTTCCTTGCCAGCGAGGCGACAACAATTGACACGCGACCTGTGATACTTATAATAGGTTTGCCGAGGCCACTTTGGTGTGCGGCGCGGCAGGCGCACGTCCGGATGTCGAGCCCTAATGTGTTTGAATAGGACACAGGCCGGAATTCGATTTGGGCACTCCACTGTTGCCCGCGTCGTTTTCGTGACGTCGAGGATCATTGTGGCATTGGATACAGCAGAAGCCATGTTTTTAGATAGCACTCTTCGAGAGTCTGCTGCGTCACTTTGTACAAATTTCCTGCGACTCGTCATGCCCCTGTATTTCCATAGAAATAGTAGAAAAATTTATGATGACTTTGAGCTATTTCAAGTTTTATTCAACAAACAACAATTCACTTCCTGAAAAATAGATTTCCGCGTGAAAAACCGAATCTCATCTCGAAAAGAATCACTTGCCATATGAAACTCGCGGCAGCGAATAAATTGAAAGAGCGGAAGAAGAAGGAGAAGAAGAAGATTAAAAAAAAGGCGCAAGAGAAAGCGTGTCGCGTACGTGCAATTTCGGCGCAGAGGCCGCAAGTGAGAGCGAGAGAGGCGAGGTTGGCTTGCTCCGTATATGATTTTTCATTAAAGTGTCTCGGCGACTGAGATACGGTCGGCACATTGAATGCGTTGGTCCCAGAAGTGCCTACTCGTCCGCCCGCGGGGCCCGCCGAGCTCTCGCCTGGCGATATTGCGAGCTTGATATATCGCAGCAGCAGCGGCAGCAAGCAGCGCGCGCTTCTCTCCCCTGAGCGCGATAAAGACGTCGTTATAATGTGTGGCCAGAGACACGACGCATTGTCGCCCAGCAGCCAAAGGATTGCGCGCCTATATATAGCTATCCTCTCCTTTATGCCCTGTAACACTCTGCCTCTAAACCGGCATGATTTTAACGCTCAACAACGTTATTCGCCCGCTCAATTGATGCTTCTTATATTTCAGTGTTAAGTAGTCCTTCAGTAATTAGTTTTATGCCGAGGAGATAGCTTCTTTAATCGCACTATTGAGTGCAGTACTATCAAAGCAATGAATGATTTTCGCGACATCTTATAAACGACATATTCTGACTGATATTTAAACAAGTTTAATTGATGAAAATCAATTGAGTTTGTTACATTCATTGGAAAACAGTTATTCGGTAGGGATCAGTAGAGCATATGGAGGCCAATTTGTTACGATAATAACGTACCGCCCGTAAATCTCCTTATCAAATAATTTCGTAATAAAATGAAGCAACCGCGAGAGAAGCATGGGCCAGCGGCAAGCTAACTACGGACGATAAGAGTATTTCCCACAACAAGCAAACAGAGAGCGAGAGAGAGCTTGAGAAAAAAGGCCATGACTAATGCACGCGGCATTTCACCTCGATACTTTCTCATCGGGCGAGCTAATCCCGAAATTACAATATTAAAGCGCCCGAGAAAAAGGGTCTGGAGAATTAGCTTATCGAGGACTCCGAGCGATAATCCCGTGGGGTGGCCGGCTTGCGCCTGCGTACATATTTCGTGTATAAGGGCTTCCACCGCCACCGCCACCGCCGCCGTCGGATTATTATTATCGCACGCGGAAATCCTGCGTGCATCGCTTCGCACGGGACTTAGCTATACTTTAATGGACTCGCGTGCGCTTATGTATATCTACGTAATGGAGGACGAGTTCGAGTGACCCCCCGAGGATGATAGCTAATAAGCCAATCGATGTCGTGTTATCCGCCTGTTTCGCTTCGTTGGAGGATCAAGAGATGAAGATCATTATCTTCCTGATCGTCGGCTTTTTTTCGCTATCAATATAAGATTTGGATTTTTCAGTTATTGTTGTGGGAAAATATTTTATTCTCGATTCATTATACTCATGCATCAAAATGAAATGCAAACCTTTCAATATTACCCCAGCGATCAATCATTTTTTCTATGATTAAATAATACAAATATTATTGGCTTTAACTCAAATATTATCAGCAAAAAGTAAATTTTTTCAGCAAAAATCCAAATTCATATATTATACTGCAAAGATTAATTGTATGGGATTTTAAAATATTTATACGAGTTTCAAAAATTATTATACGCACAACTGAAGAACATTATTTTTAAAGAACAATTTATTCTGGAATTGACAATCCCTTGAAAATTGCTAAATTAAAACTTTTTAAGGACTCTTTTGTAGAGAGATTAGCAAATGTGATAACAATACCAGCAATACACCGCGACCAGTCGATTGCCAATTCCAGGGGCTTTTTACCAGAAGTTCGAAATAACAAGAGATGTAAATGTTGTTAAAAAAACTCCAAAAATCTACATTTTCAAGTATCCATAAACTTTCCCTAAAAAATCGAGCACACAATGTCTTTAAAAAGCCTTTTCCCTTGAGCAAAAATAAAGCAAACCGCCCGAGGTCCTCGTAAAAGGTCAATAAAAGTGCTACTCGAGTAAGAGAGAGAGAGAGAGAGAGAGAGAGAGATTAGCGACAAAAAAGGGCAGAAACCAGCATTAACTCGAAAAGCAACAACTGTAAAATGAAAGGAAAGCTCGAACGGTGCATTGTACGAGGTATACACAGAGGAGCAGTAGAGAGCTTTGCTTTGGTCTAGTTATAGAGCGAAAAAAAGGAGAAACGCAAGCGCGCACATAGAACCTTAAGTTAATTAATGAGATTTTAAAAATGTGATGGCGATTTCAATCTAACGCGGCTAACTTGAGCTCCGAGGGTAATTCTATTAAGCAGCGGCACAGCGTCGTAAAGGGTTGAAAGTAAGAGAGAGGGAGAGGGAGCGAGCAAGAGAGAGGGAAGATAGTTATAGGAGAGTAGAAGGAGAAGGTGCAGCAGCGCTGCTTGGTGCTGCTGCTGGCGGCGGTGTTGGTACAGCCCCCTGGGGCACCCTCACGCTAACTGGCTGCTCGACTCTCCGCCAGACCCTTTTACGATTCCACCTTAATTTATGTATCATCCGAGAGTTAAGTAATTTCTCCTGCCGAATTACTCGCTTGCTGACGAAGAGGCACTGCGCAGCTCAGCTTTCGATCTTTCATAGTATGCCTATACTCATTTTGAATCGCTCGAGCACAGTTCTGACTTTTCGCTTTTAAGCCTCAATCTTTTTAGTTTTACTGCAAATCAAATATTCATCGATATATTACCCAAAAACTTTTCACTAAGTTCGAGACCTTCAACTGCTAACCTTTCAAATAAATACATGGAATTTGATTATCCCAAGAACTAATTTTTCTCGGAGAAAATTATATTTCAACTTTTTGTTACACCTTTAAAATAAATTAATTAATGTCTCACGTTTGGTTTTTATGTATTCTATCAAACAAGCTGTCCTTTCATAAATAACAACTATACGAGTCTTTCAAACCAATAGAATGAATTGAAACATTTGAGGGAAAATTATCATCACAAAAAGTCTAATAATGTTGAGAGTGTACGTTGGTCATGGCGTATTTAATTAAAAAGCCAACAAAAAAAAAGGTCTTGCGTTAGTTGCAAGGTCGGCGAGCGAGTTTAAATCTGTTTCGTTGTAGTTTCGCGGAGGCGATGCCTTAGTGGCTCCCTGGTTGGCCGTTTGGAGTAGCAGGCAGGCAAGGCAAGGCAAGCAGCCCCAGACTCGCTTTATTACAAGTCTAATCTGTCTCTTTTCCCGCTTAATACTTAACCCTCCAATTAGTTTCAACCTTCCGACTCACTTGTTATCATTTACCTGTCGTTTCACTGAACAAACAACCAAAAATCATCAACAATCATCCCAAGTGCAGCAGTAGCATTGCGGCTACGCGCAATTCAACAAATTTGATCGCACGAAAGTTCAACAAACTTGATCGTAGCCGTTAGCCCTAACGAGACCTCGTCAAATTAAATTCAACGAGGCGCCGTAAATAATGGTTTCGCGCTCGTGACGCCCATTAATAACAGCATTAACTGCGCGCGGCTCTTCGAAATTTCAAAACTTTCCGAGAAGCTCCCCATTGTCCTCCTCTCGTTCTCTCTGCTGTTCATTCTGGCGGTGTAACGAAGCGAGAAAAAATTTGGCAGACGGCGTACGTGGACATGTGGCTAACGTGAGCGAGAAGGGTCAAAGGGCCCGCGACCGCTCATAATCGCAAGGAGAACGGCCAGTCGAGTCTGTGCGTGTGTATATACATGCCCAGCAAATTACCAGGTTATATATTAGCCGAACGCGCGTGCAAATTACTGGCGATATCCGGGCGTGGTGGTTGGTGGACCAGATGCCTCGGCCAAAAACGAAAGAGATGTGTTATAACAACCCGCTGAATTTTAAATAATTTTCCTTCTCCTCCTTTTCTCTTCCTGGATAATTATAATTTCGCGCGTTTATCTAAATGACCATCTAATCGACTGCTCGAAAACTTGTTTTTTTTTTCTTCTTCAGGATAGAAACGATACGTTGCGCCGATGTTCATCATATACTTTATGCGACGTGGAAAAATTGTAGCGGCATTAATCATGGCTAATTTTCTCGCTTAACTCGGGGCATTAATAAATATCCCTTGATCAAGTATTAAAAGGAGATGGTCTTCAAAAGCGACGCCGAAAAGAGAGAGAGAGAGAGAGAGAGAGAAAAGAACGAACGAAGCAGCAGGCGTATCGATCAGCAATTCCAAGGGGTTTTTCGGTGGCGCCGAGTGAGTCCGTGGTCGCGGCATATGGGACCTCATAAATATAGACACCTTACTTACGATCTCCGCGCGAACTCTGACGTGTGCCACCTCAAAAAAAAAAAAAAAAGAAGAGAAAGGGAGAGAGAAGAGGAATTTCGAAACTAGCAGAATTACACAGAGAGAAAAAGCTGGAGAGCAGCTGCGAATATTAGACGCAATGCGAAAGAAAGAAAAAAGCTGCTGCTGAGGCCTGGTGTGAATTTACAACGATTTAAGGATAGCAGGCCGTAGCTCATCTCGAAACGAGGCGCCCAATTACACGCATAAATCAGCTTTATCTGGTCGTCGATCGTTTGAATCGTCCGAGAGAGAGAGAGAGAGAGAGAGAGAGAGAGAGGCGCGAGGGAACGATTATCGTAATGATCGGTCGGTCGCGCACACAACCGCGCGAAAACGAGTATTTATACGTGAGTGCGCGAGACAGAGAAAGATCTTTATTGAGAACAGGTGATGCTTTTGTCGCGATGTATCTGCAGCCTGTCAACGCGATTATGGATTGAGTGCCAGCTCTCTTCAAAGGAACTCGCTTATTAATTCTGCGTGCTTACACCATCAGCCGATGAATATTTCTTTAGTCGCGCGCGCTTTGCTCCTGTAATTTGTTGCGCAAAAAAAATATACGAGAAACATGTTCCTCGCCAGATCGATCGATGCTATATCTGAGTAAAACTTTATCTGATTGTTCGTAATAATCGTTTGCAGAATTATGCCTAATAAATACTTGATCATAATAATTTTCGAGCTTAATTATTTTTAAACGCTGCCTCTCGTCGATCAATTTATCAAGCGAGCAATGTTTAGCTTACAAAATTCAACTTTGCGACTAGGAGGCAAAATCGAAAGGTACAGAATATTTTAGAAGTTTGTTGAAAGAGTCGAAAGGGAGGTACAGGTCAAAAGTCATAAAGAAAAAAAGAATAACAACGATACACGTGCCTAGCGAGACAGATAGCTATAGAAATCCCAAATGAGCCATTTGTCGAATGCAATATTCGAAAAGCTATATATGTGGCGAATGTATATAAAGCAGCGAGACTTTCGAAAACGCATCAGAAATGATTTAGACGAGGAAAAAGAGAGCGATAAAAAGGGACGAAGCGAGTGAGAGAGCGGGAGCGAGAGAGAGAGAGAGAGAGAGGCATATCGCGATTCATCGGGGGAGTGATTTATGTGACAATACGGTATTTATCATAATCGAATCAGGGTGGATGTAGGACGTTAGGCCTCGGGGAGCAAACTCGCGCCGGCATACGGGTACACACAACACAAAATGTACATATAGCAGAGTCTTCTCTCTCACTCCTTCTATCCGCGCGACTCTCTCTCCCTCTCTCTCTCTCTCTCTCTCTCTCTCTTCTGACTCTCTGCTTTGCCGCTCTTGCGCGCTGGGGTGCCGTAACTCTGGCGGCCAGAGCCCGGAAAATTGTTTAAACGAAATTTACGAAAGTGCGCCGATTTTACGCAAAACCGTTCTCCTGGGACTAGCGTGCACGTATGTATGTGTGCTGCGGCCGTTATCGCGCGCGGAACGTGAGAGAGAGAGAGAGAGAGAGAGAGAGAGAGAGAGAGAGATAACGCTTTGACTCGCTGCCTAATTAACGGCCGGTTTAATGGAAAATATCGTTAATTCTGCCGTTCGACTGTTATTGCCTCTTAACTGTATTGTAATTTTATTAAATGCGCGCGGCTTTATTTCACGCACGACAATTGCGATTCGCGCACCGAAGTTTATTATGGCGATTTAAATGTCTGTTCGCGCATTGATTGATCGGCTATGTGCAGTCTGTGCTTACGATGTACGCCTGACAGATTTTGGAACAACACCTATTTCCAATGACATAGGCTAATTGCTGGCTTGCTTGCTTGCTTTCCGCCAAATTAATTCTGATTGCATGCCAATTATTACGAAGCAGTGGAAGTCATAAAAATATTGAACAATCATGTAATACCCACTCGCGCAATATCTCAATGCACAATTGCCCGCACCTCCTCGTGCCAAGGTTTATTAATCGGGCGGGGGTGTCAATTACACAGCTCGTGAGCGCCTCGTCCATCGCAATTTCCAAGCGCGTCCCGGAAATTGGGCCGAACGATCGATTTCCGGCGATCCGTGGATAAAAAAACCAAGTTGCACTGCACCTGGCGCTGCCTCTTCCATGCTGCAGTAGCGCGGCGGCTTCGATCGAGGATGTGGATGCTTCAGAATATATGTATACCTACATAGCACCTATCCTCATATTCTATCGGTCAATATTTACTTGCTGCCTGTGGCAAGTGGCAAGTGTTATTTTAGCTTTTCATATTCGGTTCTTCGCAGTTTCCATTACAGGACCTAATGCTTTTTTTCTATCTCTTCAATTCAATCTGCCGGTATATGAAATAACATTTTTATTTGAAAATATCATATCGTACGACAAACATGTGTTTTAGTGTGCGTAAAAAACAAATATGTCAATTGTCAATGCAGCATATTGTCTGACGGAAAATTCAAACGTCAGAGAGGGAAAAAAGCCAAATATCAGACGCGACATAATCATAGATGCATCGATAAATCACGCGTGCAATACGGCGATCGGGCGCATTGGCTATAAATCCGTGAAAATCAAAGCTCTGGCGCGCAGTGTCCGCGAGCTGTATATACGTACATGCTGCAGCATCGCATGGGCGCGCAGTCAAATTAAAAGTGACGGTCTCTCGTCGTTGTGCCGTCGAAAATCGAGCTGCAGCATCGCGCTAATCGTGAGTTATGCTTCGTTGTGCTCCAAAGGCAAAACGATATCGCGCTCGCAGGCTTTGTTTATATTCGCCGCGGAGTAGAGCAGCCGATCGGGATTTATGAATGCGCGCGCGGCTTTTGACTTTGCGCGGCGGGTCCTGTCGTCGATCTCGGCCGCGGCAACGATTTCCAAACGACCTAATGAAGAAATGCGGCGCCCCAAAATGACGATAGTGAATTATTGCGGCTTTCAGATCGACGTTCAGTGAGATTTATCGACCTGAAAATTATCTTTAATATAGTGGGCTGCAACTAAAGCGAAAGCTTCGTGTTCGCGAAAAATTGCAATGTCAATAGCGTTCTTTTGTGCGAGTCTATTTGTATCTATACTATATATAACGCAGTTTTCAAATAGTTTTCCTTTATAAGAATATTTCTTTTTACTTCGGGGTTTCACTTAAAAATGATTAATGGCATCCAGTTGTTACAATTTTAGCAGCATTCAATCAATCGTCGAGCATGTAAATTGATACACCATAGCGTGAAATCGTGCCATGAATACTGATACACTAGGAGTAAGCAGGAGCGCGTAGGAGAGTTTTTATGGCCGCAACGAAACAATTTGTCCATATGTGCTCATAATCCGAGCAACATAAATTTGGGAGGGAAACGCCCAGTGTCGGGGTCAACCGCATAGCGCGCACGGTTCGCGTCCACTTTTAGAAAAGTGGCGTGAAACGAGACAGAAGTTAATGTGCATCGACGCACTCGAAACTTTCAAATTTCACGCTCGATTATGCGCCACCGACATTTGGCGCATTAAAATCATAATACCTTATCTGGCGTCTCGAATTCGCGTCCGTCGCCACGCATCGTCGAGTTGAGTGCACCTTATGCTGCTCTTTGAAATCGTCAAAAGTTATAACAGCTACTCTCTGCGATGGGTTATGAGTTTGCGGTTGCTATTATAATGCGCTTGACGATAGATCACAATAAAGAAAAGCAGGCTGTTGAAGTTAATTTTCTAGGCTAAAATCTTTTCTAACGAGATAATTTTTGCTAAAAGGTAGCAAAAACAGCTTTAAAACTGTCTATTGCAATTTCATTAGAACTTCAGTATCTAATTATGACGGTCGATCGATATTCAACTGCGCGGTGGAGCATCACAAATCGAATCACTTATCTTGGCGCTCGATCAGCAAAGCAGTTCTTATTATCAGACGCGGTCACCACAAGTACACATCTGGTCTGATACAATACAACGACGTTGTCACAGCATCGAATCTCTGCCATTTAGCGATAAGATTCTGTTCATCATCAAGTTGTAGATGATTATTACTTTAACAGTAACTTTAATTAACATCGTATCAAATTGTACAATGCTTAAATGAACAAAACTCTTATTTTATAAAAAAAACTACATTTGTAATATTATGAATGTATATATATCAATATTTATTTCTTTATGCAATATTGCCACACTGGTAGGGTGAATTCAAAGCCTATCTTGGCATGTTCATCAAACCGAAGCGACCTGTCGTATTCATTCTGAATCATATAAGGGTGTCGCATCATTGGAGACTCGTACGTAGAGATTGCAGTGTGCGTATGCTGCGTACGTGATCGCAAGATCAGCCAGATGTTTCAGATTTACACGTCTCTCCTCTCAGTCCGTATGATTTGTTTTCAGAATTCATTTTTAAATTGTTCAATTAAGCGTTATCACTTCATGAACTTTGACGTCTTCAATCGTTATTTTATCTTCGGAAGGAGTAGCATCTAAATTATCATTAAAAAATTATTAAGTAACATTGATAGAACGACTCCATTCATGAACAATATATTATTTTATATATTTTTAAATAATCATCCATTCTTACCTGCAGAATTGGACATCTCAATATCACTCTTGTCTTTGCTATCGCCTTCAATTTGGCCATCGTTATCGCTAGTTTCTTCTGCTTCCTTTCTGAATGTCACATTTATATTTTCATCAACCATTTCATCGTTGCGGTTGAAATTGTTGTCGATGAGCAATAGCATTGTTGAAAATGTTGTTTCTTTTAAATGAACTTCGTTAGTATGAGTCTTTAGGGGTCCTTTAAATTTGAGTGCTCCGTCATCCATTACAACTACTCTAGTTTTACCTATATTATAAAATACTTTGTATATTTTTTGCTCTATCAATTGAAAAAGTTTCCTTCGTCCCTCGTGATCTTTCACCCGAGTTACAAAAGCTTTTGGTATGCGAACTCGTAGTTCGTGATAGCCTCTGTTGTCAATAACTTTCCTTTCCAATACAAAAGCAAATCGTCTTTGTGGATTGTCATACTCAACGAAATCGACAAGTATACTAACTGCACGGTTCAATGGAAAGCGAACACGTTGATCCATCGTTAAATATCTAAAATTAATTGAATATTACTGCTTAAAATAAAGAAATTTAACTCGAAATATTATTTATAATTTTCTATAAAAAAAACCAATCAATACAAGAATGGCGTAAAAATAAAATGAAAGCTCACCTTTTGAAATTTATTGAGGTAATATCAGGATCGTCATCTTTCAAGATATGAATTTTACTGGTCGGAGATTAGTAAAGTATTATTTTGAAAAACTTCATTCTGATTCAAGCTTTAATACACTAATATATTATTATGCAATCAGGGATTTGAAAAATTTTATTTATTGTAATAGTAATTATATTAAATAGTAATTAGCTGCGAATAGTAATTATATTAAAAATTGCCATAAATAGCTGTAAGCTTTAATAACGTACACACAACTTTTCAAGTAAATGGAAAAGCTGTTTATATAAGAAACTGCGCATTAAATGAAAGTGAGTCACACACTTCCCACCTTATCAGTGCAGTCCCGCTTTTGCTATAAACGGCGCTGTTTGTTTGTGAAAGGATTGTTGAGCGCGAAGTTTAAATTTCTGTTCAAGTAAAATTTACAATTTTGGAATTTTGCAGATATGTTGATTAGGCATATACAGTTTTTCAAATATTTATACGTATACGAGCAAGAAGGGTTTTCATGAAATATTTTTGACATTTCATCGCAGTAAAATATAGAAAGTATTATTGGAAAATAGGGAAAATAGTTTATCTCATAAAATGAGAAGAGACTGCCTTTTGGACATTTCTAAAAGTTGTGAATGCAAGCACTCAAACTGACGTCAGTCTCATTATATCTGTCCCTATCAGAGTCGCTTGGAGCGCTTAATTTCTCGGGCTCACCCTTGCAGAGAACAAGAGAGCAAACACGAATCGGAGCCAACGACAGGTTGCAGCACCGGCAGCATTTCGTGGTTCATTTGCGGTACCCAAGGGTGCCATCTATTATCAGGCAGAAGGGGGACTTTGCCTAGAGGTCTCTCTCTCTCTCTCTCTCTCTCTCTCTCTCTCTCGCTCTTGCTCTTTCGCTCACCCCTCGAAGCATGGCAGCAGGGGGTTGTTTACACGAAGCACGAGTACGAGCGAGCGCCAACTCGATTTAATTCGGTGATTATTTTTTAACTACTCGGATTCCGCGAACGTCGTACACATACAATATATACTCAGTTAATAAATCACGGACTGTATCGAGAATATGACTTTTTAAAATTATTTTTCTGTATAAAGGTAAATTTGGTTTTAGCAACGGCAACAACAATTTTACTGACGCACGGCGCACAAAGCAATCAGCGTCTGCTACCGTTATTTAATCACTTTTATAACGTACATATGACACTCAATACCCGAAGAAGTACGTACGACGGAAATTATCATACACAGTTGGAGCGGCGCGCCAAGTCAATTTGAAAGTGTAATGAATGAAAGACGAAAAAGACAGACAAGTCGACATAAAGACATCTTCGCGGACAAGCTGATGCCGCGGTAATTAAATCTAACTAAATTAGGCCAATCAGCTGCGTACGAGTCCCCCGCGGCTGAACGTCTCGTGCGCGTAAAGTATACTTATCCCGTGATCTTTTTTGTTTTAGACTCGCGATTTCACGCCTCGCACCTCGCTATATACGCGCTCGGGGCCATTTCATTAATCTCGAGCGCGCGCGAGAGTCTCGATTTATTCCTGCATCTCGTTACGTGCTCGACACACGCCTGTGTATATATAGCTTTTTAGAAGGAATATATATACTTCAGCGGCGTTCGCCTCGTAGTCGCGGCAGATCAAAGCCCCAACGCGATATGACGTTGGTTATTTTCGATTTGCTTTTTTGCCGTCTTGTTAAGGTTTGTACAAATAAGCCGAATACTTTACCACGCGCGGCAATCATCATTTTCAATGTTTATTTTCTGCCACAGACTGAACGCCAATATATTCGTAATAGAGGTTAAGGCAAAAATATTCTTATAAATAGCTTTCGAATTATGTTCATTGCTGTATTGGAAAAAGAAATCGCAGTAAACTCGTAATGTACATCTAGAATAGACTATAAATCCAGTGCCGCGTGAAAAGCCCAATGCGGTCATAAAAAATTCAGCATCGCTTCAATCAATGAGCGCGTACTCTCGAAGCGGCGCGCGGTCTATTAATTCTCGTAGAAAAGCGCAGTTGCGTGGGGGGCAAATCGTCATACAACCCTCGAATCCATCAAAAGGATATTGCGCAAACAGAAAACTACCAGCATATATATACACGAGAGAAGAGCGAGAGAGAGAGAGAGAGAGAGAAAAGGAACTTGTGTGCGCGCAGCCGCTCCATATCGCACTCATCAATCTTGGACGTCGTTGGCTGGCATGGTAGTGGTGGTGCGATGTCCCGGAGGAGCCGCGGGATGGGGTTGACGCAGCAGATCGTCGTCGTTGCACGCCGAAGGGCTTGCAGCTCTCTCCGTCTCTCTCTCTCTCTCTTACTTTTGCTTTTTGTCCTTCGCGTTATTTTTCATGAGGCTTTTTCTCTTGCCGCTGATGTATATTAATGTCGCGCTGATTTCGCTGCAGACCGAGTTTGTACATGCAGTATAATCTCGTTCTGTGTTGTTTTAGTCAATTATTAATCTTGTAAAGCATCTCGTGATTTATGTGCATCAACATGTTCACCGTCATGGAAAAGATAATTTTACTAAAGAGAATTATATTTGTATTTTTATAGCATGTGCAATTATTGCTATTATTTCTAATATAATTTTCACGATATAGATATTTTATTTGTCTTAATATGAATCTTTTTTATACTTCGACAAGTTTGCCGTACTTAGTTTAAAATATGCGCCGTTAATTAGAGGTGAGATAGCGTAATGAATTATAACGCTCAATTAAACAAAACAAACAAGCCCAATTACCACTCCCTAAAAGCTATGGCCGCTGCAGTTAAAGCTTGTAACTCGTTGCAGACTAGCGAGCTGCGCAACACACGACAAAAGCGAAAAATAGCTCGACAGACTTTCTGACACGCGACATTACGCTGCACAATAGGGCCCCATTGTTGGCTCGTTGTAATGTTGACGCGCGTGTTCGCCGGTAGTACTGTCTCGACCCCTGCACAGCTTCGCTCGCTCGCACAGATCGATGATCTCTGGGTGTCGAAGTGCGCCCGCATTGTGCGTATTATATCGTGCCACCCCTCGCCCATTTCGAGTGTTATTGCGCGAGCGTTTGCATTTCCGCAATCAACTCGTTTAGCGCCCGATTGATCGCCTCCGATTTATACACACTTTTATGAATTGATAATTGGCCCTCGGCTTTATTTTTGTCGCGCTCGATGAATTCAAATTAGATGGGCGCTATGCGCGACCCGCCGCGATATCCCGCTTTTTTTATGGCTTTTGTCCAGTGTCGAGGGTGCGAGGCATTTTTTTCTCTCCTTTTTTCAGTAATTTAGGCGAGCTTTAATTTAATTTTATGAGCTTGTCTTTTTTACAGCCGTCCATGCAGTGCGGAGCTGCATGCGTTGCTTTCAAAATTCATCGCGAATCGGTTCAATTTATTTACAGCCTCATCATGTATTGTTTTTGAATGGACGATCAAATATTTTTTAATCTCTTGCAGCCTGATCATTGTCAATTTTCGAGTTGTTTTATGCTCTGCATCACTGCATTGTTATTTTAACAAAGACATGTAAGTCTGTTGAGCATCCACATGTCCAAACAATATAGTTAAACTCGCTGACGTTGCCATAAAAATTCCTTTCAGCTTGCATTTCACGCTCATTCCTCCTTCTCTCTCTCTCTCTCTCTCTCTCTCTCTCTCTCTCTCTCTCTCTCGCTCTTTCGCACAAGTCACGAGCTCGCGCAACTAATTACTCATATATCTTCATAACTCGATGTCTTAATTTCGCGAGGCCTGCTTGGCTGCGCGTATATGCGAGGCGAAACGAAGGAGGCGAAGCGAGAGAAAGGGAGGGGAAAAAATGGCTAAGAGACCAATAACCCATGACGTGCAGATGCTGCTCCACGGCGCGACGCACGTATAATAATATCGTATAATGCACGCAAGTGTACATTTTGCAGCTGACGTCTCTCGGCCCAATGCGCGCCGCCTGCACGAGTGCAACATTAATTGCGGACCCCGGACGTTTTTACGAGGCTATCCTTGCAAATTATTAATTTTCATCTTTCTCTCGCTTTTACAGCTCAAACGTGCTGTTCATGTAGCTTTGCATATCTATTACATACACGCTGCACATCCACCTGACAATTAATAAGTTACTGTCATCTGAAACGAAAATTCCAACTTTTGTACCTTGCGCGAGTGAAACGAGCTGAGGAAGCAATCGCGATGATTATTGCTATTCAATGTTTTTCAAGCCAGCAACAAAGTAAGTACTTCAATATAATTGATAAAAATTCTATCAAATCACTGTGCATCAAGTTCTGAAGAGCTTCAGCTGATTTGAAGTACAGTAAGTTCAGGAGAGCCATCAATTGTTTTTACACTGATTAAATGCGTCAAAATGAATGGTATAAGTGCAGAATTACTTGGGAAAATATTGCTTGAAGTGCATTTCAGTGCGCATAGAACTACTGGATTACACAACAGACTTCTTCTTGGCCTCTAGCCACCTTAATATAAAATAATAATAATCCCATTATATTGAATAGCTTGCGATAGCCATCGAGACCACAGCCTCAAAAACTCAGTCTCTCAGCTGCAGCAGAAAAAAAGGAGCATCACTCGCATCAAACTTGAGCAGATGAAAAACAATGAAAAAGGCGTTGCACCTGATGCGGTGCACAAGAGAGCGAAGCAAGAATAAAGAGAGGGGCGAGCGTGAAACTGAAAAATATCGAGTGAAGCTGCAGAGCGCTTGGGTAATAAGACGAAATTAGCAGATAATGTGGATCGATGCCCCTGTGTCTAAGCTCGCAGGAGGAGGCGATAATAAAAACGAAATGATTGTCCGTGAGCTGGTGCTGGTGGTGCTGGTGTTGCCGCTATAGCGCGCCGACACAGAGTGGAGGGGTTGGTTGGTTGATATGCCGTGGCACGCGGCGGCGGCAAGAGGAGAAGGGAAAGAGGAGGGCGTAAACCATCGGAGGCCCTTTCTCGCGGGCTGACACGCCCCGAGCACACGATCAGCCGCACCTCGACTACCCCACTGCGTGCACGAGCGACCAATGGCAGTCTCGATGCGGTAGTCATGGCAACGAGGCGCTCGCGCTTCGGCAGCACTGTGCAGCCCGGATCGCCTTCAGGATTGTTCGAAACAATTATCCAGCGCTCAATTCCATTCGGACGCCTTCGCTCTCTTTTCCCTCTCTCCTCCCCTCCCGCTCGCTCGCTCGCGCGGCTCTCTCGCAAATCGTTTTCGCGAATAAAAATCACACCGAGCGGGAATTATTTTTAAATCTCGCGCGTGGGAGTCGACTATATACACGCGCTCAGATAGTACATGCACTACTACTGCTACTGGATAGGATGCTTTCTCTCTCCCTCTCTCTCTTCTCTATGTCGGCGAATAGCTTCCTAATGGTCGCATATACCACGGCGATATGGAAAAACTTTTCTTCGAGAAATTAAATGGCCGTGAGAACGCCAATTTTATTACGCGCTCGCGATGTTACTTTCGTTGCCGACAGAGAGCTGTGCCACTCTTTACTTTTTATTTCTCACTCCTTTCCCCCTCTCCCCCTCTCCCTCTCTCTATCTCTCTCTGTCTCTCTCAGGCTGCGTGTACGAAAAGCGGCACTTTTTTTCATGCCTTTTTGGATGAAACGAGCTTTTTATTAACTTTTATTAAGTCCGGCAATTGCTCTCGCTTAATACATTTTTATGGCAATGGGCCTTGCTAATTTTTCTGCCCGCCCGAGTATTGCTTCCAAACTGATAGATTCATTAATTTTTAAATTAAATTATTATTATACTTGGAAATTTTCTTTATTTTGGTTTATTTTGTGTGTTTAAACGGGCAAGCCCAATACGTACAAGTAATAATACGTTATTAAAAATATAATAAAATAGTAATAATAAGTAAATACAAATTATAGTTGAACCATTGGCAAAGAAGTTCGATCCAACCAATGGAAATAAAATTTTCTCCGTTAAACTTCGCTATAATAAACTATTTTTTTACATCTATAATCGTGTCTTTTTTCATAACTTCATTCATTTATTTCACTCTATAAAATATGCCGTTTATTCCACTTATACCCCGCTGAATTTTATAAAGAGGCATGCGTGTATGCTCCGTTTTCATTCCACCATCATAAATAGCATTGAAATTTTACGTAAAAAAAATTCGCTTGACGTTTAAAACCGTCTGGATTATCACGCGACGAGGTATAGCGATATAATACATAACACTGAAAATCGCTCAGCGCGACGAAAATTTTTTTCGTTCGGGCTCACGGCTGGCTGGTCAAGAGAGAGAGAGAGAGAGACAGAGAGAGAGAGAGAGAGAGAGTCGTAAAATGAATTTCCTCGCGAGCTGCGCGAAACTGCATTAAAAGCCAAATTTCGCGCGACGATCCGATTGGCCAAGAGCCACGGCTGGCGAATAAATGCGCTTCACGCTCGACTAAGCGACGCTTCGATTTGAAATCAGCATGATGTACATCGTCGCGGGGCCTACCCAATGGGAATAAATCAAACGCCCACCATACAGTCGCCTGGAAAAAGCTCTCACTGGAGTTTTCTTTATAGATCGCTCTCTACATGACGCATCGTATATTCATTTCAAATAAGACAATGTTTAGTTTTCAAAACTTCAACATAGTATCCACTAAGTGATCGATTCCAAAGAGAAATTAATTCCGATTTGCGATTAAAGTATGAAGAGCGCTGGTCAGGTCGGTTGTTACGTTGATGTGAAAAAGAATAATGCTTCAAGTGCAAAAGTATAACATATACGAAATGATAGCTGAGTTTTGCTGGAAACGCATGAAAAATGAGATGCTGCAGCAGAGTATACGAATGGCTGTTATTCAGCGAGCAGTGTATCGCGCGCGCGAGGTATCGTTTCCGCATCACGTCTACGCTATTCGCTTCGATTCGCCACGAAATAAATAAGTATACGTACAGCCACCTTTATCGCAGTCGCGATCCTTATATACCTTATATTACACTTACCGCGTATAGACGGCCAATCCAAATGGGACGTTCCGACCATCTGAAATACTATTGAGCTTTAGAACAACACCTCGCGCTCAAATCATTCCAATTTTTCACCCTTATCATTTCAGCTCACGCTGCCCTGCGGCCAAATATCTAAACGAATAATATATGATATTACACTTACCAAACTAAAAGAATCATACAACTTCTGCACTTGAATTCCACAACATTAAATTTGCAATTCAGCCTCAATAACACCTAATCACCTACGTATACGAGTATGCACTGCGAATTGCAGGATAGGCCAATTTGGACCTAAGCGCGTGGTCAGCACAAATCACAACTGGGCGCTGCGCACACGCGCATTTAAATTCCGATTATGCAACGCGTTATACATCCGAGAATAATCGCTGAATATCTGGCGCCGAGCTTAGGGTCGAATTAGTACCTGAAATTTCGACTCATTAGTGCAGTGTATGTGCGTATATGGCAGCCGAAGTAAGGACTAGAAGCTAGAATCGTTTATCGATTTAAGCTTGTTTAGATTGCTGCAGGAGCTTGAATGGCGAGGCAAACGTTTTCGAGCTACAGATTTTCATTAAATAAACGTTCAAACCAATTATTCTCATCAATAATATGTATAACTAATCTTCCTTAACGGAATAGAACAAGAAATAAGAGTGAAAGAATAGCTCTAGTTTCACTTAGTTAACGCCGCCATTAAAATCCTTTACCAATAGCTAAAATAAAAAGCGAAACTCAGCGAAGTCGTAACCGCAAAGCTGGGCGCACAGCATCCAACCGGAATTAGCTTCGGCATAGAATTCTCTCTCTCTCTCCATCCGCAAGCTCTCTCTCTCTCTCTCTCGCAATAGTAACAGCATAGGGGGCGTCTAGTGATAGTAATAGGTGTAGGTCGGCAGATTAATTGTAACTGCATGGCGCGGGCAGCGATTTGCCTAATTAATTCGGTTACTAATGGGCGCCGCATGCGCGCGCGCGGATCGAATCCTAGCTGCAAGCTCCAAAGCTACTCTCCGCGCGCGTTGCATGCAGCCTCTCTCTCTCTCTCTCTCTCTCTCTCTCTCTCTCCCTCTCCGAAATTGCACGATTCTTGCTAATTAAGGCCGCTTGCAGTTATCGGCTTTACGTTCGCACCAGGATTTCGACTCTCGTTCTGTTATACCGCGACATGAGCTTTGTTCTCATGCCTGCATTATTTGATGCGCTGCGTTATACAGCTGCCTTTTGTTTTCCAATTGAAATACGCACAAGTTTTATGCATCTTTTTCGATTGTCATTTTTATACTTGAAATTAGAAACTAATCGTGCTATGAAATAAAGCAGATGCAAGTTTCAAGCCATCCACCTGTAACATTTTGCAATTAAAAGCTTATTATAGGGGAGAGAAAAAAAACCGGAAGACATTCGATTATCTCACAATACAATTCTCTTCGCCGTTCATACTAAAAGGACCTACAAGTCATGGAAATAAGTGTAATGGATTCCTCAAGCGGCAGCGGCAGCAGACGGCGAATCGATAGCTCAGGAAAGCGAACAAAAGCTGCAGCGCGATCGAGAAAAAAAGAACAATAACAACGCTATACTCTCGCTCGGCTTCATTCATGTTTGGCGAACGCGAAAAAGCTGACTTGGATCGAGCGACACAAAAGCCCCGAGCAGCAGCAGCAGCAGCAGCCATGACAAAGAATTGCAGCCGTCTTTTGCGGCCTCGGATTCGCTCGATCGATTCCTCCTTCAATTAAACCGGCGCTTTTTTGCCGCGAACTTATTGTGCGGCCACGGAAGCTCTGAGCCGCTGATTGAGGTTTTTCAGCTGCAGCTTATTAATTTCTCTTTGAGTTTAATAGAATGAGATTATTTCAAAAGCTTCTTCATTTTCGCCGCTTTTGAAATATTTGCTAGGCTTAATGTATACTTTTTAAAACTATTATACGTTATCGATAAAAATCAATAAAATTGTAGAATTTGACAACCCCGCAATCAGCAAACCTATATATAAAAAATATACAATGATGTAATATAGCTTGACGTAACATTTATTCAGATAAATGTAATCTAAAAATTTGGTATAAAGTCGCAATGCAATACACACCTCGAGGAAAATTGAGTGACGACGCCAGCATCTCCATACTAAACTGCTGTTGGAACCCTTGTCAGGAGTAAAAGAGAGCGAGAAAAAAGAAAGTTCTTCACCCGCGCTTACCGTCTCTCTCTCTCTCTCTCTCTCTCTCTCTCTCTCTCTCTCTCTCTCTCTCTCCCTCTCCCTTTTTCTTTACCTTGCAGTATTCAACTACTTTCCCGGCGAATCTTCGGAGTATAGATATAGGTATACGCGTCACGAAAATCCCGGGGACATTGTCTCGAGAAGAAAAGTTGCCGGGCGTCCTTCTCTCTGCTCGCTAGCGTTCTTTATTCAAACTTGTAATAACGTTTGGCAGATGTATCTGATATAGCGTGCGCGCGGGCGGACGGCGCTGGCTGAGGATGCCTCAGGCCGTTTTACTCTCCGCGAACTTTTATCGAGTCAATTTAAGTTGCGACGCGCGCTCGAACCGAGGGGACGTGTATATTCCAGCCCCTGCTCGGACCCTACGCCTCTCGTGTGCCTGTATGTGTGTCGCTGTGTGTATATGTCGGGGGATGCCAGCGCTGCTCTTATTATCATTGTATAATAATGTTCAGAGATTCGATTAGGGAGTGAGCTGCCTCGCCGACACATAAATTCAGCCGTCTCTCTATAGTGTGTCGTGCTCTTCTTCGGTATTAAGGGCATTACATAGCTATGTCGCTAACGGACTGGGGATTTAAAGTCTTATGTGTATTACATGTATACTGCGGGACAAAGAATTTTCAACTTGATAATCGACTTAGCATTGTGTGAGCTGAATATTTATACGTCCCTCCTATCGTCGTACATTTCTTTTTGCCAAGAGGATTGCAGGCTTTTTAGTTGAAACTGCCTTCTCGGATGGGATCATTTCATTAATGTTGAGGAAAAAAAGGTCTCCAGTAGATTTTAGATTACATTTTTCGGAAGAAAACAATGTTTCTACCTCACAATTATTTATACGTAATTTGGACCTATTAATATTGTTGTATTCAAAGGAATATCAAAATAGTTGGAATATTTGAGCTTGCAACATTCAAAATTTGATGGACATAAAAGGTTACATCGATAATGTAAATGTCATGAGCAAGTGCTGTGGAAAAGTTCAAGCAACGGCTCAACTTTATTTTAACTCACGTGCAAACTCAATCCAAGACTCGATTTTCCATTTCAAATGGAGCGGATATCAAACGTCGAGCGCTTCATCCATATCAATCATAAGATTTCGCGGGGCTCTGCTCTAAAAAATCGCACTATAGCTATTGGCTTGCTCTAGATACAATACCCATTCTTCACATTGATATTTTTTTGACAGTTTCAAGAATCTCCAATAATGAAATTGGTTATCGGGAAGGCAATCGATCAATGATTATACGATATAGGAGAGAAATTATTTTGAAATGGATTTTATGTTCGATATAATCTTATCGAAACCATAATTCATTGTGTATATATCTTGAGTATCATCACGAACCCGAGCTGGAATATTAACTAAACTAATTCAGATACTGTACTTCGGTGAAGTAGTTTCATGTTTTGATGATCAACCCACTCGGCAGACACATATGGAATATCAATGCTTATTTTATTTTATCGCTTTGAATATATCTTTCAGTATAATGGAAGCCTATTTACTTCTATTTCAATTCAAGAGTCTCTTTTTGCAAAAGCTTTACCAAAGTAAATATCTATTTTTTTTTAATTTGCTTTTTTTATTCAAAAATTATATTATAAAAAATTATTTTTAGTAATCTCACACTTGAAATACTGATATCTTCGTATAAATAAACTTTTATTTTATTTATGCAATTTATTCAAAAATAAAAATCCTTTGATTTCTATAAGCTATTCTAGCTGCTGACATCTCATGGTAGCTCGTCCTTTCCTTTCGCTTCTAAATGAATTCTCGCGAGTATCTGCTGTACCATACTCGAATATCCTGTAAATCCTTGAGAGATACAGTCGAAGTCTACCTTATCGGCAGTTAATATCCGTATCTTCGGTCGGACGCACCCATCCAACGCAGAAATTTGGAGCCAATGTAGGAGTCATTCAAAAATCCTTCACAGAAACAACCAAAACCTATAATTAAAAAATCTATTTACCATATAATTTAAAAAAAATCAAATAAATCAATCAAATTATGTTGAAGAATTGTGATATACAGAGAAATCAAATAGCTGTAAAAATCTGTTTGATAAGCCTTATCTAAATCAAACCAACAGTGATTTTAAAAAAAGTTCCGAAAACACTTTATTTACCGAATCCTAAACGGAGCTGATCGCGGTGACCGTTTGCCACACGAAAAGTCGCACCTCTGAGCGAAAACGGCCCGAGGCGGTGTCCATTAAGCTCGCAGCTCGTTCGGCACGTAAGTTTTAAAGTCAATAAATGTAACGGTACACAGGTGCACTTTTCAAATTTACGTACACACAGACACATATATACAGAGAAAGAGAGAGAGAGAGAGAGACGGTCGGCAGTGGCGGTGGCCAGAAAGTGAATAACGGATCGAGGATCGGCTCGGCGTAGTAGAGAGAAAACGGTGAATGGGGAATGATAATCCTTGCGACCTTATTCGCCGAACACTGCCGCGCGCGCGGCTCGCTTGCGAGACGCTTTTTTTCATGCGACGAGTTTTCGCGATGACGAGGAGGAGGAGGGGGAGGCGTCGCACGGTCTGTACATGCGGGTTCGTTATACTCGCGGTTTTATTATGCGCGAGTATATGAATGCCGAGTGAGAAGTAAGTGAGAGAGAGAGAGAGAGAGAGAGAGAGAGAGAGAGAGAGAGAGACGTGCGTGAGAACGGCAAGCTGTTGGTGCGTCGCTGTGACGCGCCGCTGGAGATCGATGAGTCGTCGGCTTTTGCTTCGTTGCAACTCCACGCAAGAACCTATATCTTTTATCGTTCGTACATGCGCGCGATAGTTAACATGCGAAATCTTTCACCTTGTCATGTCGCGTTCTCACCATACTTTGCTCTCTCTCTCTCTCTCTCTCTCTCTCTCTCTCTCTCTCCCTCTCTCCTGCGCGATGATCGCTCACTTGAGATGCGTTGAGATATAGACCTTGTACCACCACTCGCCGATTATTTATAGCACAATAATGTCTGCGGATCATTGAGACGACAAATTCCTTTTTTCAAGCATCGATCGGTCGAAAAATTAATTACAAACGTATTATTACAATGCAATGAAAAGAAATGAAGAGAGGCCTTTGAACTTGGGAGCGCGAGTGAATAATATTGCTACACGCAATCTACTTTCTCGCGTAAAATTCGGTCAGACGTGAGGTTTGAATGGAACGACACTGATTAATCTATATACGAAGGGATTATTATTGTCGACGGTGTCTTCGTGATTTTTAACAAGGATTGCAAGTCAACGAGACGTAAAGAAAAAACACGTAAAGTTACAATTTGACATTGGGGCCCTTCAAGCATAATTCAATCATTCGACTCCTTACGTCAATGCTCTCATCCTTTAGTGCCGCAATAAAACTCGAGAAATCACAATGGAAGCCAATTTTAATCAACGCTATATTGCAGTTTGTTTATTTGCAACTGGAGTACTTTTATGCTTTAGTTATAGTTACGTTCAACTTATCATAAATCCAAATTACCCCATCAGGATTATTTTTTCATTTTCATTAGTCGTGAAAGTCAGAATTTTCTTTTAATGACTCGTGTCAACTTGTCGAAAGCAATATATGATGATGGATATATTTTTGTTTAAATAGCTTTAAACGACATTAACCGAAAAAGCCGATAAACAGTTTTGTTCAAATTTTAAACAAAAATGTACTTTTAATACCTACATAATGAAAAAACGTTTGTTTCTTCATCGTATTTTTAACGATTTATGTCAAGTTCGCGATAAATTATGAGAAAACATGAAAACTTGGGTTCGTGCATTACGTTTAAAAGATGCTTTCTCACGAGATTGAGAAATGTTAAAACATAATAAACGAAAGATGGTATAAGTCTGACAAAGTTTCTAACTACTTGGAATATTCATTAGTTCCATAACGTATCCATTATGTTGCATATACAGACAGCCATACTATTTAATCATAAAGTATGTATTTCAAATGTGATTTGAAATGTGTGCAGTGCAACTCGCCGCTGCCCAAGACAAATTTTACGAGTTTAATTTCATTGATCAGAGGTGCAAAAAATACGATGATTCACGCGCGTCCCTGCAAGGTAAATGCCATGCGGTTTTCAGTCTTATTCCCATTGCGGTTAATCAATACGCTTTTATACATCACATGATTGAGTACTCGGAAAGAAAAATTTAATTTTGAGTTACACGCATTGAATCGACGATTCATCATACAGACTTAATCATCTTGTTTTCTCACAAGATCCAAAGATATACTTTTCAAATAATAATATTCAATAAACGAAAATGAAATATGATAGTTTACAAATGGCAATCTGAAAACAATCTATCAAAATAGAGCGCTTAGCCTGGACGCGATGATTGATAGTTGCACTCGTAGCTATAGTTTACCAACAGCATCTATCGAACTATAATGTTTCCAGTGTATTGATCTAATTATCTAATCATCCGTCTTGTTAACGGACCCTCAATGATTGGTCTTAGAACAAAGTAAGACGCCTTCACGATTAGTGTAGGCAGGGAAAAAGCACTTTAAACTTTCTGCGAAGCTGGCGTATCAAATACTACCGCATACCCCGTCACTCGAATTATATTTCGTACAGTTTATAAGAGACGCTGGGCGCTTGCGTGTGACGTATTTGCCTGGCAATTAATAAGCCAAGCGGACAATGGACCAACAAGCACATCTTTCGATATGGATGTATATGTACCTGTCGAGCAGCTCGAAACGAGAGCCGTGCGCAGGTAAAATCCGAAGAGAAAAGAGAGAGAGAGGGAGAATCGGAATGTGTGCAGCTTCGCCTCTGGTCTGTGGATTGGTGTGCGTGAGCTCTCTCTCTCTCTCTCCCTCATCGATACACTCGCTCGCTCGCGCGCGCTGGTTCCGTGGTATGTATATAATCTGTACTCGGCAGTGCGGTATATGGACAAATAGGGAAGCCGAAAAGTTAAGTCACATACGCGATCGTGAAAAAATCGATTCCGAAAGGAACAGCAAGCGGAAAAAAGCAAGAAAAGAGGATATCGGCAAAGGAAGACTCAAGGAAGTATTGGATGTTCATAAAAACGGATCGGATGTTGAATTAAAAAAAAAATGTTTTGCTAAAAAATACAGCGATTCCCCCGTGATAGGCTCTTTCTCTCCGGCGAGTCTTCTGCTGTTCTCCAGCTCTCCTTCTGTTTGGTGTATAGTTGTGTTGGTGCCGCGTTCTTAGGTATACTCACACGTACACAGTGCGAAGGTGCGAGAGGCAGGCAGGCAGGCAAAAGTATATAGCGTTGGGCTCTGGTAACGGTATACACATACAGACTTGGAAAGAGAAACAGGCTGACGGTGGACGGTGGCGCCACGTGGTGACTCTCTCTCTCTCTCTCTCTCTCTCTGTCTCTGCTGGCTGCTTGTACCTGGCAGTCGTAAGGCTCGTCGACTGTTGCGCTCTCAACTCACCTAGGCGAGGTCGGTGGCGGCAGCGGCATACCACCACATACCACTCCGCGTCGTGCGCCGCTTACAGCCGCGTATCTCGCTGGCTCTGGAGAGTGCGAGCCTGCGAGCGACCCTCCTGCGAGTGCTGCATGCAGTCTCGAATCTGTCCTCGCGCGTGATACAGTGTTGCATGCGGAGAACGCTACCATCTCGCCGTAGCCCACCGTATAGCGCCATATAGTATCGTCTCGCGGTTTCTTGTGTGTTCGTGCTGTTTCTCAAGTAAGCCAGTGCTCCAAGGCATTCGACCACCGCCGAACAAAAGATACTGCCAGAAGAAACGCTCGCGACGTGTAGGTGAGTCCAAAGAGAGAATAAAAAACCCTGCTGTAGCGCGAGTCGAACCGAGTGAGAGAGAGAGAGAGAGAGAGGCCACGACGTCCGGTTGGCTTCATACTTGAATGGCCGGTTTAGACTTCAACAGCCAAGTCTCGATTGCTCGAAAACCACGGCTATATAGAGAAAGATAGTTCGAGTATCGAGAGGACGATTGTAAACAAGCCAATTTCGGAGCGACGATTGGCTCTCTCGGCTGCGTGTCAAGTCAGTGTGCATTGCCGCTCGCCGGGACGCAGCTGGCAAATCATTGAGAGTATAAGTACGCGTTACGTCAGGTGGGCTAATGAAAATCGACAAGAAAAAATCAAGCCAACTACGAACCATTAGCGCGGAAGAGAAAGCACGCGATAAGTGGCAGTAAAGCAACTGTGCGCTGACGGCGCGGCCGCTAAGCCAGCCCATCGAAACCATTCACTTGTCTCGCCCGTCAAAGATTTTGCTCTGCGGCTATCATCGGCATTTAAATTCAATTCCCGCGTGCGCGAAAATGCATTCCAGCTGCTGCGCGCGCTGCAGCCCGAGTAAAAGTAAAGCGTATATATAAGCGCGATTTTCCATAATACAACGAGAGGGAAAGACAGACTGTGTAGCAGCAGCAGCAGCATGAGCAAATTAAAGCCGGCTGCAGAAGATCTGCAAAAGATCCTTTCTCTTGGCGTGCGCGCATGCATGCGTCGCGTCGCTTATAGCAGCTCCAGCTCGAGCCCGTGCTGCACGGCTCCGAGGATGTGACGAAACTGCACTGCTGCTCGACTTTGTCCTTATATGCTTGCGAAAACAGAGCTTCTGACGATTAAACATCCTTCCTTGCCGATTTCTTTCGCCTAGCTCTTCTTTTTTACCGGCAAAGCAAAAAACTTCAACTTCGCCAGAGTGACTCATGTGATTAATGGAGTATGCGTAGTATAGTGTCCGCCGAATCATGGCGTCTAACGGTGCAAAATAATATCAATCAATCGGCCGGCGATCGAGACATCGTTATCCCGCCGCGATCTTTCTACAACCGAAATCCATCCTTCCCTCTCGGTAATTACAACAAAACTTCAAAGCCGATCGATCAACAGACGGAATAAGCCTCGTGCAAAACATGAAAAAGAGATAGAGAGGAGCAATGACTCACGTGCACACGAGCTAATAAAATGCTTGACGCGCGGAGGCACCATCATCGTCGTCGTCGGGGGAGATGTGCAAAAAGCAACGATATCGGGTGAAAGTACGCGATCAGCGCAAGGGCCGTGCGCGCATATAACATTGTCTGTCAAGACAGAAGAGAGCACATATACACACCAGCAAGAGAGCGAGAGAGAGAGAGAGAACCCGGCATTAACGGGCAAAGCAGACCGTTATCGTAATTCTCTCCCGCTAACTTCTGCGATGCATTCCCTCCGCCGTTGACGCGTGCATATATATGTATATCTATTATATACCTGCTCGCGCGGACATTGTCCCTCGATCGCTCGCTTCAATGGACCCCAACACAGCTGATCGCTCCTTTTTTTCCTCTTCGTAGCTTGTAATTGTGGCATGGCTTCGTTGAGCATCGATTTTGCCAACGAGTCATTGCTCAAAGTTCGCTGGCGTGCAATTGATTTTGATAATTGACAGCGACGGTTATTATTTCTCGCGCAAACTCGTGTTTTTTTTCGATATCATACGACGAGATTGTTTTTTTTTTTCAATTGCGATATAGTTAAACTTTCTCTCCGCGCGCGGTGGAACTGATGCGTCATGACGATTTAGTATATACGTATATCTATTATAAGGTACAAGCAACGATCTCGACACATTTGCTCCCATACAACAATCGAAAGTCAAGATCATATCGTGTGTATAGCGATTGAGTCACTCCGATTTGGGATTTCAATTGCCGATTGTGTATGCTTCACAACCAAACATTTAAAAACAAATCCCTCTTTGCTCGACCACGGCCACCTTTTTTTCTTTCTTCTCACGATGCATCATATACGCGCAGCTCGCGTACGCATTAAAATTAATCGTATATAAGGGTGAGAACAAAAACAAATAAATAAATAAATATGTATAAGGAGGGAAGTCGAGCTTCAACAGCAGTTGATTTGAAAAAGAAGAAAAAAGTGCGTGGGCAATTTAAAATTCAAATGTGTAGCAGCAGCCGGCGTGCGGTCGCCGTGCAAAAAGTGTCAGCGGAGCGTATTCCTCAACGATAAATCGTCGGATGATCGATAAAACATTTATACGCTTTCACAATGGATGCGATTGTACGCAGGAACACATAGCCGTCAGACGGCCTCCTTATTCCTCGCGCATCCCAGCAAAAACTTGCGCGACCCGAAATGCGCAACAGACGCGCCGACACGCTAAACTCTTTAGCGTTCGTTATCACGCGCCAGCGCAGATTCATTTTTCTCGCACTGCACACACATAACATCCGAAGGTCATCTCACGCAGCAATCTTTCGCGACCCACATTTTTTTCCTCGCTCAATTTATACAGCCGCATTCTTGCGCGTTCAATGAAATATTCCATTGACAGCGCATAACTAAATTCTTCATTCTATTTGGAATAGAGCTTGACACGAAACTATTCTGAAAGGCGACCGAGTCATTCGATGCGCAACTTCAAAAAGAGAAACAAGAAAAGGGAATCGGGGCGAGCCGAATGGAATCTCACGGAGAGCGCGCTCGTTCCTATGCAAGTCGCGCGAGCATTGAAATTCCCGCGCTCGCGCATGTCCGACTAAAAAGTCGAACGCGATAAGCGATGCGTTATCAATGGCGCACCTTGTGTTCTATCCACTCGAATAAACTCTCTCTCTCTCTCTCTCGCAATGTTCATGTTTTACTTTTTTTCTATGGATATTGCATATTCGCGCTTGGCCGATCGAGATAATTCGTGCGATGCAGGCTTGTTTGATGTTTTATGTGTGTGTGTGCTCATAAATACTCCCAAGTAACCTAAATTTTTCGGGCTTAAATAAAGTTCAAAAGTGTTTCGGGCGAATCGAATGAAATATGAGCAAGTGTGCAAGCGCGCGCTCGAAATCGAAAGTCATATGAAATCCAGTATTGCGGTATATACACATAGCGGCGCGCCGATCGCAAAAAGCAAAAAAAAACGCATCCGCAAGTTGGATGTTTATTCGCGAGAAAAAGTTATTGACCTCGCGGCTATCCGAGCGAGAAAACCGCACGTATTTCGTCAGAGAGCTGCCGGTAGCTAATAGAGAGAGAAAGAGAGAAGAGAGAGAGAGCCGCGCTCTCGTTTCTCTCAACAGAAAAACATGTAACACTCGCGGCTCTTTTTTCTTTTTCGTTGATCGTTTCCTTTTGGCCTTCTGGAAATTCAACGCCGCTTGCAGAATTGACTTATATTTGGTATCATCCGCGATGATATACCGATTTATAATTATAAGTGAATTCGTCGCACTTTCAAATGAAAAAAATACACAAAGTCAAAAGACTTTTTGAGAACAGCTGCCTTATACAACGAAATTTCCCTTCTCTCGCGACAATATGAGGCGGATTATGCTCGCAGAATTACGTAAGCGGCGGTGGCGGCGGCGTCGCGTTGGTGCATCCTCTCTTCTCTTCGTGCTGTATATACCTGCGTCGACGGCTTTCTCTGCCTATACGTCTGACCCCGATGCATGACCGCTTCGTTAGTGTGTCTGCTTACCCTCATTTCCTGCCTATATCTCATGTCCCATTCATGAGGCGAAGCCCTTGGCCTAGTCACGACTAATTATTTATTTGAGGATGGTCGACAAGCGCGCGAGAGTTCGAGAGAAGATACTTCTTTCGAGATTTGATGATGCAGGCGACCGGTTCACTCCGTGTGTCGGGTAACTTTGACCAACGGCAAAGACATTATCGTAAAATTTTCTCTAGTTTTCACATTCAATTGTGGCTACTGTCTAATTTCTGTTAAATTATTGATTTAGATTTATTTGACCGTCAATTAAACGTTGCAATAAAGTTCATATCTGCAGGTTCTCTTATATATTATCCGTCACTTGATCGAGCATATCAATGGATAACTTCCTAAGAACTAGATTCAATGTACTCTTTGCAGATAGAAGAATCATCAGATATATAAATAGTTAACAATCATGAATGCTAAATAGATCCTCGTCTGTAGCACTTTCAAATTTCTCAAGACAAACCTTAAAGAGTATGTGAATGGTTGTCGACAAACTGGGCACAATGGAATGCGCTTTTTCGTTTCGCTCTTGAGACAGTCGCCAAGAATGCAATGAATCCTCGGCTTCAACGATTGATCCACTCTAAAAAGTTTTATCGCACGCGCACGACTCACACGCGGCGACAGCTCTGCGAAGCCACGACGCGCCTCACGAGTTGTACCTTATGAACTTAGGTAGTTCTTGCGTTTGGTGCCGTATCAAGAAGGGGCCCCATTAAAAAATATATTAAAAATTGATACTATTTTGACCAAAATTATTCGCTAGTTCATTCTAAACAAAGCTGTATGATTTTTTTGGCAGAAAAATCAATTTTCAACCTGTTAAACGACTTTATAAAACAAGAAATTTTTCATCAGACGTATAATTTTTGGCGTATATTATTGAATTATTCTTTAAAAACTTGGGTGACTCCAATTTTTTTTTTAGTAATCGAGTTCTGCACGTGTTTTAATGAATATAAATCATATTTTCGAAAATATCTACTTCATAATTTTGTTTAAATACCCAAAAATCGTGTGTCATAAACCAACCTCTCATAAGAGCTCGTGTTATAGAACTTTGACTTTGACGATTTTTTTCTCAATTTTGAGTTCGGTAACCCCTACCCTAATTTTGCAATCAAGTTTATATTGTTGAAAAGAATGAAATAAAAAATTGTCATGTGATTCTGTCATAAAGGCTCCGACGCAAGAACTACCTTCGAGAGCTACTGTGATGAACTAGCCGCGTAGGGCGCATCAATTAAATGTAACTTTCATGAACAATATATTAAGGGCGCAGCTTATAAGCTGTAGCGGCGAACAAGCTGATCTCCATGCGCAGAAGCAATTGCGTCATGCGAGTAGCGTATTCAAGCTTGCTTCAAACATTTGAGCAAACGAAATGCTTGCGGAACGAGCAATTAGAAAATGAACTTTCCCGAGAAGGGATTGGCTTCATCAGTTTGCATTCGTACAATGGACAATTCGCCAATGTGACGAAAGATCCAATTGCCGCTCGCTCGCGCATCTATTGTTCAAGCTCGCACTCGCAGTCGCGACAACTTATCTCGGCATGTATGGGTGTAGCCTGCGCCGACTCTGCAGCTGTATACGTGTATCCTTTTCCAAAGCTTTCTTTTTTGCCTTCATTTGCATCGCTCGTAAATTTGCTTATAATGGCTTGCAGAAGCTATATGGCTATCACTAACCCGCCGCGCGCGGATTTTCTTTGTTTTATTAAACTCTGCGCGGCTCTACAAAGTATTTATCGATTTATATTGGAATTATGCACTTTGCAGTTGCTGCAAGGTTTATTAAAATTGGCGTTGAAAACCAACCTCGGCTGTCGATTAGCTCTTTTTTCGTTGCTGCTGCTGCTGCTGCTATAGATTCATGAGAGAAAACTGACGAGCGTGACAGTTAAATGAGTCTTTTAGCATAATTATACACAGAAACTTTTGCATAGCACGCGTGTTTATGCATGCATTATAAACACAGCGTAAACTTGCTTGCTTTTTTCGTCTCTTGTACATATTAACGTCATGTGCTTTTCTCGCTCACCGAAACCGAAAGAAAAAGAACAATTAATCAGTTCCGAAATTGCCCAATAAACTAACTCGCTCTGGGAGACGCAGTTGCGTTGGGAAGAAAGAAAATCTCGAGTGTTTGCTTCACCCCGCGTCCAGTTGTGCTTGCGCGCGCGTTAGTCACCCGTACGGTTGCTGCGGCTGCTGCTGGCCGTTTATTAGCATAACATTGCGAAACGGAAAACGCATTCCCGCAAGTTCCGCAGCAGCTGCCGCGAGCCGCGAGCCGCGTGTTTATCGCGATTTATGAAAGTCGTATCGAGTCTTAGCTGTATATTTAACTGAGAAATATGAGGGCTTTTTTCCGCTGAAAACATAAGCGCTGTCAAGTGATCTCGAGTGCGGCAAACATTTAATGGGGAATTACTTAGGTGAGTAGGCATGAGCAGTATAATAAGGTGTCGCTCGCGCGGAATATGGGAGTGTAAAAGGAGGAAAATTGAATGCACGAGAGAGAGAGAGAGAGAGAGAGAGAGCTGAGAGCGCGGCAGATATCGCATAAGTGCAGTATTGTTTGATCGCGCGAAATTGACGTATTATCTAACGATTTCAATCTCGAATTTACTTGCATACGCGGGAAAAGGAATATCGACAGATTAATCAAGCAAAGCACGATCGATTGCTCATTGCACAAATTCCAGAGTATACAACACTACACGCTCTTTGTTCGCAAAATTAAAAGTCAGAGCTGTTGTGGGACCCAGTAACCGAGAAAATAAAAAAAAAGAACCAGATCAGTATGTACACGCGCACTTTGAACCTAACTCACGTACTCGGCGGCGGTGGCGGCGGCAATTATTGCATGCGCATGGCCGCGTTTTCGCTTTGGGAAAGGACGAGGCGGTGGCCGCTTGACATTGGCTCTCTTCTCCATTCGCGAACGAACGCGCGCGCGCAAGAGAGAGAAAGATCCACATTCCGATCGTTCCTCCAAGGCCGTGCCGTATATTACCCCTCTCGCTGCTCCTGCTGCTGCTGCTGCTGCTTCGGCCGCACGGCGCTTCAGCATACGTTTCTCAAGTGATGCATATATGTATACGATATAGCAGATTTTGCGCGACGAGCTTTGAAAATTCTGCCGAGAGAGTATTTTCGCAAGCGCGAATTCAAGATCAGCCGCAAGACCGGTTTTCGTTTCATGAGGCCGTTTTGACTGAGATATATATTTCGGTGAGGTGATGCTACGTTTGAATATAATATCAGTGTCGTTAGCAGTGATGCCTGAAAAAAAGGAAATCCTTTTGTTTACTATTTGCGAGTTTTGGAGTTTTGTTTGGAGAAGACGAAAGAAATTTTAACGGCCTCTAATAAGGATGAACCATGTTAATCCACTATGAAATATAGTCAGATCAATTTTTGTTTCAACTCATAGCTAAAGCTCCAAATCAAATTGGATGTTGTGTCGTATAAAGTTGAAGTACCGTTTATCAGCAAAGTTTTAGCAACGATTTTCCCGTCAGCTCGCTCCGTAAGCTTTTTTTGTTGTCTTCGGCAACTCGCCCATCATCCCACATATACACGACATCACAAGTATAACTAATTGCGAGGCAATAATGCTATGGTTGTTGCATACCTCTATGCTGCGTATATACTTGTGCGTGCGACAGACTCTCAGGACACTTTTTGCAGTGCATATAACGACGCAGGGGAGCCGGAAGTCGCGTGCGCGTGCGGGGCAATGATATGCAGGCCGGAATACAATCCGTTAGAGTTATAAGTGACAATCGACGTCGCTCTATGAATGCTTACGTTTCTATTTCTCTCTCTCTCTCTCACTCTCTCGCAAAGTTCGTCGTTCCCGATGTGTATGTGTGCGAAAGGGGAATGCCATTTTATCAAGCCCGATGCTCGACAATTTCGCTGTATCTACAGCACTTCCATTTGCTTTTTATTTATGCTATCCGTTGGCTAATTATTTGATCGAAGATTATTCGCGACGAGAAAAAAAAAAGGATCGCTATACTCGAGCAATACAATAGGCTGATTTGAATTTGAAATTGCAGGCGCGTGGATTGATTGTCTGAAGAAACATTAGGCAACTGGAAGTGTACAATGTGGATTTGTTTATTGACAATCGCTAGTATTAAGTGTCCATAAAACACTAGACATTAATATTGTCGCGATGCTAATGCATGCCAACAAGCGTACAAAGTTATCAAGTTGCAGCTAAAGGCCGTGGAAATTTTACGCAAACTCGCTGTGTCTAGCCAATCGCCTGATTTACGCCTGATTTAAGTTGGCGCGAAGAGCCTGTGCTGTGAGCATAAAAAAGATAATGATTTATCGTCCGCATGGAAAATGAATCATTGTTGCCACATTGCCATGGGGAATAAATAAATCCTCGAGGTAATTTTCAATGATACGCGCAGAGGGGCCATATAATTTACACTTGCAGCGAGTGGAGACACGCGCAGTTTTCGTTTAATGAGTCATTAACGTCTGCTTTGTGTTTGTGTGTGTGTTCCAGGTGTCTGCTGTGACGAGAACCAGACGAAAAACCAGAAAATGAGGACGAATCTGCGTGGCAGTGCCATTTAACGGACGACTCGGTGCGGAAAAATGCATACCGAGTGGCAGAAGGTGAGTTTCGACAGACAGCCCCCCCGGCGCCGCGGCCGTTGCGGCTTTCTCGCGCCACGCACCACTATTTGTTGACTTTGATCGCCGTGGACGATGACCTACTGACTCATTTTTGTTCTCTTTCATATGTTCCGATTATCTGGGATCCGATCGTTCGCCGTTACTTCCATTTTATCATTGTCTCGATTGCTTTGCGATCGCCGAAAATCTAAATATAAGTCATTCGGAACGATGTTTCGCGTGTAATGACGGATAATGCACAGTACAATGAATCTATTTGATGCTAAGTGTTGCGGTCAAACGAGTTTTTAAACGACAGATCGCCCAGATCGCCATTACGATATCCGCTATATGGCAAAAGCGATCGTTATTTACATGCGCTCATATGTATAGCTGGGCATTAAACAGACGACCTACACGGTAGTGCTCGTCGGACGTATCGAGCAAATCAAAAATTATAAGTTGCGAATTTATAATACCTACGCTTGAACAGCGCCATTAGTGCGTTATTGAAAAATAACATCGTTCATTGTTCATCGTTCATCAGTTCATTACAGTTTGTTCGTGCAGGCGATGTAACAGAATGTAAGTTGTCGATTATATATACGGGCAAAAATAAGTGATCGCTGACTCACTCGAGTTGTTGAAAAAAAACACCTCAGCAGCTAGACAGACTGCTAATGAAAGAGGAAAAATAGCCCTTACAAAGGATCAAGGCGCGCGTTGCGGACATGACTCATTGGAGATTTACACAACTGGTTGTATTAAGTAAATAATGAAAGCGCTCCGAATGCATCTGGCTCGAATTAAATCGGCGCTGCCGGGGTCTCGCGAGAGCGCAGAGGCAAAACAGCGAATATCAAGCTGTGAAAAATCGTCGGCAAGCAGTCGCGAGTCGTGGATCTTTCTTTTCGTGGGAATGGAAGAAAGTTTGGCTAAAATCCGCGCGGCGCCTATTATCGACGACGAAGAGCGAAGACGCTACTTTCACCACGAGTCAAGAGAAAACTGAGAAGGACTCGTCGGAGGTATTTGACCACGCGCGACGCTGCATCAATTACGCGCGTCGTTAACCCGAAGCCACCGCCGCGTCCAGCGCTTAACGGCACAAGACCCCCACCGCCTCTGCGCAGACCACGCGTGCAGCTGATGATCCTTACTTATACTTATACTGCCGCTTACCGCTCATGCTACGGCTGCCTGCTTGGACGCCAATGGAACTTCGACGCGGTTATGAAATCGCTTCGAACACGAGATAACTTCGACAGGGCTAATGGGCATTTTTCGAATAGCTACGGCTGCCGAGTTTTTCCAGATTTATGTTTGTCGGGCGGCTCGTTTGTTGCTCTACCTGGCCGGAGAGTTTCTCAACAAGAGACTAATCAAATTCCCTTCAAACCTGCTCATCCAAATACTTCCAAATTTTTATTGATCAAAGCTCTCTCAAAATTCAACTCTATGCTACTGCATTGCATTTATCAAAATGATCCTTTTACCGACTACCGTCGAGTTCACCCGATTGAATAAATAACTGCACGCGGCTTTATTGACTGTACGGTTCATCGCTACATCGATTCAAGTTTCCTATCAACTGGAATTTCCAGGCGTTTATCCATATATTTTTTTAAAGATTAGTGGGATTTCCTGAAAATTAATGAAAATTCTTTCCAGATGGTTTTTCCTGATAACCGGTGCCTGATCAGATTTTTTTAAAAGATAGTTCAATGACTTTCTCAAATTTCATTACTTTTACATGCAAACATACAATATGATACTTTCAGATGCCATATAGACGTGACGAGTTGGTTTGAATTAATTATCCACGTATAGTATTTGATATAAATTGCTACAAGTGCAGAACTAATACGTTTGTCCACGCGGTAATGTGCTCAGCGCATTTACAATTCGTTTTTCCGAACCGATAGCATCACAACGAATTTGAATAAATTAATGATCTAGCATCAAGTTATGTAGGTGAAATTGAGCCATCTGTAAATCTTGGGACTAATGTAAGTAAAGCTACACGTGTAATTGAATTGGCAGCGCGAGATAAACAAAAACGTTTTCTCAAGATTGTTCAACGCGCGTGCAACGCCTAATAAAATTTTCCCAGACACACATGTAGCACTTCAACTTTCTTGCCGCGCGAAGCAAATAAAAAGCTACGCCGAATGCCTTTTCTACTTGAAAACATCGTCAACATTCTTTAGCACTTCGATATGGCAGTAAATTATTGCACGCGACTAACGGTATAGCCGGAATTTTAAGAGCCAAAAGAAGATGAAAAAAAAAACAACCTATTCAACTAAATTTCTCTTAACGATAGGGTTCGACCTTTTTACGTAAGGCAGAGACGGCGAAAAACGTATAATAGTGATGAAAAACCAGCATTGGAATCTGCTGCTGCACTTTCCAGCGAGCGAAATTCCACGGAGCACTGGGTCGTACGGTTGGCGTGTTTACAGACCTGATGGTAAAACAGGTATAGCGGAAACGAGTATAGTTGCGGCGTTCTGTTGATTTTTAATAAAGATCTTCGAGCGAATTTTATATTATTTTGATTGAGTAACGTCGGAGTTACGTAAAACCTTTCATTCATATTTCCAGCTGTCTATATACATCTTATCCGATTAATATTTTGCAGCACTTTCTACACGTTGCTGCTGATTACCGTAATCGAAATTTATAATTATTCATGATGCTACGTGGCATCGAAAGTTTCATCAAAACGTAATTCGAGAATAAGAAATTATTGTATATCTGCGTGATGATTGATGTTACTTGGGTAATTCGGAGAAAGAAAATTACACACCCTATACGACATTTTCTGTATTAATTTGAATATTACGTTTTCCGAGAAAATCCAAGCAGCAGTCTCTTACAAAAAAGGAATTTAAACACTGAAATTTGCGAATACATAAAAACAGCCCTCACGTATGCTGGCAAGCAAGAAAATCGCAGCTCTATGGTCGCGTCAATTAGCCAAATGTCGGTTGTTTCCATTGGAGAAAAAAAGAAAAAAAAATGTCGCTGACAGTACTCAAGACACTGCGACACCATAGAGAGAGGCAGAAACAGCTCTGTATTCTCTCGAGAAGGATAATTGAGTATATGGTTCTCCTACGCTATACGTATACTCGCTCGTTTGCGGTGCAGCTTACGTCACTGCATATAAGAGCAGCGCACGGCGCGCTTTACTTCTATACATATATCTATATATATGCGTACTTATGCACCGTAAGAGCAAATTTGCAAAGCGGCTTTTCTAATAAAGTGCATTCACCGGCGCGTCTCATATACTGCGTAAGAATGGCGGACGATGTATAATAGGACAAGAGTAGGAGGTGCAGCGGAGAGAATATTGCCAAATCGAGCTTCAATTGACGGAAGAGCCTTACATCGTGCTGTATGCAAGCATAAACTTGAACTAAACTCACCATCAATCGATGAGGCGCGACGAAAGCAAAGAAAAAGAAGCGCAGTAGGTACGTGCAGAAAGAAGTCAGTCAGCTAGCTCGTCCGCGTGGCTTCCGGTTCCGCAGACGCAACTCGACTGCTACTCCGCGTACTCGCGGCTTTACGCGCGCAGTAGCTGCGTGTATTTAGCGATTTTATATAAGCGCAGTAGCGCACACGCTTGGTTCCACCCCAAAGCACATTCGATCTCGTGTACATACGCTACATGCCCATATTCTGCAAGTCGGGAGGCTTCGTCGATTTCCCCTGCTGCGGCTTAGTAGACGTTGCAGCAGCAGCAGCAGCAGCTCGCATCAGTCTCGTCGGGCCGATCTTGGCGAACTGACCGATTCTCTCTATAACAAACAGTACACAATATATACTGCACGCTCGTGCTTGCCTTGTATTGCGAGTGCCGGGCAATTAGGTGGCTCTCCCGCGAGCGCGGCCCGTTAATTATGAAATGAAACCGCGCGTTTACGCCACTGCAGCTCGAGCTATAAGTAGCAATTGTTGCGAGGCGAGAGAGTTAGACTCGCGTTGCAGTAGTGCATCGGACATCCTCGCGCGAGCATCGAACTCGCCACATTTCCTTCCTTCATCTCCTTCTTCCTCACCTTCTTCTTCTTCTTCTTCTTCTTCTTCTTTTCTTGCTATTCGCATAAAAGTGACATGTCAAAGTGCAATCGTGCGTGCGCGTAACTTTTGTAATCCTTCGTGTTAATCCAGTGCGTGCGATACGATGAATGGTCGCGAAGACTTCTACATCGTCGCTGCTCCGATTATGAGAATATTCTGTGCAAATCAGACTGTGCTGCAGTGTTGTCCTTTGTGTCCATACAGCTCGTTAGCCAATAACGAGGTGGAATCTCGCGTGATTAGAAAATAAGCACGCCAGGAATGCGACAGACTTTTCAGACCATGAACTGAATCGAGGAAGAAGCTTATATACATATAGAGCCGAAAAAAAAAATTGCAATAAAAACTTTCACTACACGCAAAGTTCCAGTGGGTGAGCCTCAACGTATCGATGCACATTACACAGTTACCTGATAGCAGCTGAAGTATAAAACCGTCGATGCCGCCCCCGTCGCGCCGAGTCGCCTACCGCTCGCCCTTTCACCGCGCAATCTCCTCCTCATAGAGCGGCGCCCACGTGCATCGCAACGTTTACTCGTCACTCTCTCATTATACACACCGATCCCGTAGTCGTCCGATAGTCACAGCTAATCGCATGCGGGACACGTTATTCGCATCTTTCTCTCATCGAGTGAAGCTACCGAGGAAGTATACCCCTCCGTCGGCGGCGGCGGCCGTGGCTCATGGATCTTCCTTTTTTTGCTACTCCTGCAGCGAAGAGAAATCGGCGCTCCGTATGTGTGTATTTGAAATTGTAATAATGCTCGAGCGAGCAGTGTGCGTGTAGGATGTGTGCGCTCGTCGTTAGGAAAGTACACACAAACTGTGCAAATTACAACAGCGCTGCAGTTGTGCAACTCGCCGCGGCACTTAATATAGCCAATGCTGCATTGTGCAGTCGGGTCGAGTGATATTAATGGTGTGCTAGAGAGAGAGGCGAGCTTTCAAGAAGAACGGCGAAGCTACACGGAGAGAATCATTGAATTTCATGTCTCGTCAGCCGGCTAATCGAGGAATGCGGCCGCGGCGCCACGGCATACCGATTGTTCACTTGCCAAGATGAGTTCGGAAGAGAGGCGAGTGCCGCCTCCAAGGCGACGTGGACCACATTTTGGGCCTCAATCGGGGCCTGAGCCCAAAGCGAGAACGAAATCCGAGTCCTTCCACACGTTGCCGAGGGAACATCTGATCTCTCGCAAGGACATCATCCGCAGGACATGTTCCAAGAGCGAGGATCCAATCACGCGACTCACCCAGTCGCTGAGGAAAAAGCTGCGGCGATCTAAAGCTGCTGAGAATGAGCAAGAGAAAGAGAGACCCAAGACCCTACCCTCGGTCTGCCGGAGAGCTAGTGGCAAGGACAGAGAAGCTCCGACGATGACGCTCGTCCCGATGACGAGAATCTCCAGGCAGGAGATCATTCGGCGAACGTCGAGTACCGCTACCGACCAACGGACTTTGAGAAGGAAATCTTGTGGCTCACTGTACAGCAGTGTTCAGATGGGCGGAGAATCCAGGCACGCTGGCTGTTTCGTGAAGAATGCCCCTGTGCCGATGAACTCGAGGACTCGAGCTTCCGACAGGTGGAGAAGCGTCGACATCGAGCGAACGATACAGGTGCCGAGACCGTCGACTTTGCCAAAGATCGCGAAAAGTCAGAGGAGTGGGCAGCAGCAGCAGCAGCAGCAGCGCCAACCAGATCCCAAACTGATGGCGAAAGAGCCTATGAATAAGCAGCAGCAGCAGCAGCAGCAAGAGGCTCCGGTTTACGGACGGATTCGTCGTCGGAAAGTCTCGGTACCCAACGGCGACTCGAGTTCCATCGGGGAGGCGACTCTGAGCAGGGCGCGCAAAACCTACCGAAGCATACGCGATCCGGCAAGCGATCCGCCAAACTATGGGATGCTCGACTACCGCTCCAACGCATCGCTACCCAACCTACCTCAACGGACGATGTCGAGGCGACGAATCATCGACAACGCCGAGGAAGCGCGAGGCACAACTAGCGACACTTTGCCCAGTAGCAAACCACGACGCAGCCCGTCGTCTACACAGCAGAAGGACGCCCACTGGTACGAGGCTCCACCCGTCGCACCACCTCGTAGAGCAAGCATCATCCGCGGCGCCGAGGACGCCAGCATGCTTACCGGGTCGTCCAAGAGTTTGCCGTCGTACGTGAAGAGGACGAGGAAGGCCTCGTGTATACCGCTGAGAGTTGACAGGCCACGCGACGACTTTGCCAGTAAAAGTCTTAGCCGCGTGACCAATGGCGCGAAAAGAGTTGTGGTCAATCAACCGACTACACCGTACTCGATCTTCGGACTGTGCACCGGCAGGAGGAAGGCTCAGCAACCAGTGCCCTTCCAAAACACTCCGTTGAGTCCTTACAGGATCAGAAGTCCGAGAATGGTGAGCCGAGCTCGAGTTAATAGTGGCACTGAATACATTGCAACAACTTTAATATATAGATTCGCCTAACTACACCATATAGCCACTATATTAGAGATTAGTGAATTCTTTTAGCCTACGCAAATATTAACTGATATGTATTAAAGTATTTATTAAACATCATAACATATTTTTAATTAATTCAGCTTGATATAAATGGAAGAAATTATTGACCATGTTCAAGGATGTTATGCAAGCGCAAAACAGAGATCCGAGTAAGAATATATACGAAGTTATAAAAAGCCAGGAAATATAAACTTTCCAAGCCGCCTCATTTTTACAACTTCCAAAGTATATAAATTCAGCAATAATTTGAAGTGCGAGAAAGCTTAATAATGTTGAAAGTTCAGTTCCTCTTTACGCTTGAAGCTTTGTTTAAACTGCCAGCTGAATATGTATATTTGTTTTGAGCCGTGTATTTAACACACATTATCTACGTTTATTAACTCTCCTCATAACTTTCTATTGCTCCACTTTTTTTTCTCTAAATAGAGAACAAACGTGATAGGACTAATTGCGTTAAAAATAGATATATGTATAACTTTCACAAGCCCGACATTCGTATAGTTTTGAAGGAAATTACACTTTATATAATATATATGTAATCGTAAAAATGCATCATTTGAAAACTATCGGAAACAATGACTTGGCAAAGCGAATAAGTTAAGTATAACAGTGCACGATAAGTGATAAAGTTTCACCAGTATGGCCTCGAAAACTGCGTTAAGCTTTTAGAGGCTGCAAGCTGATCTAATATAGATACATACCGGCGCTAATCACCGAGTGCATTAGGCTTCTTCGCGTGCCTCGCCAGCAATTTTCTTTCCGTTTTTATTTTTCGACAAATCACTCGGCTTTTACTGACTCTATTAATTACATTATTCATTAGAAATATTTTAACGAGCGCGATCCTTTACGTAACGAAAAAACAATGTTCACTTGTCGATGTAGAGCGCAAGTTTAGCGTGAAATTAGAGACAGCAGCAAAGAAAAATACACGCACGAGCTTGTTAACATGAAGATGTAAGAATGAATAACGAATAACATGAAAATTTGCATTTTTACAGGGCGAACTGGTGTGGTTCGACCCAGGTGTCGGGCATGTGCTCCCAGGAGAGGTGTTGGAGTACCACAGGGCGGCGAACGTGCTGTCGGTGCAGGCGGTCATCGCTGGGAAGGTGAGAATCCGACTAACACTTGGCTGATTAATTGCTCGCGCGCCGAACATGGATATTTGTGGGGCGTTACGTAAAAGCTTAATTAAGACGTAGATACACGAAACAAGGGCGCAACGAATTTGGCGATGCATTCCGGTAGAAAGTGCGTACAGTTCACGCAAGTAGCGGCGGCAGCGGCGGCGGCGGCACGTGTGTGTCATTGACGGGATTGAGGAATGCCGAAACTGCGCGCTCGCTCGCGACTTAGAAAGTACGCGCGAGAGAGGCGCGTGAATAGCTGTTTCGTGATTGACGATTATTAAGCGCTTTTATGGCATTTGGATTCCATGCGGCGAGGTGTTCTCGAGTATGAACGCGATAATTACCCTCGCACTATTTGGGTTAAACAGTTTTTCCAAGGCGTTCTCTCTCTCTCTCTCAGTATCGCGAAATCTTCTTCGTTTATTTTTCTTCTTTTCCTCCTTGCTGTGCTAATAATCGACGAGAATGATTCATTGACTCGGTGTCAACGTGCTAACTGAATTTCAATTTTATTCCGCGTGTCTTATACGGCTAAACACACAGGGTAAGTCTTAACTGTACTTTGAAAGTTTTATAGGTAAAATAAACCTGTTCTCGGCAATAAGGCATTCTAGTAATCGCGATCGTTCGAATAATCGTCGTTGCTGGCTATTCCGAGATAAGGTCGGGTTTGTTCGAATCCAAGGGAAAACTAATGATTTGACGTTGATTATTTGTCTTTCAGCCACAAATATTTACGCTTACCAATCTCAGCGGCGTGAAGCCGAGACAAGACTTAGGCCAAAATGGCGTGGAGGACATGATTCAACTGGAGTAAGTGGCCGTTTGAAAAGTCGTTTAGCCTCGTTAAACAAAACTTTTGACAATGGATATAATGAATTTTTCATTGCAGCGATCTGAGCGAGGCCTCTCTCCTATGGAATCTCAAAATTCGCTACGACAAAGAGCTCATTTACGTAAGTGCAATTAAAGCTTAAATCGCTCCTTGGCTAATTGGTGCTTGGTGTATAATAATCATTTGGCTCGTTAACTCGTATATGGCTATTGGGCATTTTGCAGACCTATACCGGAAGTATCCTAGTCGCCGTAAATCCCTACAAAATGTTCGATATTTACGGCATAGACCAAGTGAAGCTCTACGAGGGAAGGATACTCGGGACTCTGCCTCCGTAAGTGAAAGAAAATTCAGTAAACTTTCGTTTTCGTGCGTGTAATTGCACATCTTTGCTGTACATATAGGTATACGTATACATGACACGACGAGAGTTTATTGCGCTTTGTTGAGCGTGTCACTCGCACGTGAAAGTGAAAGGCTAATTCTTACGTGTGTATACTTAGGAATGTGCGCTTATGAAATATTTGAAGAGATGAATTTGGATCTGTTGTTAATATCGCAGGCATCTGTTCGCGGTGGGTTCGTCGGCCTACAGCCAAGTGAGTGCAGCGAACAACGCGAGTGCCAACCAAGTAGTGGTCATCTCCGGGGAATCCGGATCGGGCAAGACCGAGTCGACGAAGCTGGTAATGCAGTACTTGGCGGCGGTGAACCGGGCGCCGAGCAACCTCGTCACCGAGCAAATCTTGGAAGCTGCCCCGCTGCTAGAAAGTTTCGGAAATGCCAAGACGCCGCGAAACGACAACAGCAGTCGCTTTGGAAAGTACCTCGAAGTCTTTTTCCGAGAGTGAGTGCAAGCAAAAACACGTATACTGTTGATGGCTAGTGGGAGAAGAAGGGAGGCAAGGAGTGGTTGTTCACGAGCTTTGGTCGTTGTTGTTTTGATTGTTTAGCGGCGTGATCGTCGGTGGAAGAGTCACCCAATATCTGCTGGAAAAAAGCCGGATCGTCACTCAGGCGCAGGACGAGCGAAATTACCACGTGTTTTACGAGCTGCTGTCGGGACTGGACCAGCAGCTTCGCGATAAATACGGGCTGCTCACTCCGGACAAATATTTTTACTTGAACCAAGGCGGCAGCTGCGAAATCGACGGCAAAAACGACACGCAAGACTTCAAGGCGCTGCTATCGGCGATGCAGGTCTTGGGTTTCACGTCCGAGGAGCAAGACACGATATTCAAGATTCTAGCCAGCGTGCTGCACCTCGGCAACGTGTACTTCCATCGCAAGCAGATGAGACACGGACAGGAGGGCGTGGAAGTCGGCTCCGACGCCGAGATACGCTGGGCTGCTCATCTACTGCAAATTAGCTCGGACGGTATCATCAGAGCCCTCACGACCAAGACCACGGTGAGAGTGCATGTCTTTGCTTTTAGGCGCGCGTAAATAGCCTTCTTTACGGCTCCTTCTGCTTACTGCGCTCTCTCTCTCTCTCTCTCTCTCTGTGTTTACTTTGAGGTTCGCAGTCGTCGAGATAATTGGCAAAGCCATTTTTACACTGATGACCTGCATTTTTTTCCTTGCTCTCTTTGATTTACGCCTAATTGACTACGGAGAATTTTTATAAGGAGCCAGGAAAGGAAAATCATGCTAAAGCAACGCTTCTTCTTTTGTATTTCAGGAAGCGAGAAACGAGCGTGTATTGACAGCTCTGAACATCGACCAGGCACTCGACGCGCGCGACGCCTTTGCTAAAGCACTTTACAGTTCTCTATTCTCGTGGCTAGTTGCACGTGTCAATCACATCGTTTACAAGGGCACCAAGCAAACCGCTGCCATTTGTATTCTCGACATATTTGGCTTCGAGAATTTCACCGAAAACAGCTTCGAGCAGCTTTGCATCAACTACGCCAATGAGAACCTGCAGTTTTACTTCAACAAGCATATATTCAAGCTCGAGCAGCAGGAATACGCCAAGGAGAAAATTGACTGGACTACTATCAATTACACCGTGAGCTTTGGACTCGAAAATTTTTTCAATTTATACTTTAAATGCTTTTACTTCGAATGCCCAACGTACTTTTCAGGACAACTTGCCAATCATACATTTGATTGCCAAGAAGCCAGTGGGTATATTGCATCTGCTCGATGACGAAAGCAACTTCCCGAAAGCCACAGACTTGTCTTTCCTTGAGAAATGCCATTACAACCACGCGCTCAGCGAATTGTACTCGAGACCACGAATGAATTCCGCTGAATTTGCCATCAGACACTACGCCGGACAAGTTTGGTACAACGTTGATGGGTTCCTGGATAAGAACCGGGATACTCTGAGGCCGGATGTGGTCGAGCTTCTCATTAGCAGCAAAATCAATGTAAGTCGAGCAAAACACACAAAACATCAAAATAATTTCTCTGTATTTTTCAAATTGTTATACTAATAACAAATTATTTCGTTCAGATGCTCAGCAAAATGTTCCAACACGTGAGGAATGCGCACGAGGCTAACAAGACTATTAACAAGCCGAACGGTAGATTCGTCACGATGAAGCCGAGAACACCAACGGTATCAGCTCGTTTCCACGATAGCTTGCAGCAACTCCTCGAATCTATGTCTCAGTGCGTTGTCGAATCAGATTCAATCATTGCTTTGCTTGCCACACTATCTCAATATTAATATTGATATAATATAATTGCAGATGTAATCCATGGTTCGTCCGTTGCATCAAGCCGAACAGCGAGAAAGCGCCAATGAAGTTCGACATGCCGTGTGTTTTGGAGCAACTGCGCTATACCGGCATGCTGGAGACTATCCGTATTCGAAAGACTGGCTATCCAGTGAGGTTGCCCTTCGCTCACTTTGTCGATCGCTATCGCTATCTCGTGCAACCGACGAGTTTGCCACGCGGAGCACCTAACAAGGAGCTGTGCCGTATGATATTGGAGAAAGCTGCTCCCAAGGATGCTCAATCGCAGTATCAGCTGGGCTTAACCAGAGTTTTCTTGAGAGAGCCACTGGAGAGGACTTTGGAATACAATAGGGCGCTGATTTTGGAACGTGCTGCAGTCACTGTACAGAGGTACGAGCAATTAACGCTCACACAATTAACCAAAGGATGCTGGCGAGGATCAAACAAATTGAAATTATGCCACTCCACTCTCATCTATGATTATCACAGGTATACCAGAGGCTTCCTCGCTCGTCGACGCTTCCTCAACATCTCTCGCAGCACCATCCTGCTGCAAGCTGTTTATCGCGGCTACCGCGACAGAAAGAAGTACAAGGCTCTGAAACACGGCGTGATAATGGCGCAGAAGTTGTACCGTGGCAACAAGCAGCGCGAGAGGTTCCGGATACTCAAGGAAGAGATGGCCAAACGCGCCGAGATCGAGAGAGCAAGTCGCGAAAGAGCAAAGGCTAAGCAGCAGAGGGAGGAACAAGAGAGAGCTTCCCGAGCTGTTGCCGGGGTTAATCATCTGGAGATACCTGCCGAGCTTGCATTCATCTACAGTAAATTGGATGGTCGGTACAATTAGTCAATGGATCTCGTCTCGAGGTTTAATTTTCGCTGGAGTATTGATGAAAATCCTTTTGCAGATTGGCAACCAACGCACACGGAAAGGAATCTGCTGAAGGTCGTCGGTACTGTGGTGCCTTCGCCAATCAATTACTCCTTGCCGTCGGACATCGATCAGTATCAGTTCTCCAAGTTCACCAACATCTACTTCAAGAGCCACATCTTCGCCATGAAGCGCGAGCCCATCAAAACGCCCTTCCTGGCGAAATCCCGCGACCAAGACTACGCGGACTCGTTGATGATGTTCAAGCTGATATTGCGCTTCATGAACGAGAACAATCTCAGTGGCAAGAGAGAGCAGGCTCTCGGCGATTACATTGTCAACAAGGGTATCGTTAACGAGAAGCTGCGCGACGAGATACTCTGTCAGTTGGCCAATCAGACGTGGAAGAATGAAAACGACGCCAATAAGGAGCGTGGATGGTTACTGCTGTCCAACTGCCTGTCAGCTTTCCATCCAAGTCGTACGCTGTACAAGTATCTGCTCAAGTGAGTTTTATAGAAATCGACCAATGATTTCCAACCTATCCTCTCTCTCTCTCTCTCTCTCTCTCTCTCTCTCTCTCTCTCTCCTGTTAAGTTTGCTTTCTAATTGTTACTTCCTCGCTCGCGCTGCTGACCAATTACACATAATACCGGCATTAGCTTGATCCATCATTCGAATATAATTGAGGACGTCGAGCGGCGCGCGCCAACAATAGTGTGAATATAACCGATGCTGTATAATCGCTCGTCCATTTCTCTTGTACAAGGTATGTGTCGGATCATGCATACGACGGCTACAAAGCTTATTGCCAGCGCAAACTTCTTCAAGGCGAGAGGGTTCTGCTGAAGGCCTTGGGCAGCAGCAGCAGCAGCAGCAGCAGTCAGGCGTCGTCGAGTCAACAAGTGCCAAGAAACTACCCGCCGTCGGTGCTCGAGTGGCGAGCCAACCGCAACCGCGTCAACATGGCCCTTACCGTTGCCTTCTACGATGGTAAGTCGATACGCAGCCGCACCAACTCTGCCTCGCTTCAGCGATCTAACGATTGGTTGTCGGGCAATGAAGGTGAGACGACCACTTGCGCCGTGGACTCGTGGACGACCTGCGAGGAACTGGCCAATCTTGCCGTTGAGAATCACGGAGTGGAGAACGCCGGTTGGACGATAACTCTGTGGAATCAAGTGGAGGGCGCAGATGCAATTGTCACGGAGACCAATGGCTTCGACTACGTCCTTGACCTCGTGTCCGAGATGGAGCTGGCTCCGGCGTTCCCTGCCGCCAAACACATGTTCCTGGAGCAACGCAAGAACAGCTTTCCGCCTATAAAGAAGCGAGAGGTGAGTCGGTTGCTGTGCACCTCTGCTACAATGTGTGGGACTGAGTAGGAGAGAAGAATGGGGGAGGAGGGGAACAAGCGTCGTCGCGGCCGTAGCGGTGAAATGGGAAAACGTCGAGAGAAAGATAATACGAGCGTGGGAATCGTAGCGGCCCCCTCGCTCGCGATCGTGCGGGAGCCTCTCCAACGCGAATATGAGTCGCTCCGGATATGAGCCTCGCGCTCTCTAGGTGAGACGCGTGTGGGCTCTATGTGCTTGTCTTCCTTTTTTTCTTTTAAATTGTTCGTCGCAAGCTGTTGTTCGGTTGCGAAAAATCTTTTTTCATTTCGCCAGTGGTCAAGTGAACCTTCTTCTTTTTTTTTCAATTCGTGTGTGGTTTTGCTTTTAGTATGACTGCTGTGGTGACATTTGTGAAATTATGTGGGACACTGTGTCACCGCGCGCGCAAATTGATTTTACCAATTTATCTATTTGCTCTGAGATTTTTTTCGAGTGGACTGCGATATATTTTTTGAAAGTAGGTCACAGCTCGCACGAGCTGTCAAAAATGAGTTTCGGCTCGTAAAACTGAAAGGAAAAACTTGTTCTACATTTCACTATCGGCGACAGTTACTTCGCGGTTCATTATTATTTTCAATTATTTGCGTCGAACGTGCCTGGTTTTTACAACGGAAAAAAAACTTTTATGGATCGATTCTCGCTTTATCACGTCAATGCTATTGCCAAACTCTTGCAAGAGAAAAAAAACAGTGTTGAAAAGTTGAAAAGATCATCTGAAAGATCAACTTTTCATTAGAATAAATGCGCGAAATAGTGAAAACTTTGTTGTCTGATCGGCACGGTGCATTGAACAGTAGCAGTAAAGCTTCGAAAGAAGAGAAAAAAAATACAAAAAAAAGGCAACACAGTGAACAACAATACCCCGTTAAACTCGAGTCGCTGGTTCACACGCACGAGATCGCAAATTAATTATCGGTCTCTCTCTCGCGCGCGCGCGGATGCACGAGTGGGCCCTGGCAGAAAGTCAAAGCGCACAATGGAAAGAAAGTTTCTTGCTGTTGGCTTATGAATCGTCCTGTTTGCACGCAGCACGCGCAGGTGATCCGCGAACTAGAGCAGGAGGTGTTGCAGCAGCAGCAGCAGCAGCACCACCACCACCACCACCATCACTACCAGCAGCAGCAGCAGCAGACAACACCGCCTCTTCAAGAGGTGCCGATACTCAAAACCTTCCAACCACTGGAGAGGAAGGCACCGAAGCAATCGCCACCGCAACCACTCACACTTCTACCGGACAAGCCTGTCGAGCCGGAAATACAATCGCCGAGGAGGCCCGGCGTACCACCGCCCCAGCCGCCGCTCACCAAAGTACCGGTAACTATCATTAGCTATACTACTAGGCAGCTCTACACACTCACACACCGAGCGTACACCGCCGCGCATAGCGTAGACTGCCTGCTGCTCTCGTTTGACGCGCACGCGCCTATAAACGCTCAGCCAGACTCATTTCAAAGTCGCTCTCGTCTATCTATACATACATACCGAGCTTTTCTTGAATACTTAACTTTCAAAATTAACGTCCGCGGGTGAAAGTTTAGTGCCGGATGACGTTTTTCGGTCGATCTCAAAATGTGCTCGCAAAGTGTACTTGCTGCAGATCACATAACGATGGATAGCTATGACGAAAGTTCGCCTAGCCGCGCACAGTGAAACCATTCGCTCGTTGCACGCACACTTACGTACGTAGGAAATGCAGCGCCAGCAGCTCTTAGGTCATATCGATCGGATCGCGTGGATCTGCTCGTTGCGAGAGTCGCTTTTCAGGAGTTCCTTTTCGGACTTGGCGTGTACAGCCGGTCGCTGAACTCGCTCCTCGCAGCAGCGGCGACCGCGGCTTCCTCGTTCTTGCGCGATTTGTCTCTTATTTCTTCTTTTCTCATGGGTTTTGCTTATTTCTAAATTACATGATGAACCATCTTGTCGTCATTCCGTTTCTTTTTTCTTCTCTTTTGTCTCGGATGTGCGCGGATGTTCGAGGCCTTTCTTTTTTCAAACAAAAATCAGACTTGTTTCTTGGAATGAACACAGTGTATGAAAAACAAATCATAGAAGACGTTATTTATCCGACACGTATGTATCTTTTTTCTTTCATTTGAAAACTATTACATCAACCGTTAGAGTAGACCCGTGTGTTTGCTCATGAAAAAAGGTTAACTTCCGAAATAGTTTTACATAGCACTACTCGAAAACCTGAATCACATGGATTTATTGCAAGAAAAATTTACTATTTTTTTACTATTTATTCATTTAAATGGAACGTATAATTAAAATGTGTCAACGAACCAGATGCGCAAGCAATCCCATGAAGCCGTTCTGGAATCCTCAGCCGAAATGGGTCTGTCGCGCAAGTCAGCTTTAAACGACCGCTACTTCGAAAAGGAAAAGCAACGAAGTCGCAGTCTCGACAATCTGCTGCAAGCTGAAATCGGTAATCCAGGCGTGAGCCCTTCGTCAGTCAGCAAACTCGCCAATCTGGGCCTGTCCTCGTCGAAACTGAACGAGCGTTACCACAGCCTCGAGCGTATCGGCGAAGTGCCAGCGTCAGTTGGTAGTGTCGAATACATGTCCAGATCTGAAGTGCAAGTTGTGCCTGAACGCAAGTACAGCAGGATAACAAGGAGTTCCGAGCCCAATATTCTCGAAGAGGAGGATTTGACAATCGACTTTGAGTACCCGGATATTCAGTCGATTAGCCAAACTGGCAGGTCCGAAGACGACAAGAGCAGCTATATCAGATCTCAGACGAGATTTGTCAAGTCGCAGTATTCAGGTAAATGATCATAGAGTATCTGTTAGCCTACAAAGCGCTCGCAATTGAAGTTTGGCTGTTGAATTTTACATGAAAATTTTAGGCAAGAGAGCTCTTCCTGGCAGTCAATCAAGTCGCGCGTACATCGAGAAGAGCGAATACGGCGTAAAATCGTCAGCGATGTCAGACACAAGTGAAGCGCCATCGTTAGCGTCTCACGTGCGTCGTGTCCGAGTGCCAAGTCAAGCATCCGACGTTGACCAATTCCTCGACGAACTGTTTATGCCTGTGCTCGATGGCAATCTCGATGAACTGTCCGATGCTAGGAGTCTTGCAGCTAGTATCAAGGGCATGCGAAAGGCTATCGACAATGAACCACAGTCTACTGAAGATTTCGTTAATTTGTTAATCAAAGGTAAGAAAGTTATGAGTGATCATTAGGACAAAGACATTATATGCGTGGTTGATTTTCTTGTGTAGACACTCCAGAAAATTCAGCTGCCATAACAGCCAAAGAGCTATTGAAGAAAATCAAGGGAGGCGGCAACATGGACATACCAAATCAAAACGGTGGTTTCAACTACAGTCCTATGATGTCTTCGCCAATGATGATGCCAATATTCGGTGCATCGCAGCAGGTGCAAGCTCCTCAAAGCCCAACGATAAACATGGGCCCCGGATTCGTACCAGTGCCAATTTTCAATATGCAAGGACCAAGTATACCGCAGTTCCCCAACTCGCCACCTAATCAGAACGGTGAAATCGCTGCTTATCAGCAGAATTTGCAGAGGGCGTTCTTACAAAGTGCAATGGCCCAGAATATCCAGATTCAGCAGCAACTTCTTGCTCAAAATCAAGCTTTGCAACAATTGTTGGTTCAAAGTCCCAATAGCTCGAATCAACCTGTAAGCCATTTTCATTCTCCTTTGAATTAATATCCCAGAGCAGTTGATCAAACCGTTGAAATATTTGTAGGCATCATTCCAAGAAGATGGCGACATGTGGGCACAAGACAAACGCACTTCGACGCCAAACACGTCAGCTTCGGCAACTACTACTCGTCAAGACATGGTGACCGTGAAAGCTCAAGTTCATCGTTCTCAAAGTCCACCTAAAAAAGGCGCCGATCCATCTAGGAAGTCAGCTGACTTCGGTGTTCGCAAGATTAGCGCCGAGCGAAAAATCGTAAACTCGACTGAAGTCAAACGCGCGAGTGTTAACAAGTCTAACACTCAGAGCAACTTTACGAGCGTGCTAAGTGAACTGAAAAATAGAAAGAGCAGCGTTGAAGGTCCGTCGAAGGGCGTTCCACCTCCACCGCCAATGCCACCGCCAGTCGCATCGCACGATCCATCCGAGTCCCGACCATTCATCGATCCTTATGGCCGAGCGAAGACCGTTCGCATTGGAAAGTGGAGGTAAGTTTGCAGATCATACAACAATCATACATTATGGTTGATTCTTGAAAATGGTCATTTGTACTTGTTCGATTTACAGGTGGCCACCGCTAAGTGATTCGAACGAGCCGCAAAATCAAGACAACTTCTTCGAGTTCAAGATGCGTCAACAACATCAGATGCGCAAAATCACGCCTCAATACCAAGAGTATCAGAACGACGCCGAGTCAATGACCGAGGGCGGTGTCGAGTGGGCTGAATTTGAAATTGAGAATATCGTTAATAACGAGGAAAGAGCCGTGATCGTTCACGCGGCAGCAGGTGTCATACGGCCTGAAAACGGCTACAAGGAGGAAAGCGACAAGAAGAAGAAGAAAAAGTCAGTAGTCACTTATCTATATTTAACTCGAAGGAGCTTCAAATGTTTTATAGATTAAATACGATGACGCAAGTGATGCTTTGAACATAAATTTTCCTCGGAGGAAAGTTTTTTTTTTCGCAAAAGCTAGTAACGCGCATTGGTCAAAAGCCGTAAGAAGTCAATTGAGCGCAAGGCTTCTGATTGAAATTCAAGCATTACGGGCTCTGGAAGCTTTAACCGCTTAATTGAACATCGCTAAAACTTTGCAGATCTGGCTTTGAAATCGGCGCACAAAGACCAACACCAGGCAGCATCGGTAAGCTGAAGTTGAGCTCGGAGATGCGTCAGAGGCTGGAGATGGTGACGGCGAATCATAGCGTCAGGTCGACCAAAACTAGCGAGAAACCTGCCCTTCTACGCGACGACGGTAAGGTCAAGCGCCTCGAAGATGGTAGAAAGCTGCTTCTCGAGCAACAATTAGGTAAATCAAAAGTGAAGGTCTTACGTAAGAAACACTGTCGTAACCCAAATGGGCCACGGCGCGGCGCGCTTTTATTTTCCTTTGCATAAGCTGATCATTCGGTCGATTGGAACAATTAATCTCCGCGCTCGGTCGAGTTCGATCAATCTTTTCGAAGGAAAAGCGAAAATTTGATCCCGACAAAGGATCGAATGTCATAGAATCGATAAAGAAAGAAAGCGATCGATATGGGCGGCGAGTGCGTGTTGCAACGGCAATTAGTATTTAAATTGGGTCATTATTAAATCACTTCCTCTCATTGAAATGCCATCGACGAAAGAGAAAAGAGCAATGAGCTGAGCCGCCGCCGCCGCCGCTGAAGCAGCGGAAAACGAAAGTGCGTGTCCGTGCAACAACAAACGGCCATTGTATGGCTGGCTGGCCAATACGCAAAGCAAACTGCACCTTTCACCTTGTCTTATGTGACTGTATATGTGTGTGTGCGCGTGTGTGCAGGCGGAAGGTGGGACGACTACGCCTCGACGGTTGACGACACGCAGAGCATCACCTCCAAAGGTACCACCGACATGATGACGCAGGCCCACGTCGTCAAGACACAAATCGAGCGCATGGAGAGGCCAGTGCCGCCGCCCCCGCCTATCTCGCCTCCGCAGCCGCCAAGCCCCCGCGGTGGAAGCATCTTCGCCAACAGGTATCACGTACCCAACCATTCAATACATCGCCGCGCACTACCTGCACTCTCATGCTGCTCCGTAGCAATTATTCATTCCGACGCTATTTATTGTTATTGCTGCTGCTGCAGCCTTCGATTTTTTTTCGTTGCTCCCTCTCTCTCTCTCTCTCTCTCTCTCTCTTTCTCTCTCTCTCTCTGTTCACCGCAATCATATCTGAGCGGAACTTCATGCCGTAATTGAATACTTTTGTCATGTAGATCCTTCAAGTTTCGATGATCACGCGCGATGATCTAGCACTTCGAAATCATAATATGACGGCGCATCTTGCGCCAAATATTTAAATTGAAAATCTCTGTATAGCACCCGCAAGCTTACCGATGAAATTCCAAATGAGCTACGCTTCAAATCATCTGTCGCCTTTTTTTTCTCAACTATGATTCAAACTAGAAATTCGCATGAAATCACTATCGAAAGAGAGAGAGAGAGAGAGAGAGAGAGAGAGAGAGAGAGAGAGAGAGAGAGAGAGAGATGTGTGATGAAGCAAGCGTGATATGCACTTTTCAACGAATCAAAATCCATCGAACTGTTGAAGTATTCAAAAAACGAATTTTCAAACATTAATCGAGGATAATAAAACATGACTCATCATCTAATTATCGTAAATGAATTTGCAGCTTACCCGGAGTGCCGCAACCACGTTCGCCACCTGCACCAGTGGAACCGAAGCCATTCCGTGCGTCGCCAGATTCCGAAGCTTTCGACGCATTTGTCAAGAGCCAACGTGACATGTTCAATCAGAGTCGCGACATGTTCAACCACGGTAAAGACATGACGGATGTCGCGAGTTCGACTACACGCGACTTCAACTCTGAAATCTTTGCCGATACCAAGTACTCGCGCGATCCCTTCGGCATGACACGCGACGTTTCGCCCAAGTCGAGGGACAGTTTTGGTATGCCTTCGTCGAGGGACATCGGGGTGGTGGCAAATACCAGAGAATCCTTTGCTGTGACCAGGCAGAGTTTCAAGAAAATGGATGGAGATCCCGATCGTAGATCTAGCATAGCTTCCACTTTGGTGAGTACTTCACTTGTGTATTTAAAGCAATATAGTAATAAAAAAAGATTGCGTTTCATTAGAATGGATGTTGGTTTGTTGTAGCGTACCGACAAAATGGAGCGCATCGAGATCGAGGAATGGCCGGAATTCCTGAAGCCCGTGATGCCACCGGCTGACAAGCCAGAGATCGAAAAGGTTCAGGAGATCGTCGACACAAAGCTCTATCCGCAGACGTCGAACACCCATTTCACGTACAATCGAGTCAGCTGGACGCTGCGCGTGAAGAAAGAAGTATTCGCGCCGAACGAAAGCTTGACCACTCCACTTGCGCTGCATCTGGTGTTCTGCCAGGTCGCCTACGACGTGCTTGCTACCTCGAATATTCGAATTTCCAAAGAGGATCGACAGAACATGCTCAAGCTGTTGGATAACTATGGGGTGACATTGGACAATCTGCAGAGCACCCAGCACAAAATTACCATAAAAAAGAATGTCGTCGACATGGCTAAACAGTGGCCGCTCTACTTCGCAAGGATATTCCCAGTTTCGGTCAGTTGTTCGATCAATCAATCAAAATTATGTTCGTTGCTTTGAATTCCAATGGAAATCCCAATAACAGTAATGAAAAGGCCCAATAATTTGAATTGCAGATCGGGCCGCAACAGCCAGACGTGCAACATATCGCCGTATCGCACCACGGACTCCGTCTGCTAAAGCGTAGCAATAGCGGCGAGTTGGCGATATTGGAAACTCTGCCACTCGAGGAGGTCGTGTCTGTGAGCTGTCAGAGGGCTGGCGTGTGCACGCTCCAGGTGGCTTCCGGCGTGCGGCTGCCATTGCACACTAATCGGGCTGCACAGCTCGCCGATATGATCAGCAAATACGTGCGCATGGTGAGTACTTGTCGTCTAATTCACTCCGCCACTTCGATGCGGATCATTTGTTGCTCCAACTATTTTAACCACACGTCGCTTCTTTTTTTTTCTTTTCACGTGTGTTTGCACTAGTTCTAGTTGTTCTTTCTACTCCCTATACCCTTTTCGGATTTTTAGGATACTTCACTCACCACCTTAGTGTGGGAGGCATCCCCCCCCCCCCCCCACCCCCCTTTAATATCCCCTTATGCCCTTTTTGCTCAGCATACCCTCCCGTGAACCATTGAGATGCATCGGACTACCGCGTTCCAAAGCAGTCATTATTCGCA
>JAWWMK010000040.1:6748313-6860824 GCA_035047105.1 Galeopsomyia nigrocyanea | reverse complement strand
GCTGCATTAAAAAGCCACTCGCGGGCTATTGAACCGGCCCCCCCCCCCCCCCCCCAAGTTCTACCGGATTTTTTTGTTCATCTGCGTGCGTTATTGGTTTCGCTCGATAACACGTACAATCCTTTACCGCGGTTGTTCGAAATTAATTAAATCCATCGATAAGCGCGAGCACGATGGTTATTTTATGCATCAGATAGCTCGCTAAAAGTGGTTATCATCGTTGGATATAATTTTCTGAATGAGATAAAAAAAGAGCAAAGTACAAGGCATAATGGATGTATCCAACCGCAGGGCGTACAATTAAACAATTAAAGCAGCAGCAGCAGCAGCGCGCGCGTAACAAAAGCAAAAGGACGACGACGAGGACGCAGCAGCTCGAGTACCTATAAGCCGCGAGTTATTGAGAAAGCCCAAGAGCGCAAAGTGCATGAGGTGGTACAGCAGGTAGACAAACTTACATATAGCTATATGTATATAGGCAGAGCGTAACGGAAAAGTCTTCTCTCGCTTGTCTCTTCGTCTTCGATGGTTTTAAGAGCCGCGTCGAATGGTTACGGGAGTGTGCGTGTACTTTCATTCAGCCGCGCGGAGTATGTGCACTGTGCAGTCTCTCCCGCAGCTCGCGCCCCGGTGAAACGATCTCGTTACCGAGCGCTTTCTCGATGCATTGTTTATTGTGGCATCTCTCGACGAATCGATGCTTTTTTCTCTCCTATGAGCAGTTCAATTACCACGGCTGATACGAGTTTTCCAAGTGTGCAATTACTCGCGATGCGATACCGATCGTGAGCTTCGCGCGAGTTATCTCATTTGGAAGCTATTGTAAGCGCGACTGACGACTAACAGAAAGCAACCAAAGTGTTAATCATTACTTTCACTCTTATAAAAACGCGCCGACATATCGCTTTCGTGAGGCAACAAAAAAAAACGAAGAAGAAAAAGAATACTAAAAACAAGGCACACTGATGAAGTAAGTCTAATGCAGGGGAACGGAAGGGAGCGATGAGTAGGAGAGCGGAAGCCGTTAGAATTGCTAATGACTCTCCAGACAAACACACACGCACACAGACGAGTGGCATCTGTGGCCCAAATTCACCTGCCGCCTTTCTTCTTGCAGGGCTGCGCCGAGCAGCGAGCAGAGAAACTTCCGAGTTCTGCCGCGCCGTTTTCGGTCTGTGAGAATGGATGTCTCCAGCTTCAGAGATTTTCATTGACGTCAATATATATATACGCGCAAAATGGCCCGTTTAAACTCTGCGCACATTTCCTCGACAAAACCCTTTTGTCTCTCCAGGCCGCGACGGCCCATTGTATTCCTCTCGTTTTGATGGCGCCATTGAAGGCGTCGAAAAACGTCCAAAGCAATTTTATTGTGCGAACTATTGAATGGCTCTCTCTCTCTCCCGCGCGCTCATATTTACGATGCAAAATAAGTTATTTTCAGATTTCTATATGTATACCGATGAAAGGAATCGATAGCCACTTTATGCAGGGAAAAAATTTGCTTGGATCCTCCAACGGGCAACTTTCAATATTGACAGTTCCGCACGAGTACGTGACGCGTTTGCTAATAACACGAATGATTGAGCATTCAACTGGCCTCCTCGCCTCACGTATACTGAAAATTTTCTCTCGCCAACTTTTCCAAGCGGATTATGCTTAATCACGCGACAAAACCTTCGTAAAAATTGACCTTCCGACGAGCTTTCTATCGCAGAGATATTTTCCTTATCCTGCATCAGTCGAAAGTTGCTGTGTATCCAGTGACTGATGTTAACAGTCGTTTTTCGACGACTAATGCACACTCGCGCGCTTCGTTTTTCCGCGGCTCGGAAGAAAGTAACTCTTCCGCGCTGAGGAATACGCGGAACGCAACTGTACATCGAAATCGAAATAGGCAATCCTGGACATTCCATCCCTAGGCATACAGACAAAAAAAAAAGAAAGAGAAAAAGAACGACTAGTCTCTCGAGTCTTGCCGGTCTCACCGCCTTCACAGCGAGAGTTTTCCATAAAGCGATATAGAGACGTTGACTCGCTCTCGTGTTTGCAGTGTGTTAACAGCTGATTGGTATAGTTTGTTGATTCAAGCTTATGCCTGCTGTGTTTTTCTTTTATCGGCGTTCTATCAATAATGAGTCGGATGTTTTTTTTTCTCTCTCGTCGACGAATGTTTAGCCAAGTATGTTGAATTCCATAACGATTCCAAGGCAACAATACGATATTTTGAAAAGTCGGTCGCGATACGAAAATATTTGGATAAAAATTGCTCTGTCTCGACAAAAAAATGCTGACCCGTCAATTCCGGAAGGTGGATAATTATTATTACTCGTAAAAAGTGCATGCCGCTCACAATATAAAATTATTTCTCCTCGTGGAATGGAAAGTGAACTTTCAAAAAAATGTAACAAACTGAGGATTTTTCAGTTGTTTTTTTTCGGCACGTTACGTAGAAATAAGTGATAATAAATCTTGCTACACTTATCGAAGTGCAAGCAAACTTTCATTTTCAAGCAACATTTCAAATTCCGTTGTGAAAAAGAATGGATATTGGCCATGGTAAAAACCATTCAGCAATAGACCAACCAAACAACAACAGCAGCAGCAGTAGCAGCAGCTGAAGCACCGTTGAAAAATAGTCTTTACGACAGGCTTTTCCAGCGATCGCCGCGAAAAAAACTTTTACTCGTCGTGAACGCGCGCACCTTCCGCTTTCTACAATTCTGTAAAAAAAGAGCCAGCTAAAGCCAAGTTAAAAGAAGAAAAAAAGGCGCAGGAGCCAGCAGCAAACCAGAAAACTCAACGTCGATGGTTAGGCGCGCGGGCGAGAGGGAGACGAGTCGAACCGGTGCTCAGTCCGATTCCATTTAAGGTATCTATGTACAACCGGGAAGCGTATATCGAGTTTTCGCGCGAACTCGGCGTTCATCGCACCAACAACAACTGCAGCGACTGAGCGAAAAACAAGTCAAACAGACGTTGTTGCAGTTGACGGGAGAGAAGCTGCACGAGGATCACCTCCGCTGCGCGCGCACGAGAAAGTTTTTAATAATCGGCAGGCGTGCGATCGTCAAATTCGCTAAGTATGGCTTTCGTCCGAGCGCCGGCAAAAGTATCGGCTTCAAGCGACAAGTCGTTTGTCGTTCGATTTCCAAAACAGTACAGCTGCCACTCTTAATGTGCCGACTTTTCCGGTTCTCGTAAAACTTGAGCGCAGTATACAGCTAACACTTTTTTTTTTCTCTATCTCCTCGGCGTGAATCACAACAATTTTACAGCAATTTTCAATCTCGCAGAGTTAGAGGAAGTGGTTGGATTCAATCTTTCTATTGAAATAAAAAAGATGATCGTTGATTGGACTACGTGATAGTACATAAAATCTACCATTGCCTCGCATATGTCAGCATCGATGCATCTGAATTTTCTCAGTTCTGTACAGCACTGTAATAATGGCAGTACGCTTCGCACATACTGTTTACAGATGCAAACAGCTCAATCAGAATTTGGCGGAAAGAAAATGGCATTTCTCGCGCGCGTACGCATGCATGCTTATACGTATCCGATTCGAGAAACTCGTTTTCACATAATTATAAGAACTAGCACGCTCGCCGGCTCGGTTTCAGTGGAAAAACGTGCCTAGAAATTGTTCGTTTTGTAATTTGCATTGGCTATCGTCGCCGTTGCACTTTAATGAAGATAAAGCGCAGACGTTGCAACCGATAAAGCATTTGCACTTGTCTCTTTCTCTGCGCTCCGTCTCGCCGCGGTCGCCTGGAAAAACAAACAATAAGAGTTAGACTCGCGAGCCCTGAGCAAACATCGCTGATTATACAGCTGCATCGCTAAAAGGATATGCTTTCCTCTTTCCCTCGCCGTGAGCTTTCAACGCCAACAAACAACAATGCTGCGATGTCGAGCACGGCATATTTTTAGATGGCTCTGCTCGCTCTGCGCCAAAACCATTTGAATAACAATAAGATATATTTATTCAGTCTGAAAACGTGCACTATGCCAGGATGTCTGTTGAATTGACAATAGACTACTCGAGCAGCCTTAAAATGCATACCTAGCGCTCGACGCCGCCTAATCAAACTCAATCATTGCGTGCTTTAATTGCTTGCAAAATGAGCTTGCTGTACTTTTTAATTTACGCCTAATTTACTGTTAAATAACAGCACTCATGCGTATCATTTGATAAGTAGTCGTCGCGCATGCAGAATTATATATTTTTACGTATGAGCCTGAAAATACGTCTACAAGCAAATAAAACGACAAAACAAGACAAGATCAACACAATGTGGGTAGTGGGAAGCCCGGACAAGAAGCCCCTTTGCTTGTACTCAAACATTAGCAACGATGACTTCACTCTTTGCTATTTCGTAATTTCCTCGCAAGGACACATCGTCATGTGTGTGTGCGTGTCTGTGTGCTGTGTGTATAGCAAAGGGGGATGCACCTGCGCGCCCCGGCGGAAGTGGCCGATTAAAGAGAACCCGAAAAAGTGAGCGCCCCACCTCCCTTTCCTCCTTTTTGTCCGTTCTTCTTCTTCTTCTTCTGCTTCGTGCCCGCCACGTCGATAATGCGTCACTGCCAGTTGTATAAACGCGCGTGTGGATTACAAATCGCGCTGCTGGCTTTTCAAATGAAAATTCAATGGGCGTGCATTTGTCAATGATATGCAGTGTACTGCGCGTGGAAACCCCAAGCTCCAACAAATTCTTGACGAAAAATCAGAATGCGTCTACGCATCCCTTTCACCGACAACTTTTAACAACTCGAAAGTTGTCGGCAATTAAACGTCTCTCTCTCTCTCTCTCTTTTCGTAATTTCGTGCGAAAGTTATGTAAAGTCATCGCTTGCCCCCTCGAGGCTTACAGCGTGCATCGAAAGTCCCGAAATTCTGGTCTACCTGCAGCATGCATTGTCGCGTGAACGTTATTACCGCGCGCACACTTATCGGGTGGGAAAAAAAACGAAACTGAAAAATAGCTCTCATGAAGTCTTCTCTCCGTGGAATTTCGGAGAAAATACTTTGAGAGACAGCTCTCGAGCTGTACCTGTAAACCTTTCTATTTTTTTGTTCATACACGCGTACGTATATCTCACATATGCAACGAGGGAAATCGAAGGGCCGCGCGTAAAGTGAGAGCGATGATTTCTCTTTCAACGCTGACAGCAGCAGAAGCAGCAGCAGCAGCAGCAGCATGCAGAGAAAAAAGCCTCTCGCGAGCACACGAAGATTGATTAGTGTCAATTGCACAGCTGAAGAAAAAAGACTGCCGAGTTATTGCTCTCGTTGACAGGTTAATTAGCAGCATTTTGATAAACAATGTTTTCTCTCTGTCTCTCAAAGCCTTTTATGTAAGACTTGTCACGGTAACATGTGTTACCTGCGCCTTAGAGTAGCAGCGTTTGCTGAAGCACGAGCACGTGATACAATTAGCTACACGTCCCAAGATTGTTCAATCCATTAAAGACGAAACTCGACGAATTTCTGCTGCGCAAAAATGTAACCTTGGCCAAGTCGTCCAATTATTATTTTTTCAACGCTGCGCGCCTTCCCGCGGTGCTGCACCCATGGGCCAATCATCTCCATCACGCCGAAAAAAAGAAGAAGAAGAAGAAGAAGAAGAAGAAGAAGAAGAAGAAGAGGAAGAAGAGAAAAAAGGACGATTCGGCAAAAAAAATGAATTCCTCTTCGCCTGTCGAGTGAAAAACAATACTAGCATGGGAGTAGGAAAAAAGGAGCAAGCATGTAGACAGTGGTAGCTTCCGGTCAGGCGCTTCCGCGTGATTTCTAGCGGTGGAGTGAGGATATACGTTAGGACGCTCGACTAGAGGCGTGTAGCAGCTTCTTTTTTATATATCTTCTCTACAAGGAGATTGCGTGACCGAGCTGCGTCTGTGTTTCTCGGTTTTTCTGGTTTGTTATGAAAAGGCGGGCGGCGGTTCGACGGACGCGAACGGACTGCACTGCACATACCGTTATTATACATCTGCGATGCTCGCGTTCATCGCGCCAATCACATGCATAATCGCAATTATTGGAGCATTTAGTGAAAATTTGACACACTTCGGGACGAATGTGTCAGCCACAATGCGACAGTTCAAAGCAATTTCCTGATCGAGAGCGTAAGCGCGCGCCGATAAATCAGATTGGCTATTGCTCAACTGGCTATTACGAGTTTGTTGCTCGCATACAATCCGGTCACGCGTCTCCGGTTCGTATACCGCTTTTTTCCTCTCTCCTCTCCCCTTTCGCGCATACCTACCGCCGCGCGCGATTATTGAATTTGTTCGGAGCCCCGCTGCAGTACAATGGTACAACGATCGACGCGACGCTTTGTTCAAGGTCCCGACTCATCCCCCCGCGACGCGGCGGCTCGCACTGCCAGCTCTTTTTTCCTTCCATTCAAGCAGCGTCAATTATCTCGAAGGGACTATGCACTGTGCACACATGCAAATGTCCGCGAGCGCGACCCAGATTAAGTGCATGCCATGCGCTCTCTTATGCACTGGCAATTGGCGCTGCAGCTGCAGGCGGCGAGCAAAGCAGCAGCGAGCTCCGGGCTCGCACACCGCGCACTCGGCGCAGGTAGCACAGCCGCAGCGAACTTGCTGTGATGGGGAGCGAAGCAAAGTAAGGAACGCGAGCGCTCTTCGAGTGGCTGCCGCCGCCGCCGCTGCCGCTCGCTCCTGGCCGTGCAGTCAGTTGGCCGAGCGTCGCCGCGGCGAACAGCGAACGCTGTGCGCTTTCTGAAACTCGCGCGTGTGCTTTTTTTCTCGTTTGTAACTCCATTGTGCGGTATGTCGTTATATACTCTCTTTTTTGTATGGTTTCCCAAAAGGATGTGCTTCGTGCGATGACACTATCTGTAATTTTCGCTTCTGATTTTGGTGGAGAGATAGGGCTTTTCCGTTGTTAGTTGTTGTTGTTGTTGTTGTTGTTTTTCTTTGGTTTTGCTTTGCAAGCGCGCTTTCCTATAATAATACATGCGCGGCAAGTGTGCATGATACATTTGATCAAATGCATCTGTGCACGTATCCGTGTATTATAAAACTGATGAACTGCAGCGTGTACGATATAGAACGAAAGAAAATAGAAAGTCAAAATTACAAAACGCGGCTTCTTTTTCATTTGATAGAGAGAGCGTTATTACAAAAGGCGTTACATTGCGTATACACCGGCATACACACACACACACAAGTCGAGTTGGTAATGTCAGAGCTCCGTTGATCCGCGAACATTTGTAGAATTTTTCTGTGGCAATACAAGTGAAAGGTATATTATTATAAGCGCGCATTCTTCCCCACCAGCCGCGCACACGTAAAAAGGTAAACATTCGCAGCGCGCGACTTACAATTATTATTCATCTCGTAGTCGAAGAAAATAAGCCCATCACGCGCTGAGGAATAATGACTTTGCGCGCGCGGAGCCAGAGCGCATTTTCTCGGCGCGCCGTGCTATGCGCTACTGCACTAACCAAACGTTCAATTATACACGCCGGCTGCGGCGCGGGCCTCTTGCAGTTTTTGCGCGCCAGAGACCGACTGCAGATTCAAACAGTGTCATTGCACATACGCAACTGCGCGGACAGGCAATTGAGAAGGAAGAACAAGCGCACTTTAATTTATAACTTTTGCCTGCAACCTCGTTACACACCTGTGCTCCACTACAATGTGATACCAATTCCCAATCTCGAAATAACAATTACCACTCTCGCGACGAAATGCTCGCAATGGGGCATGCCTTTTCCTAATTAACCGAAAACCACAAACAAAACTACTGCAGTCATTACCGCAAAGCGCGCGCGAGCAAAGCTATGTGCCAGACAAATCCCTTCACTATTCCGCAGACGCACACAGATACACACACCCAGAGCAAAGGAATGCCATGCAGTCGGCAGACCCGAGTTCCGCATCTCCTTCGCTCATATATATATGTTGTATATAAAAGCCGATGATTTTCTATTCTATGGCGGGGGTTGCGCAAACGGCCGCAAGTGTCCGCGAGATTTATAATATGAAAGCCGAAAGTATATCTGCTGTGCGCACGTGTGTGTGTGCGCGTGTAATATACGCTTCGGACCTGATGCAATGCCAATGGAATGGCGAACTTTTGTCGCGCGCAGCTGCAGCGCTCGCCCGCGCCGCAGAGATTTCAGCGCGACGGGCCTGCCTAGATTTATTTCACTTTCGATTGTACGTCCTGTACGTCACGTGTATGCGTATATACACTTTATCAGTCATTATTCAATGCGAATTTGCTTGAAAAGGCTTTCTTTTTCTTTTTTTTCCTTTTTTTTGATGAAGAGAGCTCAATGTCGCTGTAACCTCGGAAAATTTAGCATGTAGCTAGCTCATCGCATATGCATTGTGGTGGCATGCATGCGAAATTATTCTCGGGACAAAAGAGTCTGCTCTCTTGTAAAAAAGAGAGAGAGAGCTTATCTTGTTGAGTTTGCATACAATTTCCGCTCCACGTATATGTACAACAAGGTATATATACGTTTGTGTGTGATGATGATGATGATGACGAGCTCTCACTCTCCGAAATATCGCACCCTTTACGTAATCTGCAGCTGCTGCTGCTGCACGCCTCGGCAATCGGCTTAACAATGTGGCGAAAAAAAGAGAGAGCGAGAAAAACAACAACACCAGCATCAGAGTTGTGCAAGTCGACGCCGCAGACTCTTCTTCATCTCCCAATCGGTCAAACTGTCGGTATGATTATTCCTCTCCGAGAGTTTCTGATGGATCGCGGTTGAGAAGTCGCTGCTTTGATTTTTTTGTTCGCGCGAACTCGACGTGCAGGAATTTCTTGTTTATTAATTGAGAGCGGTTTTTCTCTTATTTCGTTGTTGTTGTTGTAGTCCGATGCGAAGAGAAACTAATCGTGATTGCTTCATTGGATGGAAAGCCACGATACACGGACGATTGTGCTAATTATTTGCAGGCTAATTAGTTATAGGCAATTCTATTGTATAGTCTAGGTATACGCGAACGTACAGAAATAACAATTCTAATGTAAATTCTTTCTCTCTAGTTATAAATGGGATAGCGCCAACGATACCGTTATAGCTCGCAAAATTTCTCCGCAAAACTTAATGTTTTGCATTATGCAATGAGAGCATTCCGATCTCGACCTCGACAAATTAAAGTAATGACAAAACCGGCTAATTTTCCAAGTGCCGTATTATTTTACAACTCTGGAAAAGGCTTCGGAAATAATTGGGCTCGCCCCGACAATTTTGTAAGAGTCATACTTGCCGGAGGGATAATGCTAGGTGTAATGAGCTTATGTAAAGCTCGCAATTCCTTCTAGCAGTCGCGAGCTTTCAATTTCTAAGATTTTTTTTCTTCCTTTTTTTTATTGCACTACCTTGCCTTTGCCAATTTTTCATTCGCAATAAAATACTGCGAATTTACACATTTACGGCCTACATTAAAATTCAATAGCGTTCAGAGGTGTTTTCACTTGGCACCGATGAATTATTTATATTCATTGGATATCAATCAAACGAATAGATCACGCTGAATAGTATCTCAATTTCCACACACTTTACTCGATGATAAACAAACCAAATCTTTCTTCTTCGAATAACTTCCCGTAAACTCACACGACTCCCTTCTCGAGAGCGAGGAAAGAAAAAAAGCTGAAACTCCAATATTTAATTTGATTTTTCCTCGTCGTACGTAACGGTGTACTGTCACTCTCTCTCTCTCTCTCTCTCTCTCTCTCTCTCTCTCTCTCTCTCTCTCTCTCTCTCTCTCTCTCTCTCTCTCTCTCTTTCTCTCTCTTTCTCTCTCTCTCTCTCTCTCTCTCTCTCTCTCTCTCACTGGCTCACTCTCCCGAAAAAAAAAGCTCCGTTAACAAGCTATGATACACATTTACACGGAACATCATCTGACCAATGAAAATTTGTCGAAAAACTCTGACAGTTTTGTTCGTGCAGGTTTTATTGAGTCAGCCACACAGCGAGAAAGAGAGGAAGAGTCGCGTATGCTTATGACGGTATAATACGGATACAAGTCTCTCGCTCTCTTGGGCACGGGATAATCGTAATGAAAGGCGCTGCTTCATTGTCCCGCGGCGGACGGATCTCACGAGTTTTCTCACGGCGCGGCGGCGGCGCAGCTCCTCGCGCGGAAGACAAGCCTTTTCGGTTTCCATCCTCCCAAAATCCAGAGCACGCCTATATAAATTTGGAGATCAGCTGTTTTTTTCTTTGTTACTTCTGTCAGTTTTGGGCTTTCGGGTAATTAGCGTGAAATACGAGCAGGGGATATAGCTCGTTTAGTTTGGATGCCAGCGAGGCGATTATATTCAAATGACCGGAATAAATTGAGGAGAGCGATAGTCGTGCGGCGTTACAAACAGTAAGCCTCGGGCTCTCCGACCAAAGAACATAGGTATATTAATCGTGAGCTTGTCGACGCTTGGGGACACTAGGCAACCGAAATAACCGAGCCGATTAATAAACGTCCGCAGAGTCGATGCGTATAAGTATGCGTTTGACCTCATTGGCTCGCGGATGTAGGCCAACATATCCGCCGTGTAATCCTTCACGACCTTCGACCGCGGTGACTCGACGCGCGGAAGTGATTGCTGTTTAATGTTAGTTCTACTCTGCCGAGCGAAACATCTAGTCTCTCTCTTGTCGAAGATGATGATTATTATTAGAGAAAGTTAGGCTTCGGATGCACGATGGTTTTCCCGCACGAAGCACATCTCCCTGTGGCTGCATGGCAGCGAGTGTATAATTGGATTCGATCGAACATCAGCACGATTATTTTTTCTATATACCACACAGGATTCTCTCGAATTAAGGGAGCAGTGTAGTGAAAGTGAGCGTGTGTGATTGCTGGAGGGACGGAGAGAGAGAGAGAGAGGAGTAAAGATGATGATGGAACGCGAGGTGACGGACTCGGAGGGAGTCTTCTCGCGGAGGCTGCTGAGCAACTGGGCCGAGCTGCCGCAGACGCTGCGCAAAAAGCAGCGCCACCGGCCGGAAATACTCAGCCAGTTTACCGACATGTCCGAGTCGGAGTGCGAGTACCGTAGCCTCAGCAGCAGCCACTACCAGAGCAACAACAACAACAACAACGGCCACGTGGTCAACAAGCGCGTGGTTCGACGTTCCGAGTTTCTGCGCCGACTGGACAACCGAAATCTGTTGCACCTGCAGCATCCTCCGCAGCCGCAGTATGGCCCTGCAGCGGCGACCGTGCAACAGCCACAGCAGCAGCAGCAGCAATTGTTCAGGAGGTCTCTGCCGGATTACAGGCTGCAGTACGAAGCCAAGGATATCCGCAGACGGAGTCTCGTGAACGCCGACAACGGCAACGGCAACGGCAACGGCAACGGCAATTCTCACTTTCACGAGAAGTACAGCGCCAAGCTGCATTTGTCCGACGACGAGAGGAAGACCAACTCGCCGGATAGCCTGCTGGTGAGATCGTCCGAGTCGGAGTCGAGCATCAGCGACGAGTATGGGCACACCGACGACTCGGGTGCTTTCCTCGAGAAAGCTTCGTCCTTCGACAAGAACAAGCCGACGACGCAGACTTCTGGCCGCGGGATCGACAGCATCGAGCAACAGCCGCAGTCGATAACCTTCCGGCACAGGTTCGCCAAATTGTTCGCCAACAAGCAGCCTGCGGAGACGAACGGCAAGAGTCCCGAGCCGCTCAGCAAACTCGACCTCAACAAGAACGTCAACCCGAAGCAAGCCAACAAAGAGAAGTTCGAGTACGAGAACATTCCGCGGATCGACTTGGCCAAGCTCGAGCAGCGCAAGCAGCCGAGCATCGAGCAATTGCGCATGGAGGAAGGCTGCCAACTGCGCAATCGGCGCAACTCGAGCATCGAGCAGCCAAAGAGCATGGAAGAGTTGCGCCTCATCAAAGATTACTACATGGACGCTCAGCAGTCGACGAACAACGCCAACGAAGCCAACAACGAGGACGGTAGCAAACTCAGCGTACGGGAGATTCTCAAGAGGTTCGAGGAGCTGAGATCTCAGCCGAACGATGGCGATCGCACGCTCAACACTATCCAGGAGACTCTGCAGAAGCTCGACGAGAAGGTCAAGAGCTATCAGGTGCTTGCAACTTTGTGCCCCTTTCACGATGACGGTTAAGCAGGCTTTTTATTAGCAACGCGGATCTGCGCAGTTACTTGCAGTTGCCTTGCTCTCTTCTGTTTCGGCCAAAACTCATAATCTTGGCTTTTACTGTTTTTCGCGCTATGACATTGACGGGCGTTCGTGAAAAACTTTCTAATTGGCCGTTTTCACAAAAAACAACCATTGGGTCATGGCTAGCGGCAAAAATGAAGAAATAATGATTTGCATCTCCATAAGCTTTCAATCGAGGATCCATCATCAAAAGTTCATCAATCAAGTTTGAGCCCGAGGCTAGTACATTCGTACTAACCCTTTGCCCAACAATATTTCCTCTCGATCATCATCATCATCACCATTATCATCCGATCGGTTCTTTGCGTTCGTTTGGTGACTTTCGCCGATTAATCTCGCGAGCGGGCGCACTGGTATTATACACCTTTCACTGCAGAATGTGAAATTCAGAACGGAAACGGCTGTTTTGCGCGCATTCCAAAGGCTTCTCTTTCGACTCTAAGATGAGAAACGAGGCGACGAGGTCGCATCTGCTAAAGCGACCAACGTGAAAAGTGTTTTCGCAGGCGCGCGGATTACACGTCCCATCGCTCAGTGTCGAGAGTTCCTTCTCTTTTTTCCATCGTGCATGGATTTAATCCGATACATAAAGCTGCTTGATTTTTATATCAAGCAGCGCTGTCACTTGTTATTGGACGCTTCTTCATTCTTGTTCTTCTTTCATTTGACCGATACGCGCTGATTAGCTCCACAAATAATTTTCTTTCTCCTGACACATAACCAGCTCGTTATATCCGTGACGCATCGTGGGTATTTACTCGCACGAGGAAAAAAAAAGTGAAACAGTTTTCCCTCGGCGAATCCAACCTTGAGATTATAATGAATACAAAGGGAGACGCGCGCTTTCCCGAGCGGCGACATCAACGCGCCGATTTTTATGCCGCGGTGCCGTATGTACCGTTTGTGTATCATCATCAGCCATTATTCAACCTATTATGCCAGAGCGCGCGCGGCCAGCCAAGAAGGGGAGACGATTTAGCAAATGAGAGAAAGAGAAAGAGAGAGAGAGAGAGACGACCTGCTCGATGAGCCGTAATCACGCACGCCTGTTATTATTGTGCGCTCGTGTAATGCACCTACCCGAATTAATCGGCGCTGCGTCTACTCAGTTTCTTGGTAGCTTGCAATTTTACTAAATTTTTATGAATTTTCTATTTTCAAATAGACACTCCGCAACGGATAAAAGAATCAGAAACTGATCGACGAGTGCTAATTAATGACAAGTGCACTGATAGGTTAATCCGTTAATCTTTCATAAAAGTTCAGTGTTGTGATTAGTAACGCCTACTAGAAACTGATGCACTTTATGAAGATGATATCGTTAGCATTATGCATCTCATTATAAAATTACAGTTATTATGTGAAATTTTCCGTTACTTTCAGTTCTAAAGCTTGCAAAAATTCATACTATTCGCAACTGTTAGGTATTCTAATTTTGATGAAGAGAAATAAAATGTTTGACGGCGAGCAACGGTAACAATCAATCTCGCTAGAAAACCGACTTGTATATAGGTATAGCTAAAACGCAGTTGTCATTCCAAAAGGCCTCGCAACAGGCAGTGCAACGCGGATTTGCTTGATAACGCGCGAGTGTAGGTAAGGCAAGATGCTCTTGCAAGCGTGCATGCGAAGGTCGACGACCGGAGATGAAGTTTCGTTTTGTTCCTTATTAACGCGCTTGCGCCCGTTACGCCGCGTGCACCGGCAACGCGGCTGGCTGCCAGTATGTGTGCAAGGTGGAGCTCACTATACACTCACTCCTCATTCATACAATATATTTAATTAGTTTTCTTTCCACGTTTTGCTACGCTCTCACGGCGCCCAAGTTCAGGCTCGTTCCGCGTATATCGACGTATGGTATATACAAAAATAAAGAATCGTCCTCGACACAAGTCATTCGCATATTGTACCACTTTCCGCGCTTTCACGACTTAAAACACAAGAAAATCATCATTCGTCCTAAAACTGCAAGCTACTTTCTATCAAAGTTTCTAACGAGGAATTCCATTAATAACGCTAACAACCGAAGTAACAACAAAAAGACAATCAATTTTCTTTGGTTTGTTTTTTTTTTATTTTTTTTTATTGCCGCATCGATACCACCCGGAAATTCGATAATCGTACGGAGAAGAAGCACTTGGCGGCGGCGTGTGTGCACCTGAAGAAAGAAAGAGAGAGAGAGAGAGAGAGAGAGAGAAAAATCTCTCATAACTGTACAAGCTCATGTGGGTCAGGGTCGGTGCAACTCGACGTTCATATGCACATGTATATATACAGTAAGGTATCTGGGACGTATAGTCGCGCGAAATTGCTTTACCGATGATGGTCCGGCTTTCCACGCACGAGCGTGTACATACATACATACACAGGCCAAGAATTGCTTTTAACGTTAAATTACGATGGGAAGAAGGTGAATACCTCGCTAGCTCACTCGCTCGATCATTACTATAAGCTCCTACTGTAATAACTTCTTTTTTTTCGTTGCTCGTGTATATACTTTGAGGTTTGATGGTTAGTGGTTTCATAGTTGAACGAAGGAAAAAAAAAGGAAAATTCTTCGGCGATAATAATTGCAGGTTATTAGCATGAGAAATTGAGCCGAAACTTATAGCAGCAGACATTCCCGAATGATCTGTCTCGCTCAGTAGCGGATTCCCGATCGTTGAGTATTTCTCCTTGTCTCTCCGCTCTCGGCTTTTTTTTTCTTTGCACGACTCGCGCAGCTTCCTGGCTCGCGGCGAAAATCGACGCGGAGTACCGGTACCCAGCAGGCCGCGTAACGTGTTTTTCACGCGCCTCGTGCGGCCGTCAGACGGAAACCGACAGATTTCAGCTACTTCGCCTAGCTACCTCAGCCACTATGCTGAGTAACGCGAGTTTCATTTGTTGCTGCTTGCTCGATACAGCCTTTCTCAAAGTAACCTCCACTTATATCAACAATTTCAATAAAATACTGGAGGATCCATGAGTTTGATCCATCACTTGCTACTCATTTCTTACGATTGGGGTCGCGTTCACATGTATTCGTCAATCAACGGTAAAACTTATTTTCTCTCGTTTGTACGCACTATCAAATTGATCAAGCGTCTCCCTACGTTTCAATTTATCTTTTGACTGCGAAGATTGCTCACAGGGAATCCTGTGCGAGTACAAAACCCGTGGATATAGCATTTATACTTAATCAAAAACAAGAAAGTCCGTATATATGACGATTCATGCATATGATTCAAGTACCTAATAATACTCATAAATGAAGCAGTGCTTCAATTCTTTGCACGCATTATTATTATTATTTTTTTGCGTCGGTCACACTTAGACTGATTATAATTGCTCGTAAAGAGCAGATGCTGCGAGCATATGGTTGAGCCTATGGGATAGTAACCTCTTCTGCACTCTAGAGCCACTGAACTTCTGGTTTTACTAGCTGTACTTATCTACGAAATGCTTAGCAATACATTTTCTCGAAATGCGGATCGTTAGGTACTTCGCGAATGAAATTTACGCTCAAAATGATATTAAATTTACTATTTGTTTTGTCAAGAGTATTAAATTTGTTGAACAATTTGATTGATTTGAATTGCAGATCGAACAAAAGCCAGTGCACAAGAGCCACCACCAAGACAATCATGTCTCGCAAATCAGCAAATCGATTGTCTCGCAAACGAACCACGCGCACTACGGCTCACCGTCGCCGAGTCCCCAGCATCACGAGCTACCCAACGGTAACGTCTCGCGAAATGGACACATGGTCAATGGAATGCACTACCAAAAGAACGGCAAATCGCCCCAGCAGCAGATTATCGCTCAGGAATGGCGACAGCATGACGATATCAATCCACGATCGGAAGATCCGATGTACGAGGGCAGTAATGGCCAATCGCCGGTGGTCAACGACGGAAAGCACTCGCTCTTGCAGTACGCTATGCTCAATTTCCGGCAGAGCACCGACAAGTTAGTATCTCCGTTCAAAAACTACATTAATGCTACGAATTTTTCACTCGATCACTCGACATTCATTTCAATGGACGGAAACGTAGCGACAAATCCAACAAATATTTATCACTCAAATCAGAATCCTGTCAAAACTATAGCGAGAGCATCATGAATTATTAGACGTATCTTTGTTTGAAGCCGGCACACCTTTGGCAGGGTTTGTGCATTGTCACCACAGAGTTGATGTCATTTAGAACCGGCAGTTTATTATTTGAATTTCAATTTAAGAGCGCGACATCCGATTGCGCGAGTCATAAAGAAAAGAAGCGATTCGTTAAAAGACCTCCAACCCAATGATGCATGTCCTCATGCATTAATAATTTTATGACGGAAAGTTGAATGATCCATAAAGTCACCGAATGATATTGCGGCCTTTCGTAAACAGTCGTTACATTCCGAAGTATATATAAAATTTAATACCGACGCCGCTAAAAAAAAGCAATCCTCATTAAGTTTGCGATTTTATTCGGGCAGATGAAAATATTTTTTGTTAATTTTCTTAATAAAGATATCGAAGTCGTCTATGATTTGCATATGTAGCGGATAATTGAGCGTTCCACTTTGAAAACGCGCTCCAGGAAGTAAAATCAATGCCGCGCGTTGTCGCGAGAAATTTCTATAATATAGATAGGCGTAGCGTAGCATGCACTTACCGAGAGACTACATATGCGTGACGCGGAAATGCATATTTCTAGCGAACGTTTATTAAACCATATCAATGTAATTGCAATGATCGCTTTGCAAGCTGTTTAGGAAAAGAAAGCTACAGCGCCATCACGCATATAATATACGAGTTCAACAACCACATCTAATCTTGTCTGTATATGGTCAACTCGCTCGAACTTTCGATTTTTTTTTCATATATTCCGCGACCGTCAGCGAGGGAAAGTTTCGCCTCGAAAAAAAAATCCACAAATTCTCGTACTTCTATTTTTGGAAAAAAAGTAGACTGCGTACGTGTCATCGCGCGCGCAATTAATGTTCTTTTTACGCAAAAGTTTGAGACTGAAGCTGAAGTGGAGAAAGCATAACGTACGCTTGGCCACGCACCAAAGAATATTTCGCAGAGTTTTGTTGTCGGCAGTGGGATGATGATGATGATGATGATGATGCGTCTCTCTCATTTGCACTCAACTCTTAGCGCAAGTTACACGCATTTCTTCTTCAACTTCCGTGCGATATAGCTCGGCCGTTCGCGCTGTGTTTACTTTGCTCGGGCTCCGAGTTTTCGCTCTGTTATTTGTGCTCGCAGTTCCGTCATTAGTCAGAGGATAGGAAGATGTCTTGGTCGTCTTGCATGTGAGTTTCGAGCTAACGGAGAGCTGGGAGAGCGCGCAAGACAAAACGTAGAATTAGAAATGATTTTGCCGAGTAATTTACGTTCTAAGTATCCGTTAGCCATACGCGGACGTGATCGGCAAGAAAAACAAAGCGACAGTCGAGTTTGCTTGCGAGGCGCACTAGAAGCAAACAGTTTAGATTTCAGGAAATAATGTGGTTGCAGATTCGAGATGCTGAAGACGGCAGATGGCTCGATAAGCGGCTCACTGAAAGTCATCGAGTCGCTGAAGAGCAAGAAGAAAGGCAAGAAGGGCAAGGACGGCGCGGAATGGACGTGGAAAGAGCAAGTAGACCTGGTTAAGTTCTCGGCGGTGCCGATCGAGCAAAGCTTGCTGAGGCTGGACAACGAGCTGAGCGGATTGGCGGTCGAGTGCTTCCTATGCCTGATGCGCTACATGGGCGACCAGCCGTTGCCACCCGACATGAGTGAGGTCAAATGTGTCTACACCATCTTGATGGTTAGTATCTTGCTTTTTCTTGCACCGGCTAATCAGCTGTTTTTCATTCCTATGCGACCACCAAATTACAGTAGCTTACAATCGGGCTACCTATTCTCGTTAAGATGCATGTTTGCTCATTGCTCACACACGAACAAAAAAATCATGTTCCACAAAGCCGCGAATCGTTAATTGAAAATCTGCGCCTGCTTGCTTTTAACGACACTCATAAAAATAATGCAATTTTCATGAAACCTCAGCGCCAGTAACATGTGATTTGCAATAGATTATTAATTTGCGAGAAATGATTAAACAACTGGAATTTCGTGCGAGAATCGTTGCTGGAAAAGATCAAATAGAATTGGTTGCGCAAGCAATGATTGTTGCGTAATTATCGGAAAATCAGCAGCACGCGGCAATAGCGGCGGAATAGCGAACTAAAAAAGAAAATGTGGCTCTGATGAATGAAAATTGCAGCACTGCCATAAATACGAGCAGCTGCGGGACGAAGTTTACTGCCAGCTGATGAAGCAAACGACCAACAACAAGAGCCCAAATCCCGACAGTTGTCAGCGAGGCTGGCGTTTGTTCAGCATCGTCGCCGCGTACTTCACGTGCAGCGAGGGCTTGAGAGCCTACCTGAACAAATATCTGGAGACGGCGGCGTACGATAAGCGACGCGCTTATCACGGCACAGCCACCGTTTGCCTGCAGAACCTACGCAAGACCGTGAAGTACGGCGGTCGGAAAAACGTGCCCAGTGTCGAAGAGATCATGGCTATCAGTGCTGGCAGGAATGCCAAGAGGCAGATTTATAGGCTGCCCGGCGGCACCGAGAGGGTCATCAATACCAAGTGCACCACGGTCGTTCAGGTGAGCAGTCTATTCTAAGTTTCTAAGACTCATTTCGTCGAGAATCGTATTAATGAACTTTGACTACATCTAACAGGACGTCATCGAGGAAATGTGCAATGTCATCTCGGTACGAAACCCTCACGAGATGGATGAATTTTCGCTTTACTGCATTGTCGATGGTGATGCCTTTACCATGCCACTGGCCAGAGACGAGTACGTCCTAGACGTGACGACGGAACTGCACAAAAATCATCAGCTCTTCTACTTGATATTCTGCAGGTAAGCTCAGCGCGCACCAATTTTATCCTCAGTCTACTCATTTCAACACCACCTCTTCATATCACCATCATGATTTTTCAATCGCAGGTCTGTCTGGTACTACTCACTGCGTCTAGATGCACCGTTATACGTCGAAGTAGTTTTCAATCAAATAGCACCCGATTACCTCGAAGGCTTGCTGCTAGTTTTACCCGGAGAGCATTTACCTCAGGAAGTCATTGTAAGTTAATCAACGATCTGCTATTTCTTTTCTTTTTTCTTTTTTAATTCACGACTGTACTGTACTGACTGAATTTTCTTTGGTTTGCAGTACGACATGGCACAAATCGCCGCACTCCTACACAAAGCAGCAGATGTGAAGAACGAGAGGGAAGAGCCAACGACCAAGCGAATAAAGTATCTGCTGCCTAAGCCCGCATTGAGCTTGCGAGAACCGCGACCGCAGCAGTGGGCCAACATGGTGCAGCAAGCTTGGGCTAACGTACAGCACACCTCCATTGCAAATTGCAAGGCGCAAGTACTTGGTGAGCAATCGATCCTCGACGACATTCTTTAGCTAAGCGATCGAGACCATTTGCTTTGACAATGGCACTTGTTGTTTTAGAAATACTGTCAAAGTGGCCACTCTTCGGTTCGAGCTTCTTTGCCGTGAAGAGAGTGCCCGAGGGCAAAGAGAAGGGCGGCGACCACATTCTCGCCTTGAATCGCCATGGAGTTCACTTTATTGACCTTATAACACATGTAAGTCAAGCAACTAGAATGAACAACCGAATAGCGTTTGATAAATCTATTGATTATTTTCACAGGAAACGCTTTACCATTATCCATACTCGGAAGTTATCTCAACACGCAAAGTGAAGTCCGAAGAGGGCACGCTCTACCTGGACATGAAATGCGGCAACCTGATGCAGCAACGCATCACGAGGCTGCAAACCGAGCAAGCTCACGAGATTTCGCGTCTCATTCGCCAGTACATCACGATGGAGCAGAGAACTGCTGGTAACCAGGCTGCCGCTCCAGTCAACGGCTATGGCCTCAGATAAATTATCTTATCTAGCCTTTTCTTTTTCAAATAATTTTTTGCGTGCCGAGTCAATTTATTATTGTCGAATATTCTCCCCCATGTAAATATTATCGCGTAGCAACGACGATTAGTTAACGCAAACGCCCTTCTATTCTCTTTCTTGTTTCCCGATCTCCCTTCTTCTCCTTCTCCTTCTTCTTCTTCTTTTTTTTTATTGTATGTGTACATTAGGTAAGGGCATATAGGAATATCATTTTGCGCATCCGGCAAATCAACCAGCTGCGAGACTGAGTGGAATTTTATTTTTTTTTTGTTCTTTGTTTGAGCTGCATACACAAAGTATACGTTGATTTGGCGAATGGCAAAACGAAGCGTGTTGTTTCTGTCTTCCAGTGGCGAAGTGAGAGAGATAAGAATGATCGCATGCTGCCTAAGGAGATATATGTATACTGTTTCCCTTTTGTTTGTTTCGTTTTTAAGAGAAACAAGAACAAATTATATTTGATGTAATATGCATTTATCATGGATTTACACACGTTTACCGCGTAAATACGTTCGATTATTCAGATGAAGAAGAAAAAACGTTTATAGGTCATGAGACTCTTATTATTTATATATATTTTACATATATAAAGTGCAACGAACAATTTATTGTAAACTATTGTTTCACTTTATTATGGCACAACTTACATGGAGACATGAAAAGTTTAACTAATAATAATATCGAATAAATGTCTTAATAATGAACAAAACTAACCGTTTTGCGATTGTTATTTTTGATTATTAACACTGTATTACATGCGCATACATAAGTGTAAAGGATGAGATGAGGCGGCGAAATCATGTTGAAAGTTTGTATTAAAAAATTGATATTTTGAAATATTGACGTTTTATTTTACTTTTTCATCAGACTACTTATTTTCGAGCAATTAAAAATAAGAACTTTCAGTTTATTTTCTTAAATTTCCAAAAGAAAGAGCGATTTCGGTAAAAATTTCTAATCAATGTGTGAATGAAATGGAATAAAATAAGCAATTTGTCAATTTTGAAATATTATTATTATGAAAAATGTACAATACGTCGCATGAAAGCATTTTATTTATAAATATAGACAATTTGATACTTTTATTTTACTCAGATGAATCTTCTTCAGCTTCCTTCAACCACGTAATAAACGGCAATAAAGCTTTCTTTATTGCTTCATGTGCATCATGATCTTCTTCGTGTTCATGGTCATCGTCTCTTCTTGATTCGCTGAAATTCTGTTCATACCAATCAATAATTATTTCTTCTCCCAAAATATCTTCGTCATAGAATAAACGTAAAATATTTGCGGCATACGGCAACATCATCTTTCTATTTTTGCAAATCACATCCCTTATGGCACATAAACAATCTTTTTGAGCCGACTTTGTTTTCATGTAATTGTTAATTATTGGCTCTACGTAATTTATAACTGGTTTTAAAATTTTGTAATAATCTTTAAACTGAGTATCGTCGCCTTTGTTGAGAACGTGAAATGGTAAATCGAAAGATGCTTGAATTACAACATACAAGACTTGCTCACTACTAATATTTTGCGCCAATCTCGATGAATTTATTTCTACAATCACATTTTTATGATAAAGCTTTTCTTCATAGCCACTTAACAGATTTTCTATAACATCAGACAAGAATGTCTCTTCATTTTCTTCTTCTTCAAAAGTTTGTGGCATTGGTGAATCATTTGTAGATGATGATGAAACAGATGAAGTAGATGATGCATCATCATTGTCATTATCCTGATCAAATTTGGAGTCAAAAAGCAAACAATTAGTGTCACAATCCCCTACAAATTTTTCCATTGTTCGGACTGTCATCTTTCCACTATCATCTGTTTCAATAACTGACTCATAATAATCTTCTCTACAAACAATATTTGGTAATAATATGCATGTATTTAATTTGATATTCTTTTCAAGTAAACATTTTGAAAAGACGATTGAGTCTTTGATGTGGCAATTATCTTCAATCACTGTGTCAGAAAATATATGAGAATCTTCAATGCATACATTATTTCCTATTTTGCAGTTGGCACCAACAACAGTTCTTTTAACCGAAGAATGTGTACCCAAAAAACTATTTTTAGCAATAATTGATTCAGAATGCAAAGTAGAACCTTTTGACACTATTGAACTTGAGTGTTTATATGTACTTCTAGACAAGTAAAGAAAGTCTTTTAGAGATGTTGGTAGCGTATCTGGAACTAAGGGATAACTGTGTCTTTGCAATATATCTCTGCAAAGAATTCTGTAAGTTTCCTTTGAGCAGATTGGCAAGGCATAACTTGGACAAGCCAGTGACTCCCAATAAATTCTTGAATTTAAAAATTCTTCATTTATCAAAACACCATGTATAAAATCTTCCATTGTCTGAAAAAAAAAATAAAAATCTGTCATTTTTTTGGGTTTAATTATAAAACAAATTTAATGTTTTCCATTGAAGCAATTTAATTTTAACCACGATAAGATTTTCTTACCTGAAAATCAAAATTATCTGCAAATAAAGGAAGGACCGCTTGAGAACACATGTAAATTCGTGTGTCCAGAAAAGAAGTATCAATGCTAACTTTATTATGCTCCAGAAACCATTGCAAATCAAGTTCAATTTTATTTTCATTTGGAATAACTTTTTTATACATTAAAATCTTTTTTGTAGTACTGTTAGAAACAACAAGACTACATTCATTCTTCATTGCAGATTCTTTCACGTTACCAAGATTTCTGAAAATCATCGACATAACTGTATTTTTATCCTTCTCTTTGCGGGCTTTATGCAATTCCATAAGTTGACTCAAATCCACATTGCCAAATGCTGTACCACGAATGAGAATGAAATCATCTCTGATAAATCCTTTGGTATCAATATCTCTAAGAGCATCTCCCAAAGATCGACAACCATCAGATATTATAGATACAATATTGATGTTCTGATAGGTATTCTTCAAGGAATCTAGATATGTTTTGAGAACTTCTAGATGACTACTGCAGTACAAAAATACTTGTTCCACTTTTGAGCGAACTAAGGTTTCTAATGTATACTCCAGCAATGGACAAGTGACCACTGGTAGCAGTATGCTAGGGCAGACTTGATCCACAGGTTTCAAATCATCAACAAAATCACTGGCAAACACAATTGCCTGAAGACTTTCTTGTTTATCAAATCCATTTTTCAGTACTTTTTTTCTTGTGATGGTAGACATGTTTTACTGTCTATGTTTTACGTAGCACTCACTACAACTAAATATAAACAGTATTTAATGTTTAAATATGTTTGATTTAAGAATTGTTCAATTTTGTACTTACATACTTCAATAGGATCTCCTACAAGTTCAGCCAATTAGGAATATAGCAAGTTCCGCCACCCATAAGATTTGAATCAATATTCTACTACTATTGCACTCATTATATTGACAAAACAAAAATAATATACTCAATATAGAAAATAATTATTCAATTCCACATGGGGTAGCAACCAACTACTTGTGTTTCATCAGCCCGTTTTATTTACTTACATACACCTTTCCATTTCCATGGGTAGGTTTAGACAGTGGCGCCGCCTAACGTATCAAATCGACAACTTCCTGCCGCATCGGCTGCGATCATGCGCGGGAAGTATTGAAAAAATCATCATTTTTTTATCAGTAATTATTAGTAATTCTAAATTGGAGCTATACTCAACCCGTTTTTGAGCCGAAAAAATGAAGTGAATCGATGTGGATACGCGATATGTCCTGACTATGTATATGTTTACTTTAAATTTTTTTATTTTTCACTTTTGTCCAGGGAAACTGATCAAGTTCTAGGACGTAAACAAATTTGTCTGATACTTACGTTTAATATAACGATGGAAAATGTCATGAAAATAGGGATTTAAAAAAAAGGAATAGCCTAATAATTAATGGTAAAAATAAATTGTAATACTTGACTTTATTTAAAAACTCATAATATTAAATACCTATATCAATTTTCTATGAGAAGTAACATGTTATTACTAAAGAGTTCTTGTCAAATTGAAAAAATATGTACTGCATGTACATTATACATCTCTATCGTAATGTTTATGAACTGTATTAGCAAAGTTGATAAAAAAAATTAACAGTCTCTGTTTTCTTCTCACGATATAGAGTTCAGTACATTTTACACTACGTATATGCAACGATAAAGTTAACAATAAAATCAAATTTAAAAAAATTCGATAAATATACAAAAGTATGATTAAATAATATATATTTGAACAATATAACTAAGTCTTCAACGAATAAAAATGTCAATGGCAATGTAATATAATTTAAGTACGCATAGTTTTCCTTTCGTATAGAATAATCGCCGAGGTCAAGAGCTAAGCGACTTTCATTCTATAAACATAATGTATATACGTAACAAAATAGACATTGAAACATTACATAAAAAAAGAGTATAGAAGCCATGACAAAGATGGAGCAAAAAATGTCTAGCTTAGCTCCGCTATATGTTAATAGCTAGAGAATAACGGTAAAAAAAAAACAAATAAATGTTTCATTCGACTACGAATAATACTTTTGTCAAATACAAGTCATTTGTGATACGCCCAAGCTTATGAGATACTTTACAGCAAAAATTTGGCATGTCGATGCAATATCGAATTGAGAAATAATGAAGGAGTTGAAGTAAAGTATGGCAGAGAGTATAGCTGTCAGCCGCGATCGCGTTCGGGATTGGACTGCAGATGAGGCCAATTGCTGGCAGCGTGTTTGACAAATCCAGGATCGTTGGGCGAGACGGGTGTGTGCGGCTGCTGCTGCTGCAGCCTAGACGACTGGGCGGCGTTGGTTGTAGTTTGGGTGGCGGTTGTAGTCGTCGTCGACGTTCTCAGCACGTCGAAACATTCCTCCAGCATCGCGATCTCGTCTGGCTGACGGCTGGCTGTTGCTGCTGTTGTCCCTGTCGTGGCGGCGCTCGGCCGAGAGCCTCGCGAACGACGCCGATCTTCGAAGGACACGTCGCGCTGCCTCTTTAAGATTCCTGGGGAAGAGCCGCGCATTCGCGTCGGCACGTTGTCATATTGACTCGAATCGGATAACCTGCAAGCCCCCATACGACAGCACGTTCACCGAGCCGACAATTACGAAATCGGGTAGAAGGGTATGTTCGACGCTTTCTTTTTTTTAAACATTTTTTTAGTTTGTGCTCAAATGAGAACGTACTTTTGTTCTTTTTTTTGTGATGTGATTGAAGTGATTGAAAATATGAAGAAAAAAAACTGATGCTTTGAGTGTGCCAAGTTGAAGGAATATATGACAGAATGAAATGAACGGATATAATAATGTCTGGATAGATGCTTTAATTGCAATGAACAATTGTTATTTTGCTCATTGCTGCGCTCGATTTTACGAAGCGAATAATTCACTCTGATTTGAAGCGGTTTGGTCGGGCGGCTGGTGAAAACTATAACTTTCTACGTTTGCTAATAATACATCAGATGGGCAATTTCACATTGTAAAATCGAGCGAATCTTCGACAAATAATTATAAAATAATTTCACTCTCTTCGTTTTCTAAAAATACGTCATTTTATTAGAAAAAAAAATTCTTACAAACGAAAAAAAAAAACTAACGTAAGAAAGTATAAAAGTTTCCTTCAACATTATAAAAAAAACAGTTGCACATCAAAAACAAAAGAAATTTAAAAGAAATAAAACCAAGTGCGTCGCTAAGAGTGCTTCTACCAGACTTGTTGTTGCGTTAGAAGCGTGTGCGGAAGCGCAAGTAAAAAAAAACAAAAACTACTGGAATGTCGATTAGACCCTACAGCCACCTTCTTATACAACCCTTTTGGAAACGATCGTAACTTGCCTGTAGTTGTCGTAGCCGCGATCTTCGTCGCGGTCGACTCGCATTATCTTGACTCCGGGATTGACCATTTTGGCGAAAACTGCACGCTCGTCGCCGTTCGTTGGGAAAGGTGGTGTATCGTCTACCTCGTCTACTGGCCTCTGGTACACGTCTTCTTTGTAGTAGCTATTTGATTTCCTCGGCATGTCGTGTTGGTCTCTCTGCAGTTTCATTTCATGTTTTTACAATATAATGGGTGATAAATTAGGAGATATAATAAAATCCAACTCTATGAATCTGTTATTAATTTTTTTCTTTCAATTTTTATCGCTATCGTAAAAATGACACTTTATTTGGCCATAATTACTGCAATAATAAAATTCATATTTCATTACTCCGTGCAGAGACGTGCAGTAAGCGCCGAGGTCGTAAAATCAACGCTGCAACTATACGAAGAAAGAAAAAAGGAAGTCAGTGTGGATAATTTACCGATTGTTTAGCACGAGCATTACGATCGCCACGTCCGTTCTCGATATTCTGCGAGTACTCGCGCATCTGTCGCTCGGCTCTCTCGAGTCGATGCTCGCGCTCATCGTCGAGGTCGGTGGCCGAGTCGTTCATACTGTTGCGCTTCTCCGTCATCTCTGGGGTTGCTGATCGCCAGCTCGTCACGTGTTTCGTCCCCGACGCTGACGGCTGCTGCTGCTGCTGCTTGTCTTTCTCGTTGTTTATCGTCATCGTCGTCGTCGTCACGTACTGCTTGCCCGCTGTGAACAGAAAACGATACCCGCGTGTTGTGGCACACCGCGCGGTTCTTACCCGCGCTCTCTTCACTAGCTTTATTATTCGTTTTTTTTTCTGTATACGGTTAATTGTACATGGCTGTGGTGTTGAGTAGGGGGACGTGCATGAGATTTCAGCCAAAGGGAAGTGAACAAGCACTGCATGATGAACAGAAAAATTTTAATGCATTTCTGGCCTCACCAAACGCTGATTATACTACTGATTTTTAAAAAAGTTGATTGAATTAAAATATGCGACACACCTGCGTAGAAGAAATGTTGATAGACACTCTGCGTATAGCACGCGAGATAAAGATTGCTCGTGCAGTTTACCGTCTGGCCTAATGCTCATTGTACTACAACGACCTCGATATGCTCACATAATCGTATATAGCAGAAACTGTATCACATTAAAATAGTTGGGAAGCTTTGACCACTGATACGATAAATGCTCGTTCTACATTTATGCATTATACTTCTTTTGTTATTTGCGAATAGAATAATTGAAAATTTCTTTTACAGTTCTAGAAAAATATGCAGTTTTCAACAGATGCAATAATTGGAATTATCAAAAAAATATCAATTTCTGATCAACAATGCACTCGTTTAAATAAAGCTTTCACAAACGCCAGTAAAATATTTTCCATTGTCTGAACACGCTACTTGAGAATGATAGTTGAATAACATTTATGTTTTTCTACCTTCGTTAGTCATATTAGCGGGTTTTAACTGTTTTTCTCGTTTCCCAAGGTGTATAGCGTAGACAAAACACAATCTTTGAGTCATCCTCGCGATGACTTTCTTTTTCTTTTGAGAGCAAGCAAAAATTTGAATGATAATGAAACTAATTGAAATATCCTTTGGTTAAATCAGTTTTAGCCGACAAAACAGCGTTGAAGAATGAATTGCGATGATGCAACTGAGTGCTAAGCAGAAGCTTTTCCAGCACGTCGTTTCGACAAACTAAAAAACAATTTCATACATTCAATGACTATACCTATGAGCAAAGTACACATGCCCTAACAAAAAACTTGAAGCGCAAAAAGAAAACGCAATGGAAAAAAAGCAGGGACGCTGCGGGATGTGAGATATAGGTCCATACGAGGTCATATATATACACTGGCGGGAAAAGAGCGTAACGGCACGCAATCAAAGCGCTTGTATACGCAGACAACTCCACAGTGACGTTTTGTTTGTTAGTGACAACACAATGGTGGCAATTGCTTGCGTTTATATGTGAAATTCCATAAAATCTAATTGAGGCTAATTAGCAATCACTGCACGAGCTATTACATTTCGAACGATTTTGATTTCGGTCGAGGTATATACATACATATACAATACGTAATACTCGTTGCGCAATAGGCGCTAAAACGTGACCCGAGTTATTTATTTCAATTGTCTTGGCTGTGACCAAATTTTGAATACCAAAAGTTTCATCTGATAAAAATCGTTCGTCCGCGTACTAATTCTCTCTTGATTAGCAGGTTCTTGATTTTAAAATAATTCATCGCGCTTGAAGAAAGAGAGACGCAAAAATTTACTCGATTGAGCAACGAAAAAAGGATACGGTAAAATTTTGAAAAACCAATTTCGACAATTTTGATTGATCCTTTAATGAAAGCCAATGAGATTATACATGTGTTCCCTTAAACCTACGAGTAATAATTTGGTGAACCGAGTGGCGATTGCTTAAATTTTGAGAGAATGAAAAAAAAAGTTGCACATATACAAAAGTGACTGAACATACATGTAAAAGTGACGCGCACACTTAAAATTTACTTTCTGTGCGACAGACCTTGTTCCTTGGTTGACGCCGTTTGAGTGCCGTCGTGCTTGTTCTTCTTGTAGCGTGGTTTCATCAGCATGTCAGCGATGAATACGAGAGCTGTCACGAGGCAGAGGACTCCCAAAATCACAGCATTGTCGATCAAGTCATTGGGCACACTGTCGATCGAGGATAATGCCAGGCCACCGACCACACCGAAAAGGATCACGCCCAGGCCCAGGAAAAACACCTCCTAATGTTCATGTTCACAATCAATTAATCAGTGACATTTAGCAAACTACTTCCGTGTGTGAATTAATGAAACGACTGGAAAGTCACGAGGATAAAAATGAAAATGATGAATTACATAGCCACGAAGTGATTCACCAGAACGATATAGTGCATTTATAACGCACATCGAATAGGCAATAAATTCAATTTCACGCGATAAGTATTTTTGCGCTCGCTTGCCGAGGTAAAGTAAGAAAAAAAAAGTCGCGGATCTTATCACCTCGAGCGCGTATGTAGCAACGAATTGGCGCGATATTATAACATAAAACTTGGCAGCCGCGCAACGTCGAATAGTTAACAATCAATAATCCCAAGGAACGATCAAGCCGCGCGAGCTGCCAATTATCTAAATCAGCATGGGCAATTTTCGCCTGTGTAAACGCGTGCAGGCGCAATATAAGGCCGTACAATAATAATCAGCCTGTTTAATTGCAGCCTCAAGTCTCACACTCTATGGCAAGTAGACCATAATAACCTTTCGCGAAATGATAAAGCCCCGCGCGGCGCGCGTCTACGCGCGTCTATGCGTGCAGGCGGCGGATAGTTTGCGCAAGGGATATTAGTCACACAGCCAAAAAAGGTTCTTGTCTGCCCGCACGAGCCCATTGTCTTACAGGCCTATGCGTAATATAAAAAAACAGTCTCTCACGCGCGCGTGTTTACGTATATCTATCCTCCTTCGAAAAATCAAGTCCTTCGACATGCAATGTTCACAGGCGTGATCGCTATACCACGTCGCGCGAGAGCTAAGGAATAATAATCTCGTTGGAGGTTCCCCTTGCAGTTTAAAAAGTGTGCTATGCTGTGCGTCATTGCCCACGCCTCTGCATGAGTATAAGATATCTCGAGCCGCGCCGTCAGGACACCGTCGACCTTGCTGCGCTTAGAAAAACCCTCAATGTCGCGCGCACTGTTCTCACGCTAAGATGCTGCCGTCTGCGCGACCTGCTTCTCTTCTCCGTTTTTTTTTTGTTTCTTCTTTTCAACGGATCGCGCATGTGTATGCATTTCTCGTTACGCGTCAATATATATTACTCATTTGCATCGGCGTCTTTCTTTTTTTCTTTACGAACGAGATGTGCTCGCGCTAAGTGATTGCGCTTTCGCCGTGCCGAAAGACATGACGACAAAAGGACTGAGTTACGTAAACTTCAGCGTCTCCGTCTTTTATTTTCGAGTATGCAAATTTTTGGACAAATGTGCTCCAGTCTACTCTATATATACTCTGTCAAGGAAAAACAGATGCAGCGTGCGATTATCTATTCACGTAATAAATCGCGCGTTCGGATTCCATTCGAATGACTATAATATCGAGCCGAGCGAACGCGCTGCGAGAATGTTTTTCGCGATCCAAGTCGCTACGCGCATTATAACGCCACAAATCTCATTGAGTAATCCGCGACGAAATGTCACTTTCGTCCGCAGTTTGCTTTCGCAGTTTGAAGATGTTAAGCGTGCTTTTATGAGCCATTTTATTACGAAAATTGCAACGAATACCGGCACAAATGAGCCATACCGCGTTTGCTTGCAACGTTTGACAAATCGTTAGACTGTTTTCTCTCTTCAGTTGGAGCACGTCTCGCCTACAAATCATAATGAGCGAGTATACTTGCGTGGATAATTTACGCATTTGTTTGTGTAAAGGAAGCTGCTTAGGTAATTGTAGTATTGGTGCGCTATATATTCGAGCGATTTTTCGATCGTTTCACATACATACCTTCATAAGGAAGTGATAAATGAATCACGGCTAATAATGTTGTGAATAATCAATGTAACTCACCGTCTTTCGTCCGCGAAGTTCACCAGCGGCGGCAGCGACGAGCAGACCAGTGGTGATGATCAAGTAGCCGGCGCAGGTGGCTGACGCAAAAGCGGAACCTGTCGACATGTCACGTATATGCATCTACATTTACATATCACCTAGTTATACGTTCCTTTTTTTTTGTCGTCAACCTCTTTTCTTTTCACTTTCTTTTTCTTTTCTTTTACGCACTGCTGGGAGCGGCGGCAGCTCTCTGTTTATCGTCGCGAGGTGATAACAAGTTTGCTGCAACGATTCGTCTCCTCGAGCTTTCAAGCAATAATAGAAACGACAGTCGAAGAGACTTTCGCGCGAGCGCGCGCGCAGCGGAAAAACAGGACGTCGCGCTGAAAGAGTTATTAATGGCAATACGCGCGGCGCGTCGAAGATAACAATTAAAAATCTATTTCAATTTGCGTCGTCGCGTTAATGGATTTTAGCGTGCAACATATAGATAAAAAAGAAAAAGAAAATTGAAAAAAAAAACGACTAGTTGTTGCAATAACATAAATTTCAAAAGGTTCATTTACGCTGGGGTAAAAGCTCCGCTAAACCAGTTAGAGCAAGTGATAGGTTATAACTGCGAGTGAAAATTGATTTGAAAAGCAATTATCTAAGCGTGACTCATTGAAATATTTAATTGATGCATGCAGGCAAGCAACAAGAGCATGCCGTCCGGAGTACCTTCTGACGATGATCTACTGCAAAAATTAGTCATGTATTCACGCCCAGCGTATAAGCTTGTATGTTGCATGCTGTGCCTTTTTTACTGCCGATTGTTCTATCATCTCTTTGGACTTACATAAGAAAAGAAAAATGTATGGAGGAAAGAGTTGTTAAACTTACCAACGGCTCCCCACGTGACATTGTTTAGGAGTGACCACTCGCGGCTCCTATTGCGCAGGTAGTGGAATACTCGGCGGCTTTCGTCGTCCGTCACCCTCAGAGCAATCACGCACGCGATGCATAGTAGCTGCCATTACGAAAACAACCAAAAACTTAACATACCTGCTACCAACGAATTTTAACTAGTTTTCGCCGACTTCTCCTTTTTCTTTCTTTCTTTCTATTTATTTGTTTCTCTGTCTCGTTGCGTCGCGCCAGCGGCGGCAAGTTTCCTTTTTATTCCCACGCGTTTCAAGGCTATCTCACACGCGTAATACCCAGGAATGTGGGCCAAAAATACTTAACGAACATGCTATTATCCCATAGTTACGTTCTCATCAACCAATGAAAATATTACAAAATCCGACGAAAACATAATTGCGGATTATGAAGAAAAAACGCTAATAATACGATCGGCTTTCTTAATTTCTTTTTTTTTCTTGTTGTTCAATGGATTTTTTAATGTATATGCGAGCGCACTTACCACCTCGATTATCCTAACAAACACTTTTCGGTTCCACATGATTTCACAGCGAGAGCAGAGCACGCGCTACTCGCGCAGCTCTTACACACACACACACACCAACTGCACACTGGTATATTGTTGTGTATACTGCACGCCGTAGTCAGTCGCAGGGACTCTAATCAAAAGAAGGCCGAGCGCGATTTCGAACGAAAGCAAGCTGCACAACCGCCGATGTTGATCCTCCTTTGTGCTTCCATCGGGTCACCTTCTCATCTGCACGTTTTCTCTTCGCATAATTGCACTGCACTAAAAAAAAATCAGAAAAAATTATTCGTAAGATGCACTTAGTTGTTCACTGCATAAGAACAAATCAGCAATCAACATAGTTTTGCAGGGATGATTTTGAAAATTGAGCGGTAAAAATAAATTACTTCAATTTGAGAGTTTATTCAATAAGCCGTAAACTGTGTTGTAAGCATCAAATTAAAAAAAAAAAGCCTCGATAAAATATTTAATGAGTGTTGAAAAAGCTTTGAAAAGCAATCTGTGACGATTGCCAATGATAATTATTGACTCACCGTCGATCGCGAGGAACTTAATAAAAATAATGAACAATCGATCGGCCGAATGTTCTAAAAAGAGATACGGCAGTGAGAAAGAGAAGGATATGGAAGTGCGTGCACGACTCGCACGGCCAACGACGACTGAACTCAGCTCAGCCACGGCATGAGCAGCGTAAGCGGCGGCGAGTTCGCGCCGCGCAGGACAGCAGCAGAGGAGAGGAGATAAAGGCCGCGCGAGTGCGACATACTGCTTAGCTGCTATATGCTGGGCCTGCACGGATTGTGTCACGTAATGAGACCTGCCTTACACTCATGCATATACAGTATAGCCCCGCTTCTAGCTGAAGACAATGCCATTATCGGCGCCGCGTGAGATATACGACGAATCGCTGTGGGCGAGGAAAACCCATCGCCGCGGTTTTTATGGCTGTAAAGGCTTTGTGTCGCGTCTTTTCAGCCGATTTGTTGCTAAGTACGCCTGATAAACAGTTCCGCTGTGTTTATCAAATCTTCGACTTCTTCTTCTGCATTTGTTTTTTCACTGTTGCTCGATTTCCGCTTAGCTTAGATGCTAATCACCATTTCTCTTTACTTACCTACATTCGCCAGTTTTTGGCCTGATATTTCTTTCGAGAGATCAAGCAAATGATTGCGAATGCAATGAAGCTTTGGGGATGCTCTTAATTTAGTGTGCAAGACAAAAGAAGAAGAATGAAGCTATATGGGTAATCGATATATAAATAGTTCATCGCACGTTTACGACACGTGCCGTCACACTCGCATTACAGAAATCATGTATCATATACGCATGTAACACTAAGCTCAGAGCAACTATCGAACTACAAAAGCGGGCTTTAATAAATTTCTCGGTACATTGTCTGATAAAGTGAGGAGCATAGGTATGCACAAACAAACAACGCGCGCGCGCGCGTATTATTGGCATTCTCAAACAAGTCGCGATCGAGCTGCGTGTTTGTTTTTCGACGAACCTATATATATATATGTATATCTGTAAGGCTCTCGGTCTTGAAAAAGGCTCGGGCGACACATTCCCCCACCTACTTGACCCTTACCCCCTAACCCGCCACCAACGGCACCAACCAGAAGAAGCCAGAAGTGTGAGATGATTGGCAGCGGCCGGCCGCTCGTGCGAGTCGTGCGCCCGTGCGTCCCGAAAATCCGCGAAAAACAAGATCCAGCGCAGTCGACACTCTCACGCAAGCTGCAGTCCTGTGTGCGCTTTAGCCGCAAGCTTTGGCTATGCACGTATCTAACCTTTGACTTTCTTTTTATCGTTTTGCTTTGCGGTGCCTTCATTCTTTCTTCGGCGGGAGCTCTATTGTGATTATCGACACACGTTTTAATTCATCGAAGACCTGATGAATCCTTGTTGGACACACGATAGTGAGGACGATCTCGAGCATGGCGACGTACTTGACAAGACTTTTGTACACAACGTGGACGAGTTGGGCCACAAGATTCCCAAAATCTTCAGACGATCTCTTTTGTATCTTACAAAGAACACAGGTGAGTGATTCAAAAGTGATTTTCTTGCGGTTTTTGTTTGAACAACGAATCTCGCGTTTACACATGTGAAACCCAAGAGTTCGACGAATTTCTAAGAAACGAGCGTTATCTTCTTTGTGCTTGTATTTTTTTTAAGATCCCCATGTGCATGAAAATAAACGTTCTTGACTTTTTTCTTATTTCGTTCTATTCTTTTATTTATTGATTACACGTGGCATTTATTCACTGGTGTAAATGACGAAACTCGCGCGTTTTTCGAAAAAATAATTCCATTTACCCATTATGAAAATCAATTTACATTATTGTAAGCAATTTTTTTTATTTAACCAACAATTTTTTATTTTAATTAACAAAAAAAATTGATGTCTCGTACTGATCTTACAATTTCCGATTAATAAAATGTAATTCTTTTACATCAACAAGTCAGTTAATTTTTTGGAAAGTATTTTACGACCGTTTATTTTTGCAGATGTCAGAAAGTCAAAAAATTCAATCTCATTAAACACTTCACCTCAAGAATCACTGTTGAATATTAATGACACTTACAAAAATCAGCAAAAAATACTTGATTTGCAACATCAACTGGGGGTGACCATTGTACAAAAGAATGGTCAAAGGAAATTGGGTGGACCTCCTCCAGGCTGGGTAGGACCTCCACCTGGAGCTGCATGCGAAGTGTTTGTTGGTAGGATTCCAAGGACTGTTTATGAAGATGTACTTTACCCAATCTTCAGACAAGTTGGTGAAATATATGAGATGCGTCTCATGATGAACTTTTCTGGGACAAATAGAGGTTTCTGCTTTGTCATGTACACACAACCTGAATATGCTCAAGAAGCGATCAAAAAATTGAATAATTATCCGATCAATGATGGATGGTGCCTAGGAGTGGTAAAAAGTGTAAATAACTGTCGCTTGCACATTACTGAATTGCCAGTTAGTACAGATGCTAAAACTCTTATCGAAGTAAGTTTAATATTTATTATTTACTTATATAGTTCATTGCAGTATCTTATTGTTATATATTTTTTAGAAAATTTGGCCACTGCTGGAGGATATTGATGAAATATCAGTTTTTACTAATATGAGCAATCACCAAATCAAACATGCTTTGATATCTTTCAAAACACACAGAGGGGCAGCCATGGCTCGCAGAAGTCTCTTACCGGAGCGTAACAATTATTTTGGTAAAACTGATGTGAGAATTGAGTGGGCACATCCTAAAATTTCTATTACTAATGTGGTATGTACTAATTTGACATTTTTTAAATCTGCTTCACAATATTGTTCACAAAGATTTTGTAAATGTAACATTTGAACAAAATCTTAATGCTGTCAGCCAAGAGTTAATTGTTATTGAGTTCTGGCAGATTTGGATTATGTGTTTTGTAAATAGAAATTTGTACAGAACATTCCAAAATTATATACAGCAAAGTGATTAAAACAGGGCTGTATGAAAAGCAAGATTATAATTATAATTTATGGTACTACCATGTAGATGAAAAAAAAAATGTTTGAACATCAAAAATATAAAAGAACGAAATATGCGTTTGCCGTAAAAGAAGAATGGTCAAAAAGAGGCCAAAGCACTGGCAAGCATAAGATTCACTATGAAAGAGCGAGTGTATAATGACGAGTCGCGTCGCCATCGCGTGAAAATAGAACGTGGGTACTTTCGCTGAGCGATGGCTTTTCACTCTCGACCCACGTATACACATAGATATAAGTATATACGCTCGTTAAGACTTTTCTGTCTAACATTTAGCGAACGTTCGACCTTGCGATTCCCCTTTTCGTGTATATTTTTCTTGCGTATCACTTGGCGGAAATCTAGCACGCAAGATTATGATTAGAAAAAAAGGAAATACCGTGCGCTCTCGCACCTCGTAACAAATGTGGCATTGCGCAAATTAATGTCTCCGACACTTTGTTAATGAGCGGCTTTGCTATAAATCTTTCCGATTCGCCAATTAAAACTTGCGGTTTTCTTTACTAATTTTTCATGACATTTCGCAATTGAATTTTTATATAATTAAATCGAATCTACACGTTTTTCATTGCTGTAGGACAATTCTCACTTCAAAATAACTATAACAAATTGAGGATCAAGCAAATGATTAGGCATTTGTAAAACGCGCCTGCGCCGCGGCAAACATTCAAACTCGTGGAAAATTGCCGGCAGACGGCGGCACCTCGAGTACAGCACCAAAGCGACACCGGCAGTTCGCCAAATCAGCTGACTCCGTCGGTTGTGTTTCGTGTGCCTGTGCGCGACAATTGATTATTTTCCCGTTGATCATTTGTGAAAAAGAACATTGAAAATGTGCGACAAGAACGAATACTGTGACTACAGGAGTCCTTTGGCTACGCGCTACGCCTCCAAGGAGATGCGCTACAATTTCAGTGACCAAAACAAGTTCAGCACGTGGCGCAAATTGTGGATTTACCTTGCCAAAGCTGAGATGGTTTGTTTTATTTTTCAACGATTTTGTCTAAAATTGATTTTTAATAATTTTTTGTGTGCGAGGGCTTTGCACTTTTTTCAAAATCATGATTGTGTTACGTGCGTGTATGCAAATATTTCGTTACGTCATTTTTATTTGTATTTGATAAACGATTTCTAAGAAAACAAATCCCCTATTAAAAAAATGTTAGAATTATTGAGAATAGCTATATAATAGAATTAAAATTTAGCGGGACATTAATAGAAAGACCCCCTAGGAGCATTTACGAAACGTCAGGTTATCCGAGGTCGTCTAATCAGTTGTTTGTACATACTTACGTCGGTTTATATACGATATTTATTTGGAAACTTACTTGCTGATCTGATCGATGGTCAAACGCAAATTTCGTTCTTTTTAGGTAGTGCAATTTTAACTTTGAATTAAAATATAAATCTGACAACAATTTCTTTCTAATTGTGTTCTATTTTCTGCTGTTTATAATGCTAGATTCATTCTCAATTAAAAAATTTGGTTAATTGACACTGAACAATTTTTTTTTTGCTAGTCAAAGTTCAATTTTAATACATAGATTATGGTTAATAAGATACTTTATTTATTTAAAGCTTGAAGAATGTGGAAAGTGTAATAATGATGGCAAATTGATTATAACAAGTACAGTCATCTATGGTGAGAAAAAGAATCATTCAAATGATCGCAAGAAAAAACCAACAAGCTCTTCTAAATCACAGAATTTAGAGATTCTAAAAAATCGAAAACCTCCTAGTATCAATACCCAGAAACCTGTTGTTAAAAAAGAAAGCTACAATGGAACTGTTGATTATAATTTTTCAAATTCTTACAGTACAGAAAATTGTAATAACAATAGCTGCGAGGAGTGTAGAATGAGTCAGTATCGTCATTCAGTATCGTCTGATGGATCACTATCAGATTTTTCCAAAAGCTCTGAATGTGATGAGTGTAGATGCTCAAGTTGTAGTCCAAATAGCTCTGTGCCATTTTACTATACTGTCCCACCATTTTTGGATCCGAGAAATTGTTCAGTTGTTCGATATCCATGGGGCTTACATCAGAATTCCAATGTCCTGAATGCAAGTTTGAATGTTCGACAAAATACTGCCTTCTTTCATGTACAATTTCCATGGAAAACAGTCAACAACACGCCCTTACCAAATGCTATCATGAATTTTAATCAAAGCTTAAAATACCATGTGCCAAAGTTAGTTATAAATAATTATAACAGCATAAATAATTTGATTGCTAGGCCTATTTTGAATCGTAACTTATGAATCTGTTTATTATTAAAGTTTTAAATGATGTATTAATTTATACCATGCTAGAATTTTATCTTGCATATTTCACTAGGCTCATTGTTTCTTAAAAATGAAGATAATTTTTTTAATTTATTTAAATTCTTTGTACATAAGTACATAGAAAATATTACTTTTTTTTGTTTATTTATTAATTCATTGGAAATTATGAGTTTTGCAAGGTGAAAAATTTTTTTACGGTAGTTTTAAATGACTAGCTTTACTTCAGTAGATATCTATCAAAAGAAATTAGTGTTGAAAAAGATTTTATATAAAACTGATCTACATTCATGATTGCAAATGAACAGTATTGTACAGATTTTACTCTCATCATTGAAAAAGTGCTTTTCTTAATAATGTTATTTATGATATTGAGATTTATAACTATAAAATGTATAATGTCGAAGGAAAATTTCATCCTCATATGAATGGTATTTTAAAACATTTGAATATTTCCCTTTTGCATGTATAAGTATGTTTAATCATTATAGCTTTTTATTTTTGTCTTCTGCATGTAATAATTGTTCATCAAGTGTTTTTTGAGTTCCAGATTTATTTTAAAACAGTTCATTGCTACCCAAGTTACAAAAGAAAATTGTAAGAATGTAAAAACTATATATTCTGTATTATGTAATAGATAATAATAGTTGAGTGTATGGTTTCTTAAAGGCAATCACGAAATAAATTATTTAATTTAATTTCATTCATTTTGTCATTAATTAATACGCCATTTGCTTATAAAAATGAGCCGAAAGTGACATCGGTCAAACACCAGTGGTTAAGAAGCCTGCAAAAATTAGACTTAAAAAGATAAAAAAACAAGCCCTCCAACTCGATTTTCCCGTAGCTCCCGTAGCGAAACGTCGTCAACAAATCTCCTTATATCTGTAATCGTGAGAAGTCGCGTAAGCGATGAATATAGAGAGTGAGAGTTGGCCAACTGCGTATACGCGAGTCTATCGAAAAAAGAGCGAAAACAAAGAGTTAATGGGTTTTGAACAAGATCAACAATGGACAATGCAGCAAGGATAGACGAATCGCGAGGGGGAGAATAAGGAGGACACGGTCACCTCGGTCGCCACGCGGTTTCCGGCCAGCGTCCGCGACTACATGGGTAGGGCCTTTACTCGTTCAGCGGAGACCTTCGCACGTTATTCACGATGTGCACGTCGCGAGCTTGATTTTCTGTTTTTATGTGGCTCCAATTTTTTCATAGCAGCATTGACACGCTAATTTTTCCTATTGTGTACAGGACAGTTCTGATTTGATGATCATATCGATTCAAACAATTATTTATTTACCTTAAAAACCAGAAAATGAAATTTCTTATAAGTCCCAATACACTTGAGAGTTGTTTAAACGAGCTCTTCCGCATGCCAACAAGCTTTTAATACAGAAATGGAAGTTTGAGTAATGATGAAACAATAATTTGTAAGCGCATGAGCATTTTAATAATTTGAATTTACTTGTTTGTTGCTTTATTAATAACCGTAGAGAAAGATGAGTACAACATCAAGAAGGAAGAGAATGGCACACGTAATAGAAATAATTGAAGCGATAATGAGCCTCAAAACTGAGGTTGCGCCATCCTTTCTCGAAGCTAAAAATAAACCGATAGCAGCTACTATGAAAAACGCGGCGCCCAGTATGCCGAACAAGAACATCTAGAAAACATAGTCGTACCACATCAATAAAGATAAGAAGCTTGATTTTCATATAGTAAAAGAATTTGGAAAATTCGGTACTTTAGACTGACCGGTGTATCGGTGATTGGATCACGAGCGCATTGACTTATCATGTCTACGAGAGTTATGATGAGGAATGTTCCGAAGAGAGCTGTAATTGCTGCTGCCTCAGTTAGCCCGTATGGCGAATCATCGCCAGTTATAATCTGACACATTAAAATGAACAGTACTAGCACTAGAATCTTCCTTGTGCGAGCAAGGATTTAATGACAATCAAAATTCATTATTTCGCAAGCTCCTCGCTAACATATTTTCAACGTGTATTATTACAAACTGAAATATCCTGATGGGCTTTGCCCAAGGAACGTTTTCTTGCACGCCTGCTTGCACGGGTACAGCGTATATTGGCGCAATCATTGCCTCCTATGTTTTTTTAAATGTTACGACTTACAAAATGTAGGTTAGCGTCAATCAGCAGTACACTTGTTAAACTTGTTTACATTTCTTTTTTTACGCCACGTTGCAGTAGCTGAAGTTGGTCGTTAAAAAATGAATATACCAAAATAAGTGTTCCATGTAACTTCTTTGTATTTATTAAATTTTCTTGGTAAAACGAAGACAGAGAATTATTAAAAACTTTTTATAAATATATATATATATATTTATGTATATATCCATCGTATGAATCTAATTATTACTTAATTTACACTAGTATATATCCTTGAGATTCTCAATAATGATTTTTCAACTTCAATATTGTATACATAATTTATATAGGCGCTTCGTTGAGCAAATTTAACGATAATATAGGTACTCAGATCGATAAAAAAAGTTCTTTTGTTCGGGTAATTCTTATAGAAATAGTAAATTCTACCTTTACAAATATTTATGCAATATCGCAATGTATATATAATCTATAAAAATTTATTTCCGCGATATAACACGAAGAAGAGAAACAAAAGTCACAACTTCAAAAAATAAAAATACTTTTTTATAGTCGTTTAAAATGTGCCTTAATTTGTACGGCGAACACGAACAGGCGGTTGATTATGCTTTGACTCTTAACATGTCGTTTCGTACAGGCCGATTATCATGGACGGAATAGAGCTAATTACAAAGGCTCGTGCTACGCGCGAGGACTTCGTATTATAAATATTTTGGACGGATTAAATTGATGCGTGCAACTCTTTGCATTATTAATTTACGCATCTGTTTTCTTTTTCTTTCATATATAAATAAATAAAATCACAGTAATTTCCCTCGCGGATCTTCGCCAATCGTCGTAATTTCAAATTATCCGTGATGAAATTTGAAGAAATAATGTCGCTATACGTAACTATATATCATGATATTGCTATCGCCGAATGAAAAATTGTCTGATGTTCTCGATAGGCAGATGGCGAAGGAAATTATTCGATGGTTTTGCAAACTACATATCAGTATATACCTTGACATTGGCTAGTCTAAAGGCCAGCGTCATAAACGTCTACTTTGGGATTGCAGCATTGTGTTTACATGTGTAAAATTCTGCCACTAAGAACAATTAGACGTGAATTATGGGACAATTAAAAAAGAAAAAATTGACATTGAAGCGGGCAATGAAAAGTTAACGAAGCCGAACGCTAATAATTGCTCGGTTAAGTCGAAAAAAAGTGAAGCTTACTAACAATACCTTGTACTATCATTCATTGCACGTGTGTGTGTATAATATGTATAAAGAGGCGTGACCAAAAGAAAAGAAAAGAAAAGAAAAGAAAAGAAAAAACATTTTGATAAAAATTTGGAATCGATCGTTACGCAACACTTATTATAACGTCGTGTATAATATATGTAGCGAAATATATAACAAAGGCAGATATCGGGTGTACGATTACACCGCGAAGCCCGCTTGTCGAACAACAACTCTTGGGGGGGGATAATATGGTGGCGTGGATTATTGGATTGGCCTTGGATGGCACGTCGCGGTCGCGAATCAAGATAACGAAAAGATGGAACTGCTCCGATCGGAGTAGAGCCTTGCCTAGAAATACTTGATCGTGAGGAATACGTCGCTGCCGAACACCAGCGCGTTGACGAAAGTGAAGAAGCAGCTGCCGATCATCATGTCCATGTACTGCTTGCTCGCGTACTGATTGTTGTTGTAGTATATACCGTAGTTGCCGCTCAGCTTCCTTTGGTTGACGATTATCAGGATCCCAGCGATCACGTGCAGAATCGAGCCCGTCACCGAGAACAGCAGCGACTGCGCAAATTCATCTTTATCAATCATATTGTTCCAAGCTTTCAGCCTCCAACACTGCAGCTCAACCGATCTGCGCACTAATTAATATTTACGCCCAACCGCAATAACAGCTCGCCTATTACGTAACGCCTGTGTTGCATTTAGCATTAAGGCTCCAAACTGAACGATAATCGACGATAACTCGCTTGCACGCCACGGCAAATACATTTCCGAATGCAGTATTCAATGACAAGAAAACAAGAGCGCTCGCGTCCTTGCATTATTGCACAATTTCATGCACAATGACGCCGCGGCGTATGTATACTTAATGTGCGCGCGGATAACTCCACTTACATGCGCTACGTACGCATGCGTTCCCGTTTCACTCTTTTGCCATTAAGCCTGTTGTTGTTATCCGACTATACTGTTGAAATATTTGAAAACCAGACAGTTTCTTTATTCAATCAAAGTATTTATCTTGACTACAGAGTACTTTTCTTCTTACTCGATCAACATTTGATTGTTACGGCGTAAATTAGACTAATAGTGAACAACAAATCAGGCGTTAGGTGATGACTGAAGTTGGAGCAAGCAAACTGAACATCTCTTTTGAACGCTGCAAGATTATATAACTGGTATCTTTCACCGTGAAAGAGCAAAGCCCTTCATTTAACCAGCTAAACACGTGCAGAGCGAGGGTGGAACGAGAGAAAAATTAGATGAAGTGTATTACCGTTCTTTTCGGCATTCGATCTCCCAGCAGATGACCAAGTACGAAGATGGTGTTGATGATGATGTAACCAGCGAGCGTTATATGAATAAAAGATACTTCGTCGAGCTTCAGCTTCGGCTCGTACGTAAAGTTTTGGTTCAACCAGTTGAACGGATCGACGATCAGACCTACGGACAATACCGATACCGCCTGTAAAATAAAATACAATTGATCAATGATTTGAAAAAATATTGAGCAAAATAAACTGAAAAGCAAATGAGATTGAATGATGCAACTGTTGAGAGAAGTTTGGCGAGCAGAAAAATAAATGAAGTTTTGCTATTCATTGTGAAAAATTAGAGCGCAAACTTTAGACCATGAGCTATAGTCCAGTTCAGCTGCGCCGAGCTGCGGCTGCATTAAATCAACAAGGCAATAAAGTAATCGAAAGATTAGCGTGTATTAACCCTGTGCTCGATCTTGGAGCATAAGTCGGTCTCTTATAACCGCTCGCCTTGCTCTCAACTGATGTGGACGTTTTGCTTGTATTTGCTTTGTTTGACGAGCAAAAATCAATTTGGATTAGTCGTTCGAGATTGATTGAATTGAACAGGAAAGCACATGAAATTAGCTTCACTCGAACAAAAGCTCAGGTGGATTTGAAATAAAATGAGTGACTGACCAGTTCGATAAGTTTGAGGGTGATGGATTTGGAGCTAACGACGGCGACGTCTTCGTATTCCTTGCTGATGTGGGCATTCTGCATGGCCCCCTCGTCCGCCATCCTGACGCGCTTGTGTTTTCCTCGCCTGTCGCCCAGCTTGACTGACTTTAACGCTCGCGCTCTTACTCACTCCTGTGCAGTCTGCCTCAGTTCTCTATTATATATACTTATGGACGGACACCAAGGGCTGCCGACGTGCTCTGGGGCATATGTGTGCCACGCGACCGCGCGGCCACCGTTACACCTGCAAAAGGTCAAATGCTATTCAGTCCTTTTGTTCTTGCTTGTTCTTCGCATACCTTTTTATATTTCTCATGCCACAGCTTATATACACCAAATTCCTACGACACGTTCTCTTTACTTTTTTACCCATATTCAGCGCATAATTACGCCCTGCCGTATACATTCAATTCGCCGCTAAACTTCATGACTTTCTCTCTCTCTCTCTCTCTTTCGCGCGCGCGCTCGCTCGCGTTAACCCAATTAATAATGCAACAGAGATCAAATAATAATGTCACGTCGAACTTAACATAACATTGTGTAATCGTCATACATTTTATACGAATGTATTGCATTACGAATTACAAACATGCGTAAGTCAATCGTTTAGTTTGGAATCGAGGAAGAATTGAAAAAGCAAGCAAAAAAAAAAATAAACAAAAACTTGGCGCGACGTCACGATGGAATTTTAATCGGTCGCATAATGAAGCGACAGCAGTTTATCCGCGAGAGTAGGAATCCAGAAAAAAACTGACCCAATGACACTGTTACGCCGGACGACGACGACGTACACGACTATCTAAAAAGTTCATCGACCACAGCTCTCTAAAGGAAACACCAATTAGTTTGTTGTTTGTTTAGTATTTTTTAGCACACTTTGAAGGCTTGAATTTTCATATATGTGCAGCATCGAGGCGTTCTCGCATGGAGGAGCACGAATAGAAACGAACCCAATCCTCGTAAGCGAGACTGCCAAGCATTATAAACAAAAGCCAAGGTGGTGTGCAGAGGAAAAGCAAGAAAGCAGGGTATCACGATTCACGCGCGGCAACCGAGTGACAACGAGATTCTCTCTCTCTCTCTCCCTGTCTGAGGCGTGTTCCCGCGCAGCAGAGGAGAACACTTGGGAACCACTGGTCCCCGCCACGGAGTCCCGGAATAACTGTTTTGCTCGATAATTATTACAGCACAAAAGCAAAGTCCGATCGTCAGCGCGTTTTCTCCTGCACGCGCGTGCTCTACTCACTCGCCAACGTGTTATTCGATTATTTACGGGCGTTGTCGGTAAACAGTGTTTTTGTGCGCGTGACTCGCGGGCGCGGGTGGCCGAGTGAAAAACCAGCTGCAGCTAACGGTGGCCGCGGGATGAAAAAAAGAAATCGCGCACGTTGCGCTGGTGCAACCGGCTGAGCGCTGCTGCAGCTGTGGCAATTATAAACTCTGCCGCCGAGTATAAAAACAAAGCGCGTCAAAGCGCGTCCGATGACTAAGTGCGAATCATGCCCTCTACAATGTACTCTCTCTCTCTCTCTCTCTCTCATCTCATCTCGTTCCACCTGCGCTACGAGCCGTCAAGGCGCGGTCGCGGGCGTTCTCCAAAACGACCAAAAACAACAAACAAGGGCAGTTGATAGACAAGTGACATGAGCCTTGCGAACGAAGCGCACTCGAGGTATCATCACATTGCACATAGCTCCATTAGAGAGACACACACACACACACACAAACACGCACACACCTTGCTGGAAGGATATAGTTGGATGCTCGCGGCAGCACGGCGTTACTCAAACTGGAACGCCGCGCTGCGCACACCAGGCGACGCGCCAGCGCCGCGTTTGAACTCGCCTCTGTATACCTGTCTCTCTCTCTCTCTCTCTCTCTCTCTCTCTCTCTCTCTCTCTCTCTCTCTCTCCCTCCCGATGCCCCTACTACACTCGCGACACGATGCAGCTTTATGCTGCACAGTGCACACCACCACTACACGTACTGTGCGCGAGGAGAGAAGAGGGGCTACTACGATCGCGTGTGCGCGACCTATAGTATACACTCTTTCGGTGTATGCAGCATTTGCATTCGACTACTAGCTGGGCTGGGTGCAACGCACTGCTACGATCCCAAACTCGACCTGCCATCCGCAGCAATTTTCGACGATTCCTTCGCCATCACTGTAGCTTTCAATGTACAGTACATACCTTATTTTTATCCTTGCAATTCTTCATTCGAGCGCTTGCTCCAATGCCAATCGGAGTATATCGTGACAAGCACTTTACAAGTTTCCTGCGATCTCGAAGCCTCTGAAATTCCTCGTTATTTCGCCAAAATATTGACGCAGATACAGCAAAAGAGAAGCAGCTCGTACTTCAAATCATTTGTCGAAAAATCTTGCAAGATCAGCTTCTTGCTCGATATACATTGTATATGAAAGACGCTGAATAGCGTAGAAAGGCCAAATAGGCGTCAGTCGATTATAGCGCTATACTAGCGTGCCGCGGCTGGGCTGCTCGCAAGCGAGATGGAGAACTGACAGTGTCATATCGTAATGCACGTTCGTCCTCGGCTGTGCATGGAATGAAGCCACATAACATGCGTGGGACACAGAAGAGAGTAAAAAGTGTAGTAGGGTTACACCCAGAGCCCCTACATAGTGAGTCAAAAAAAAAAGAAGAATCGTCATGCGGAAACAACGATGCGATGAGATCATCGCTTGCTTCAATTTATTTCATTTTTTTGATGGGCTCCCCATTGTAAAGCTTGCTGCCGATTGTTTTCAATAAAAAGCTGCAATTACGACGCTTACTAACATTATCACATGGCAAGCTGTAACCGAGATTATAGCTCTCTCAGTGTCGAGTCGTATCGATCCCCCTTGGCGCGCAGACAGAGAGAAAGAGCAGGTGGATTAATAAGCTGAATGGAGGTGTACGTAGCCAACGTAAACATGCACACGTAAGCTAAGCGGGGCTCGGGTCTTGTGCTATGTGGGTATGTAGGTATACTGACTGTAGAGCGAGAGAGAGACTGACAAAAGTGGGGAACGCGCGTTCAGTGAGCGAGCGCGAGAGCTGTACACATGGGCGCGGCCCGCCGCGAATGCAACTTCTCTCTTTTTTTTCGACACTCACATGCTTCCTGGTCTAATCTACTTTCTTGGCTGAGCTTTAATTTTTCGTCACGGACGCTCTTTGTCGATGAGTCATTGCCTTTACGCCTGACCTATACGCCATGTGACTACTGAATTTATCAAGTGCAACAAATGTTAGAGTTTTATCTTTATTTCCATCAGCGATGTTGTAATATCTGCTATCCCATGACCGTGATCAGTAAGAGACAGCAAAAACAACACAAGTATTAAAGGAAATAGAGAACGCACGCGCGCATGCATGCACACGGAAAACTGTTGCTTTGACGCCAAGGTAAAGAACGAAAAATCGATGTGTCGGCTGCGCTGGGGACGTGCGACATGCACGGAATATCCCTTATTGATTAAAATGCCCAAATAATCGTCTGCGCGCAAAGTTCAACGAACTCGCGCATCATTTTTGATCGGCTTCAACTTTCAGCCGAGCGACAAACCAAATAAGATCTCCAAAAATGTTTTCTGCTTGTTATTCCTTTCGTGTCGTATAATTGCATTCTTTCTCGTCGTCCAAATTATTAGGTCGGTTTGAACTGCTTCACGCGCGGCAAACTCGTTCGCTCATCCTTTACCGCGGAAAAAACAACAACACATTGTCGTGCTCGACACAATTGCGAAACATTATACGGTGGGCGATAGCGACATAGAAAAACCGGGTTGCCGTGGAGAAAAGCGAAGTCGTGCACGCGGGGAAATCGATCGTGCGTAGGGCCAACACTCAAGAGAGAGAGAGAGAGAGAGAGAGAGAGAGAGGGAGACCGGAAGTGTTAGGTCTTATCGGCAAATAATAAAGTACTGTGATTGCGTCTTGGTAATGGGCCTTTGTTGCCAGCAATGGGACTTGTATTTTTTTTTGCGCGAGCATTTATTTTAAATATCCTCAATTTACGCTGGTTGAATTTTATTTCCGACAAATTTGACCAAAACGATCGTGGACTTGCTACTGTCACATACCTCGGCAATGCGAACGACTGATGGAATTACGTGAGCGTGAAAGAAAAAAACGACGCGCGCCTGACTAATTAAATTAGCGAAGCGAACTCGAGGCATTGTCACGACCAGATTCGCACAACGCCAAATTGAGGAACAAACGAGGCGGCTCGAGAGGGGGAAAGTGACGATTGACATTTTTTCGCACGACGATGATCGACACAATTGTGCTTGCGCTTGCGAAGCTTTCTAATGCAAATGCCGCGTACTAACGAAGATAACAGCTAAATTGGCCGGCTGCTGCTGCTGCTGCTGCTCGTGCGCGCGAAAAATGAGAGGCGGAGCCTCGCTTCTCGTTGATAAACAACGAAATGAGATGGACTCTTTTGTGTAGGTGCAGGCCGAGCATCGCAACTCTGCTCCGCTCGCCGAGGTCAAGTAGGACTAATTGATGCACGCAGCGCAGCAGCATGGATGATATAATGGCCCTACTCAGAGATGCACCGCGCAATAAAAAATATAACGCACACGTTCCGGTAATAAGAAGCCGCTCGCGCTCGCCGCGCTGTACTAAATAGCGCATGCATCACGCACTCGACAACAGCCGGACGAGATGCAGCTTCAAAATGCCTTTCGTGCCAAATACTTGCTTGGTTCTCCTGCCACACTCCTCATACTTCACTCATCTTGTATATTTGCGGACATATCAGTTTGTAAGTTGTGTTGCTGTCGAGCATCATCAGCAACAACCATTATTATTTATCCATCAAACATTTTCCACAAAAAAAGCCCCGTATATCTTTAAGAGCAACCTGCGATCCGTTACGACAAAAATAGGTCCGTTCAATACTTTCAATATTGACTGGCCAACGGATATTAGTGTGCCTCGATTTCCCGTGCTACCATGTTATTTGTACTATCTGCATCGAGCTGCATTATTGATGTTGATTTAGTGCCACCAATAGGCTTGTAATTAGCATTACGTCGCTCGCGCCGCAGAGCAAGCCAAAGGAAATTGTTATGCTGACGCTTCAGCTACTACGACGATCATTCACATACTCTTAGTCAGCGCCACGACGCCGATGTTTCCTTACAACTGATCTAATATCTAAACTCATTCTCGCCACTTCAGTTCGTTAATGCACTTTGAATTTCCCCTGGAAGTACGATCATTGTCAGATGCTTTAATGATTACGTAATGGACAAACGTTTTAGAATAAAGCAGTCGTTCAGATTTTTCAGAGATAACTATTTTTTAATTTTATATTGAAAAAACAAATGTATAAATCACTTTGTCACGCAAAAAAATTGTTTTTTTTTATTTTTTGCTAATGCTTCGAATTTGCATGCTGCTCTCAACTTGGTTGGCGCAAACATAAATGTTTTAAAGACCTTTTTTCATGAATTAACAAGCAACACTTTATAAATCATGTTGTTTAGACACTTGAACCGTTTTGATCTATTTTTTTAAATTTATTATTTTTATTTTTCATTGATACAGTCGAGGAAAAAATTACAATAAAATGTAGAATACATATTCTGCAATGTAAAAAAGTGAAAAATAATGTATTTTAAAAATTAAAAATACTACAGCATAAATGCGTACACCTAGTCTACATTTACAAATATAAAATATGCTTGAAAACAAACGATAAAAAATTGATTGTTGATATATCTAAAAACAATTCTATAATAAAGTTGTACTCTATGACATTCAATTTTCGAACGTAGGAAATAAACGTAATACGAAATGGAATTCGCGTGAACAGATACTCATCGATAAATTGTTAATAAATAAACGATAGATGCAGCAGAACCTGACGTTTACTCGATTGTATAAAATTGCTCGGCGAGTTCGTTCATGAATGCGTGAAGTCGTGTGGCGCGTCCTAAGAATGCTTATGCAAATTCTTCTTTGGCAAAGTGTGCGCAGGCCAGAATAAGATCGACCAGGTATGCCGCGCCTTCTAACACGCACAATGATCCAAGTGCTAGACCAACCTACGAACAATAAAACAGTTCGTTAATAAAACTTAAACCGCGAATAGAGCCAAATAATTGCCAAAATATCAAATTTCTTGATCGAACTCACCTGCCGTTCACCCGAGAAGGATAAGTATTTGTGCTCATCCATGTAACCGTGCCAGTAATGCAAAGCTGTTGCTCCGACGGCAATGAACATAAACATGCCCACGAAATTCATGATGAGTTCCTACAATTAATAACAGAGTCAAGCAATTACAAATTATTCAGATGAACTTTCGAAAAAAAAACCGCTGAGAATTCAACTCACGACAATAGTTTTTTTGTGTTCCATGGTGCCGAAGCAATAGCTGATAAGAACTGTCACTGTGTAAATGAAGAATCCGACAAAAACTCCCGAGGCCACGATTTCGGCATCTGGATTCTTTTCTTCGTTTAGATTCCATGTTCCACCGACGCCCAAAAATTGACCTCCGTAACCAACTCGATAGAGTATGAGAATTATTAAATTGAGTACCTGCAAATTATTAGTATTTAGTATCAAAAATATCAAAGACTTGTGTTTTTGGTAAATTTATGATCATTTCTGTTAGAATTTGCGTTAATGCTAATCCACTCAGATTCCCGCGAGTAATAAAGTTTGGATATTACTCTTCAGAGATCAGTGATTTCTGCAGTAATTATACGATACTTCAATCGCAATAAAATTCTAAAAGTAATAATCAAGGCTCTTGAGATGCTAGTGGAAAAATTTGTTATTGCACCATGAGCGCGCATTCCGATTAACGTAGAGGTGCGAGAGCGTGTCGTACGCGCCTCATCACGATGCTACTCACGCGTAGTATCATTCAACAAACAATACTGAGCTTATCAACTCCACCGATACATCCAAGTGAATCACGACTATTCCCTTTTCAGAAGTTTCACTTCAATGAATTTCTAGGGTTTCTCTGATGATTTTCAATTTCGGACGATTTGACATTAGATCGGTTGATTTTTATGAAATGCTCATTGAAATCTCAAAATTTTGCTCCAAGTGCACAAACCATTATCGTAAAATAATAATCGTGATTCAATCGGGAACGTATATTCGATAACCAGTGGAAAAGATTCTTAGCCGCGGGCCGAACGCGATAGCTCGATTTCTTTCCGTAATTTTTTCCCATTATTCTCCAATATTTCACGATCTTCACATCCAATCGCGTAAATTTTTTTCATATCCGCTGCATCTGCTCAAAACTTTTGAAAGATCTATCCACTCACCACTTTGAATATTTTGATTGCAATAGAAGCGATTGTAGTTATAGATACCATCTTGAGATTTTGCAAAAATGAAGCCTCGTTTTTTATTTATTTTTTTTTCGAAAATTTCAACGGGATGCGAGGCGACGCACTTGTAAGACTTGAATGGCACGCACTGCGGGAAGGCGAGGTGAGACAGAAAAAAAACCAAGCCTTCCTTATCTAATCTGATAACGAGACCGGTAGATAAATTCATACGAGAGGCGACTGTAACACCTGCGCCTGCGCGACTCATCTTATCTCCTCCATTCGTACGGGGCTCTTCGTGCACTGACCCATTTCCTGCAACAAGCAGAGGAAAAAAATTTTTTGTCCGTTCTTCATCCACACCATAAAAACCTGCTAACAGTCATGCTAATGTTACGCGACGCTGTCGAAACTGTAGCTACTCGATGTGAGTTTTCACTTTATCCGTTGGTGACTCATTCACGGTGGATAAGAAAACTTGATAGATGAATCATTGATGATGTACGGTTACGCATGAAAATTGTAAAATCGAGAAAAATGCAAAGCCCTCGAAAAATTAGTCACTCGTGACACTATGTAAATCATGCGGTTGATTTTAGTCTTTGGGCTTGGCAATTATGGACGATCAAATAGCCGAAATGGAAAAACACGTGAACGAGATCGACTTCGCCGCCGCGGCAAAGGAAGAAAAAGCCACGAGACACGACGTCATGGCCCATGTACATGTTTTCGGTAGCCAGTGTCCAAAAGCTGCGCCGATCATTCACCTGGGCGCAACCAGCTGCTACGTGGGAGATAACACGGTACAATCTTTCATTGCAAACAAATGACAAAGCTCGGAGATTGTAATAAATATGTTCTTTTTTAGGATCTCATTGTCCTTCGTGACGGTTTCGATATCCTGTTGCCGAAATTGGCAGCTGTTATCAAGCGATTGGCCAACTTTGCGAGCGAGTACCGTTCGCTGCCGACTCTTGGTTTCACCCATCTGCAGCCCGCTCAGCTGACGACCGTCGGCAAAAGGGCCACTCTTTGGCTTCATGAGCTGCTCATGGATGAACGTGCAATTCGTCGGGCGAGGAACGATCTACGTTTCCGCGGTGTTAAAGGTACCACTGGTACTCAGGCTTCCTTCTTGCAACTGTTTAATGGTAAATTTATTTTTATGATAAAAAATGATAAAACCTTCGAAATTATGCTTAATCATTTATTTTGCATGTCGCACTATTGATTTTATGTACATTTATATCAGAAGTAATACACTCTTTCTTGAAGATTTTACATCGATGTCCTCATTATTCAAATAAAATAGTCATTTACTTTCCTCCTTGGTATATCAACTGAAATTATCAAAAAAGATGAAATTTAACTATAGATTATCAAAATCCTCAAGTAATAATAAATTACCCTGAGTATAGAGGCGTAAATGGAGTTGAAAAATGTTTTAACCGTTGCCCACATAGAAAATAACGTAGCTACTCCGGGCATTGAAATTTAATCGTCTTAAACGCGACCACATGTAAAGATGGAACAATGACCTGCACGACTAAATTATACTGAGATTATTAAAAACAATAATATTCTTTCAATGGGCACTTCTTACCGTAGCGTTCGTTCTGCAAGTTCTAGAAATACTAGAGAATTTCCGAAAGTAAAATTAAAAATTATAATATTTCATTATCCTGTCAAACTTTGGCGATTAGCCCTGCAGTGCTAATTTGCATTGCATTTCTGAATTAGATAAAAATGTTAAAATACTGCTATTCGTTGACGAAAAAATTGAAATATTTCGAGTAATGACAATGATTGAATGATAGGTGACGGTGAAAAAGTGAAAAAGTTGGATGCTTTGGTTACGAGGATGGCAGGATTCGAGAAATGTTACGCTGTCACCGGCCAAACTTACAGCAGAAAGGTCGACGTCGAGTGTCTAAACGCTCTTGCTTCCCTGGGTGCCACCGTTCACAAGGTAATTCGGATTCGGCGCAACGCACGATCGCCAAATTAATGATTCAGATACTAGCTAATTAATTCTATTTCAGATTTGCGCCGACATACGAATCTTGGCAAACATGAAAGAATTGGAAGAGCCATTCGAAGCAACCCAAATTGGTTCCTCGGCGATGCCTTACAAACGTAATCCAATGCGCAGTGAGCGTTGCTGCAGCATAGCTCGTCACCTGATGACTCTGGTGAACAATGGCCTGCAGACCGCAGCGAACCAGTGGATGGAGCGAACCCTCGATGATTCGGCCAATCGGCGTATCACCCTTGCCGAGGCATTCCTCTCGGCTGATGTCGTGCTTATGACTTTGCAGAATATCTGCGAGGGCTTGGTCGTCTACCCTAAGGTCATCGCTAGGCACATCGCCCAGGAGCTGCCTTTCATGTCGGCTGAGAACGTTATTATGGCCATGGTTAAGGCTGGTGGAGACCGACAGGTAGGTAGCTTGTCTTTTACAGACTTTTAGTCGGTCGGTAAGGACTATCTTTGCTATAGTCATAATATCTTTCTAAGAAACATCAAAAGTCAACAAGTACAGTCACATTTTCACGATCGATTGCTGATGAACATTTTTATTTTTGCAGGTGTGCCATGAAAAAATACGTGTCCTTTCGCAAGAGGCTGGTGCTCAGGTAAAGCAGCATGGTCTAGACAATGACCTGGTCGAGCGTATTCGTAACGACAAATATTTTGAGCCAATACTTGGCCAACTGGATGCCCTTTTAGATCCTTCTACCTTCGTTGGTAGAGCACCCGATCAAGTAGTCGAGTTTTTGAAGGAAGAAGTTTATCCTGTCTTGGCCAATTACGAGGGCATCAAGGATGTTTCAGTTGAGTTGAGCATTTAAACTGATTGGAGTTTCCAGTCGATTTACAATGTGATTTTTATATTTTTCTACGGCCCCTCCTGATATTTACATGCAAATTACCAAATGTTAATTAATGAATAGGGTCAATAATTAATGCAAACTAAATATACGTTTTGTTAATGCTTTTTATAGATTATTCTTTGCTTGTGTGATATATGTAAATACACATTTCTTTTTTCGTTACCAAAAAAGTACAAATTTCTCAATGCATAAGTGTTTTTCGCGTGCGACAAGCATTTGTATATTTTCATAATGGAATGAAATAATAAAGTTTTACGCTTATTGTAAAAAAAAAGAACTTTCTACGCAATGCTTAAGCTATTGGTGTATTTTCACGTCACTTTGTAAGGCGAGTACATTTGAATTTTACATATTTTCAATCTCAAGTAATTTCACTATGTACTGTGATAGCTTACATAGAAAAAGGTAACGTTAAATTATAGAAGTAACGGTGAAATTGAAAAGAGAATAAAAAAATAGTTGAGAGATCAGTAGAAATGGAAAATAGAAATCGAAGTAAATTGATACAATAGTCATAAGAAAGAGTTGATAGAAAAGTACAGTTTTTTTCTGGTTAAAGGAAGACACTGGATTTGAAATAACCAAGTACGTTGTAACACAGGCAGAAAAAAATCACACAAATTGTAGACTAGAAAAGCTGTAGACCAAAAGTTTGTGAAGAAATGAAGTGATACGAAAATAATGAGTGAAAGCTATGTTGCGAGAAATCATGTAGAAAAGAATGCAGTCATAACAAAAAACTGAAAGTGAAAATGAGAAAATAGTTTTAAGATTTTATAAAAGTAATAGACGTAAAGTATAGAAAAGGTAAAGTTCATTAGAAAATGCGATAAAGGAAAATCTTTTTCAGAAAGTACGACAAATTATGGAATGTAAAAATAGAAAGAAGGATAGACAATAGGTATAGTGTATAGTACGAAGAATAGTTGAAAGAATACGATAGAGATAGTGGAAATATAGAATATAAACTTGAAAATGTAATATTTACAAGATAGCAGGAATAGCAGAGAAAAGATTAGGTGAAAAAAAAGATAATTTACCGAGGTAGCTCGAAAAAGAATTTGTGCAAGATAATTTGTAAGGCTTATTTGTTTGATCAGTTACTAATAGAAAAGTGAAAGTATAGATTTTGAGAATTGTAAATAGAAGGAAACAAAGTATTTACACGACAGATTGAATAAGAAAGAAATTTTAAATGAAAAGCAAAATAAAAGTAGTTTCTAAAAGTAAGTTTGAGGTAACGGAATCACATAGTGTTTACAAAACAAAAAGAAATTGACATAAAAATTTAGTAGTAGGAAAAAAAGTATTTAGAATGAAAAGAAAAAGAAAATGAGAAATAGTGTGGAAAATAGAAAAAGTTCGAGTAAAAAGGATAGTATCCAATAGCAAACGCCAAGTAGATAGTAGACAGGTTGAAAAAAGTAGGCGGATAGAGCGAGTAAAAAACTGAAAATGAATAGACATGGAACAAGTAAGAAAAGATAAAAGTAAATATTGTTCCGGCAAGATTTGGCGTCCATTGAGAAATTGAAAAAGTAATACTGATAGGTAGAGTCACGAAAGGGAAAAGTACGGTAGAACATTGAGAATGGGTCTTGAAAAAGAAAAAGAAAGGGGAAAACAGGCGTCCGTGTAGTAAAAGTCGAGAATGAAAACGTGAAAGTCAAGATTGTAGAATAGAAAATAGATAGAGTACAGTACAAGTATAGAAAAAACAGAGAAAAGAGGAAAAAGAAGAAATGGTATTTACAAAAGAGGCAAAATAAAAGTGAGAGTACAAGTATAGAGATAGAAATCGAAAATTAAGTACTGCACAGAGTGGCTTGCGTCAAGTAGCAGTTATTACCGAAAAACCAACAGTGATAAAAAAATTTCCGAAAATAACACAAAAAAAAACAAGAAAAAAAACAAAGTATCAACAAAATAATGATGTGCAACTGGAAGTTAAGCGAGCAGAGAAAGACAAAAGGGAGGCTATCACAGGTGGGCGTTAGGATCGCACACGCTTAAATCCAATGGAAAGTGAGCGGACGAATGTGTGGTGTGTATTTTAGGAGAGAATCACTCCCTCGCGATGCGGTAGCCACTGAAGGTGGTGCTGTTGTCGTCAGGTTTACCGGAATCGACAAATATAGCTACTTGATCACCAAGAGCCATGCGCAACAGTATGGTATTGGCGCCTCCGTGAGGTCCTGTGCTCGCGATCGGTTGCCAGCTGTTGGTCTTGTTGAGCTTGCGTTTCAATGTCATGCGCAGGTCGCTGCTTCCGTAGCCCGCGAAACTGAATTGGTACAGGCCCGGGCAGTAAGTGGTGAACGTGCCGGTGGATGCAGCGTAACCTACGCCTTGGTCTAGCAGAGTTTCGCCAAGGACCAATTTAGCATCCTAATAACAAACAACAACGCATTGGTTTCACCTCATCATGCTTCACGCATCAACTCCTTCAAAACTTTTGGTATTTACTTAAGAAAAATCAAAATGGAATTTCTAATCTGGCGAACTATATAAGTATCCCATATCCATGATTGATATAAGTGAAAGCTTCTCTCAACGGACAAAGATGAAAAGTCTTCTTTTACGTGAATCGACGCTCGTCGCGGCGCTAAATGAATAAATTACGATGGAGATGAGTGAAAGCAGTACCTGAATGTCAGCTTGAGTGCCGGAGAAGGCGACAGGCTTGGAGCAGTCGGAAGCAGTGGCTAACTTTTGCGAGCCAAGGGTGGTGATGTCCGGAGGAGGATCAGGCTTCGCAGCATCGGCCGCTAGACCAGTCGCCAATAAAATCACTGCCCACACCAGCCTGTCAAGAGAAAACAAAACAAAGTCTCAATCAATTTTCTGTTACTGTGCTTTTTTTTATTTTCAATAAAACTTAATAACCCTAAGCAGTCGCTGCAGTTGGAAGTCGCTCGAGACGCCTTACGAAACAGGCGACAATTGCGCAACGTGCGACCCGGTCGAAAAACAAGCTGCCGTGAAGTGAGAGTGTCCGCTACTCGCGCTACTGCTGCTGCGTTTCTGCGATTTAAAAAGTGAAAGGCATATATGCCCGGACATTTCCCTCTCGCGTGCGTGGCTGCTGCTGCTGCTGCTGTCGCTGCTGCTACGGTCAGTTGTAACCATTTGCGCAACGAGCTACTCGAGAAATTTCTTATCGTGCGCTGATGCTGCCGATTTCGGCGATGCCTCGCGGCAATGCACGAGGACCAAGTTCATTAGCCGTCGACTTTCACTTATATATTTATGTATGAATTTTGCCGCGAGCGCGCTTTTACGAGTTGTTTAATTATTGTGCGATTATTTGATTGGTGGTTGCGGTGAAATTATCTTATTGTGAATTGCTTAAGGTTCGTTGGATGAAAATTGTACCTCGCGATTACCTATATAGTACCTTTCTTTACGTGCACGGAACAAGTCAATGAGCTGCAATCAACTTTTCATCCGCTTGTCAATTTCTTCACTCAAGTTGCCTTACAAAACAACGAAACAAAGTTTGCTGAAATGTAACGGCTGTTTAATCAAGCTATGTCATTAACGTGAAAGTAGAGTAGTGTTTTCGAGGAAATTTATAATTTACCTTCAAACCGCATGTTACTAGGAAAAAAAACCAGGAGATACTCGGAAAAAGTAATCGGCGGCAGCAAGCACGTAAAAAAATCGCCAGCTGCCGGGATTGTTGATAAAAGCGGCTGGGTGCATGCGCGCGCTTAACGTTCACGGTCGATCAGTTCGTCCGCAAGCGGACTCGTTCCGCTTTCTACTCGGAGAGAAAGTGCTGCGCTCGCGGCCTTTTTTTTCCTGGGCGTATTTTCCTCTCCTCGGGTGCCTTGTACAGTATTAAACGGCTCCTAAGCGAGCAATAACGGGACACACGTGTGCTTTATGCTCTCTCAAAGAGAGGAAAAGATATATACGTGAAATCAGTATACAGTGGCGAAAGAGAGAGAGAGAGAGAGAGAGACGCTTGCGAGAAAAACCTTTCACTTTCCCGCGTACACGCAAGTTGAAAAAGTTGCACGCACTCTGCGCGCTGTGAATAATATCATTTATGTTTTTGCTCGGTCACAGAGAGTTGCGAAAAGCTTTCCTTTTTTTGTCTCATTGTCGAGCAGTTGCGATTTGTTCAATGATTGATGAAGTGAGTTTGTGTAAACGTGCATGATTGCGAAAAGTAAATGCGTTATACCGATGTATCCGCCCGCATGATTGAACGCGAATCCTAGTACGGATCCTCTGGGAAATGATATGCAGTTGTTGCGTGGATGTATAATGTTACTTTAAGGAAAATTTAAATTTTTAATTTTTCACGTTAAGGTACTGGGTGCAATGTATATGTATGTGGTGTATATTGCGCAATTCGTATTCACATATGTAAATTACTATGGGCATAAATTATTACATTTTCAATGATAAGTTTACACCCACGTTAACAATTATAATGAGTAGATAGAAATTATTACCAAATTTACTGTGACTTTATTATACTATAAATCTTTTTGAAAAGCTTATGATTCGTGAATATCTATCTACGAGTGCAATCTATTGAGCAAGACAATTAACTTGAAATACGCAATAGTTAAAATCGAGTAAAAAATTTGAAAATAATTGTTGATTGGCTGAATGATTTTATGAAAAAGGACTGTGTTTTGATGCGTACAACAATACAAACCAAAGCTATGAAAGATTTTATCACAATTTTATGTAATTTGGCTATCCTAGATGTTAACAAAATAATCATATTTAAAATAACCTTTATATCCTCTACTCAACAAATGGTTGTTGAACGAAAATTTTTTTGAAAAAAAAAAAATGAAAAAGATATAAGTACAGTACTCACATGTTGATGTTAGCTCGAAGATACGAAGTGCAGAGCAGTCGGCGTCGAAGTGAAGTGGTGGGCGCGGGCGCCGCGCGCCTCCTTCAGCTCTGGTTCGCTTCTTGCGCCGCGATTCTCTCGGGTCCGCTGGCCTCGGGCCGGTACGTTCGCCGCTTTATATCAACTTCCAAGCTCGCGCCATGCCCTCCTTCGTGCTCCTTCTTATTCCCCACGCCCATCACCCCGCGCATAGCAGCCTGCTCTCGGACTCGTTGTGTTTTTATATCGACGAAAGTGAGAAGAGCCTCAATACTTTGACTTTTGTTTGGCTTTCTGCGCTGCCGCAACTTTATTTGGTTTTTTTACGTTTACGATAATGCTTGTCATTTTACAGACGATTTCCTTTGAAATTGAGACTACTTCTAGGTAGTTGATTGATTTTCGAATTTCTAGTTTCTTGCAGCGATTAGTATTTTTTACATGCACTTTCTGAACGAGTTTGAATGTATATAAATATAGTCGCGGTGTCGTGAATGTAAAGTAGTTCTTGCCTTTTTCATTTGAGTGGAAATGGAATTTTATTATTCAACTGTTTTTGCTGAATGTGTCGCAACGAAAAAAAAAATGAAAAATCATTTTCCATCAATAAAATTATATTGCAAACGCGAGTCAAACAGTTATGCAAACTACAAGTCTTAGATAAACACTTTAAAGTTATCCAGTTTACATACCATACTTACGCTCTACAATAAAGTTCCTTTTTATAGGATAAAAATCTTTCTACGATTGCGCTTTGACTCTTGACTCGTGTTTCGAATATAAAAGATTCATCTGATGAAACTATAATTAATATTATATTCCCTAAATTGCTCTTTCGTCACATATCATTGTACGAATTTTAATAAAAAAGAAATTCTATTTGTTGGGTTTGCGAATGAAACGTGCTGTTACGCACGTTACAAGCCATCATTAAATTTGTTACATAAGATTTTACGGTGGCAATATAATTGGCTCGCCAAACAGTAACTCAGGTACTAAAACAACAAATTATCAGTACTCTAATAAACTTCCTTCTTGCATTATGGATCTCAACTGTAATAATAGCGTACTGTTGACTAGGACGATTTAGTAGCATAATATCGATAATAACATTTTCAAAAGAAATATTTAACTGGTTCCTAATTCAAACTCTAAACGAGTCCTATTTCAAACTCTAAAGTCCGCATAAGGTCTGTGTTCGGTTGTACCCTAACAACCAAAAAGGTATCACTGGGTCATCAGATCACCCTCGCCTTAGCCGACACACTTTCCATTTCGGCTTACATACGTGTGCATATCCGCTCTTTCATTTCTCTTTTTTTTCACTTTTTTCAATGTCCCTCCTTCCAGTGCAAGCCCTTATACTCGCAGTCCTTTCACCTTTCTTGATTTCGACATCGGTGAAATAAAACAGAAACAATATCGGTCGAGTTTACTTTTTTGAAAGTCACTCGTGAAATATTATAATAAAGCAATTCATTTGGGAAATGATTATAAAACTATTGGAATAGCTAAAAAATAATGAACACGTAAACGAAATCGTAACACTACGTCGATCTTTATGTTTAAACATCAATTGCTTAACCAATTGACCAATGGTTTCTTAGCCTATACAGTTCACTGAACTCGGCTTTCTATGTTTTCACGACCAATGAGCAACCGGTTATGATAATTTCGTTGTTTTTTTCGAAAATAAAACTGATTTTCTTCACCGATAAAACGGAAATAAACCCGTCAGATATCTTCACTTTCTGCGGGCTGGCTATCAAATCAATTAATTTTTGCGGAGGCAATAAATTTCTCTTCTAACCGAGCAAACTTTCCTTGTCATCGTACTACTTCGGTTTCGGATTCACTCAACCATGCATTTTAATTATTTTGCTTGGAACAATGGCTGTATCAACTAGAATAAATTACTTTTACTACGTTTTCTTGCAAATGATACTTTCAAAAGATCGATAGTAATAAACTTCTTTCAATCAAGACATTTTTTTGTAATTTACTACTATCATGGTAATGAAAATATGCGAACATTCTGAATTGATAAAATTAAAAAAACATGATCTGTACTATATTTTTCATCTTTATCAAAAAATTAGGAATTCTAAACTTTTCCCATTAAAATGGAGTACATATAAGGTGGAAGAAAAAAATGGTGTCAATTTATATATAAGTATATTTTTAATTTATATACAAAATATCCAATCTTAAAAGCTATACATTACTAAAGTAAATATAATCGAGTATTAGGCACATTTTTAACTTTTCTATTTGATGCAATTTCTAATCGGAGAAATCATAATGTTTTTTGAAAATATCAATTTCCCGAGTATATTTACAATTCTCTTCCAATTTCACGTTTATGTACATACAATCAAATCTTTATATTTCATAATTGCATTTCTACACTTTTATAATTGGATTCATAAAAATATGTAGATCTCAATATAATCCATGAGAATCAAAAGAGCTAATACGTTTGGCCGACGCTTAGGCACATTTATATAAATTTTTTTTCTTAAAACTTTTAAACGACTAGCGCTCTTAATACGTAATATTCCTATTACATTAGGTCAAGATCTACATATTCTAATATATGTTCGATTCCAATCTCACCGTTTGATATTCATTGTTTGATCTGTGAATTACAATTAACATTAATTAAAACACATGATGGCAGCAAAATTTCTTAAATAATTTTCAAACGTTTGATAGAAATTTTTGAATTATTTTTCACTCACTTAAGTACGGTAACTTGTCAAAATTGGCATTTTAAACCAATTGTGCTAAACATTAAAATACAAATTACAATATAAATTAGATGCGAAATTCGTATAATACTATAAATAATTACATGTCCTGTCATGGTATCATTAATCTCTCGCTTGTATCCTAAATGGTAAAACATAATTCATGGCAGTGTAATCACCTTATATGAGAAGCTTATTATCTTGGCAAGCGGGACCTTTGCTCGGGTAGTTACAAGCTGCTGCACTCGAGTCGAAGGCTAAGTGTACAGGGCAGTTAAATACGTGTAGGGTATACTTCTTCTTCCAATTGTCCCAGTGGCATGCGTAGAATTTGTTACAGTGTTTCGGGTGTCTAAACAGTCCTGGCCTGGCACAATCAAATTCTCCTTGGACAGTCTCGTCATTGTCTCTCAGGCCACCAGGTCCGTAACGATCGAAAGATGCGCCTAGATTCCTCAAGTTGTTTGCCGAATTTACCGATCCACCAAAGAGAGCTTTGCCAGCCCGTCTGTTTGCATAATTATCTTCAACCCTTATCAACAGCGGCTGACGATTTTGTGTTCTCGTGATCAGAGTAGCTTGGTTTTGTCTTGATACTGAAGAGAATGGCGCCGGTGTTGATGACGGAAGATAAGCGGTAGACGGCTTGGCAGGAAGATAAGTAGATGATAGTCTACCCGTTGGAGGTAAATACGTTGAAGATGGTAGTTCTCCCCTAGAATTTAAGACAATGCTACCATCGTATTCACCATTGAACCTTGCATTTGAGGTCTTGATTAGCCTGTTCGATGGTATGTTTTTCGCAAAGTCAATTTCACTTTGAGTTTCTTTGTCCGAGTCCAGATCTACATAAATGTCACTTTCATCGTAATTGGCAAGATCAACAGGTCCACGATTTTGAGAATTGATGGGTATCGATTGTCTAGTTGGTCCACGGAATACTGCAAATGGATCTGCTCTGCACGTGCACTCAGCGCCAAGTTTGCCAAGAAGCAACGGATGCAGGTCACTGAGTTTTACTATGACCTTCTTGTTCTGGTTTCGCGCGCTCGACTGCAGCCGAGTTCGGCTGTAGTCGCCCGTGTAAGTCGTAATTTCCGGAGCAAGCGTCGTGCTCTGATATGTTCTACTACCGCTATTGAATTCGGTTTCTACTTTTAAGTTTCCGCGGTTTGCTGGGCTCTGTTGAACTACCTCACCGTTAAAGCCTGAGTTACCGAACGACGTCACCACTTGAGATCCAACTAACGTTCTGGTTTTTCCATTGAACTCCTGATTTTGATCAACGGAAGACGTTGAACCCTGGGAGAAGCCTTGATTTCGAGCAATAAACGAGTTTCCAGATGTTTGGTTGCTTGAAAATTTGGTATTTCCTCGAGCAGAAAACGTACCTGCTGCTTGATTATTGAAGTAATTCTCAGCTGCTGCCTGAGGAGTAACACCTGATGATGCTTGATTACGCAAAATTTGACCATTGTTGTATCCTTGCAAGTCGTAACCGTAAGATGCTTGATTAATTAAAACACCGCTGGTAGGTCTTTGCGGGGAAATAGTAGATGAAGCTTGATTATTTAAAAATCGATTATTTGGTCCACGATAGGCAAAGTCAGAATTTGGATTAAATTCAGCAGCTATAATAGGACGTCTGAAAGTAACACCGGCCACTGGAGAAAGTGTTGTTGATGGTAAGTACACCTGAAATCAACGCATAATTTTTTTATTACTTATTATTAAAAATTGCAATACTTATACATTATTGAATAATAAATTTTTATTACCTGACTTGGGATGTTGATCCTAGACCTGTAATTACTTCCTTGATTGATACGTATGGACTTTGTTTGACCAGTAAATTCTGTTCCAGTTTGGGTAAAGGCATCGTAATTTTCTTCCGTTGATTTTATGAGCTCATTGTTCTGCTTTATCTAAAATTAGACAGAAAACCCTTCGTTATGACTGATAGCCATGAATTATAACTCTAACATGAAAAGTTTCATGTAAATATGTTTACCAGAGGAGAGTTTGTTGATGGTTGTGGGTAGTTGTTGGTGAAACGTGTCTGTCCGCCGATCTTCTGACCAAAAATACCTTGCTCGAAGTTGGATGTAATGTCGGAATAATCTGAGTTACCGGTGGAGCCTTGTGCGTAAGAAGTATCGTCATAGCTTCCTTGATCGAAAGAAACACCTACGTCCAAATAAGTCTGCGGTGTAGTTGACAAAATATTATTTTCATAAATAGGTCTTTGCGTAGTAACGACAGCTGGTACGGCGGTTGAAGAAATGATAGTTCTCGAACCGGTATCTATAACAGGCCTAACAGTAGAAACCTTTTGTGGTAGTCGAGCAGCTTGATAGATTGTCGTTCTGAAATTATCTGCTTGACTGGTAGTATATCCAACTGGTGAAATTGTAGAGCTGTACCCGGCCTTAGTTCCATCGATAATAACAGAATTTTGATTTTCTACTGAAGACGGCGTGGTTGACACGTAATAAGGTGTTTGAGTTACGACAGGCGTGCTTGAAGGGAAACCAGTTTCAAACGGTATAGATGGTTTGGGATACGAGTAGCCAGCGAAATTAGCATTTGTTCCTGTAGCAGTATTTGATTGTCCATAATCAGTAGTAGTAACGGCACCTGACAGTCCAGTGGTTCCGGAGCTAACTGTATTTCCTTTAATTCCAGACGTTGCGAAATTTGTATTTTGATTTGCTGCAAAGTTTGTCGCCGTTCCAGCTGTACCGAAATTGGTGACGGTTCCCGTTGTGCCGAAATTAGTGGCAGTTCCAGCTGTACCAAAATTGGTGGCAGTTGTCGGTGTACCAAAATTAGTGGCAGTTGCTGCTGTACCAACATTAGTGGCAGTTCCAGCTGTACCAAAATTGGTAGCAGTTGCAGCTCCACCGAAATTAATAGCAGTTCCTGCTGTGCCGATATTCGTAGAAAAGGCATGTTCTCCTATGTACTGAGGATTCGGTCTTTGTTTTGGAGTACCCGTTCCTATCACGTAGCTGCCGGTTCCTCCGACTTGAGCTGTTGTAATGCCGGTTTTCGTAGGACCAGTTTTTGTGAATCCTCCTCTTGTATAAACTTCTGTTGTCGTCTGTTCACCAGCTTTCAAAATAGTCGACTGTTCATTTTCTCCATTACCAGCATTAATAATAAACGAGTTAGGTATTCCTGTGTAAGAAGGAGTCCTGTAATCTTGCACATCATTAGTTCTGTAGCCGGGGTATTGCGTTGTCGGAGCTTTAGCTCCTGGAGTATAAAGTGCGGAATTTTCTATTTCCACGACAGGTCTTGCGTCGGTTAATGGAACAACTCCCGGTACTGAAACGTGCAGTATATTATAAAATGATATTTAATTGAAAATTTCCTCAGTGGTCTATCTAGTGCTTCATTATACGCGGGCTTCTATTTGCAACAATTCAATTAATATAACTTTGTTCTTACCTTGCTTATTGTAACCTGGAATAATTATCGATGGAGTAACTCCATTTGGACCCGAAGTCTTAGCGTAGCCAGTAGCAGTATATGGATTTTGATTCAAAGTCATTCCTTTGTTGTAGAAGGTACTACCAGTGTAAGTTCCGGTATTTTCATTGTATCTAGTAATTTCATTATTAGGGACAAGGCTTGATCCGATAAATGGTGAATTATTGTCGTCGGTCGCGCCTGCTCCGGTATTATAATTCGGAGCAACAGTTGATCCACCAAATTTACCTAGTCCAACAGTGGTTTTCGTACCACCAGCTATGAAGTGGGAATTAGTAAAAAATGTAACTTTGTTAAACAAAAAAATACTTTTCAAAGCAGACAATTTACGTTACCTATGTTTGAGTTGTCGTAGAAATTAGTGACAGTGTTGTAATTCGGCGTACTTTGAGTCCGGCCGTAAGAACCATACTGTGTTGATGTTTGTCCTTGACTGTTGAAGGTTTTCTCGGCTTGATTAGTGTATTGCGAACCAAAGCTTTCACTTGTTGAAAGGCCCACAGCTAAGTTCGAATTGTAAATAATAGCTATATTGAATATAAAAATGTTAAGTAAACGTTTGTTGTTAGTAATTAAATAATCATAAGAAACGTACAGTTGACCGGTTTTGTCCCTTGATAATCGTCCGTATTTTCCTTTCCGCTAAACGGTAAAACCGTAGACGAGGGGTACCCAAGATTAGGATTATACGTAGCATTGTAAACAATTGGTCTGCTTCCACCGGTGTATTGCGTAACATCAGACCCAAAATTATTTGTTTGAACGTTGGCAGTACTTCCCACTACACCATAATAGGGTCCCGTAGAGCCATATGTATTTTGTGCGTAGCCATTCGTAGATCCGCCATAAGTGGTTCCAGTTTGACCAGCGAAATTATTCAGTCCAGTGGTTACTCCTGCCGTACCAGCAGCATATCCCGCCGTAGAACCTCCCGTTGCATATCCAGCAGTGTTTCCGCCTGCGTAACCTGTAGTGGAACCACCCGTGTATCCATTTTTGGCGTATCCTGTGGTGACACCCGCTGTATGTCCTGTAGTCGAGCCAATACCTCCTGCGTAATTAGTAGCTGTTCCTGAAGTGAATCCAGTTGATCCAAGTGTATCTCCAGCAAAATTATTAACACCAATAGTAGTTCCAAGAGTTTCTGCATTGAATTGCGTGGTTTTACTTCCTGCGTTGGCGTATGTACTTCCTTGGCCAGCATAATTGTAAGTAGGAGTGAACCCTCCTCGGTCTTCATAATTTACCGTGGATGTCACTACACTTTTGCCATCGTATACCGTAGGTCGAACCGTCACAGGTCTACTAATGTCGACATGAGATTGAGTATCACCATTGTAATTTTGATTGTTATAATCTTTCCCTACATCTACATGAGCTTGAGTATCGCCGCCGCAGTTTTGATTATTATAGTCCTTTGCAGTATCAACGTGAGCTTGAGTATCGCCATCGTAGTTTTGACTGTCATAATCCTTAGCTGTATCGACATGAGCTTGAGTATCACCGTCGTAGTTTTGATTGCCATAATCCTTTCCTACATCTACGTGAGCTTGAGTATCGCCGTCGTAAGCTTGATTATTATAATCAACACCACCTTCAGCTCCATTATAATTTTGACCATCGTAATCAACGCCACTTCCTTGTGTCTGATAGTTCGGTTGGTTATAAATACTTGGAGCGAAAGGACGAGGCGAACTCACTGCGGTATTTCCACCGGCATTATAACCGGCATCATAATCCGCTCCACCAGCATTATACGTTTGACCATCGTAGTCTACGCCTGCTGCTCCAGCTCCTGCAGTGTTGTGAGATTGTCCATTATAGCCAGTTCCTGCTGAACTCACTCCTCCTGAATTATAAGATTGCCCATTATAGCCAGCGTCTGCCGAACTAATTCCTCCTGAATTGTAAGTTTGCCCATCGTATCCTGCTCCACCAACTCCCCCAAAATTGTAAGATTGTCCGTTATATCCAGCCCCTGCTCCGCTAACGGCACCTGCATTGTAAGCTTGGCTATCGTATTCAGCGTTTGCTCCACCATACCCCCCAGCATTATAAGTTTGCCCATTGTGTCCAGCTCCAGCTCCGTCGTAACTTTGCCCATCGTAATCTGCATTATAAGACTGACCACCGTAGCCACCGGCAGCTCCATTTTGAGCTTGTCCGTTGTAAGCGCCTTGCGCTCCAGAAGCTCCAGCTGCGTTAAATGCCTGACCGTCATAAGTTCCAGCGGTGTTATAGTTCTGTCCATAATATGCACCAGATCCGAAGCCAATGCCTTGCCCACTCTGAGCATCGTATGATCCTGCTGCTATTCCTCCCTGACCTACGAATCCACCTACGCCGACGATCCCTCCCTGCGGCACATCTCCTTCTTGTCCTCCGTAAACACCGCCATAATTATAAATGCCATGACCCTCGTCGCCATGGCCATGACCATTGCATTTTGGCACTTTCCATGGCCATTCGCAGACCAATCTGTGCTCATCGAAAACTAAACCAAATGGACATCGGAACTCGTACGGGACCATCTCGGGACCACCTGTAAATAAATCATTTCATTTCATACTTATTTGAATTTTTATAAATGCAAATGAAGGGGGAGAGGTGTTATAAAAAATTTTTTACCGAGATCGTAACAAGCAAAGAACCATCGGCAATTCTGTGGATCCGCGTAAAAGCCAGAGTGGCTAGGACACCGGAATCTGCCTCGCGGTACCGGTTCAATTTCACTGCTACCTGGACACGCAGAACCTCTTGGCAATGATCCAGGCCACGTGCATACTTCATTTCTTTCGTCGAAGGCTAAGCCCGCAGGGCAGTCAAACTCAAATACCGAATAATTGTCCACTCCTTGATCGAATTTTACGCATCGATAAAATCTTAAAGTACAATAATCAACAATTGTTTTAGCAATTTGCGATGTAAATGATAATCGAGATTCCAATTCTATACCTATTACAACTTCTCGGGTGAACAAAATATCCTTGTCGGGTACATGTAAATGCCGTTCGAGTATTTTCACGTACAGTTTGGATTTTTCCCTCGGTATCTACAACTCGTACAATCCTGAAGTCTGAGGATCTTACATGTCTCGGATAAGAAATTTTAGAATCCTAAGAAAAATGATTAAAAAGTTAAAAAAAAAGAGGTATATTTGAATAAGGTTCATGCAGCGGATTTAAATGTGGCGCGTTTACTGCTGCAAGCAATAGATGCCAGCTCCGTGCAACTCGTGATAATCGAGAGAGCTATGGTTTTGTACCTTTCACCTGAGCTCAGTATTATCGATCGAGTGCCTGCGGTAGCTTGCTATTTGTTGACACAGCAGCGTGCCGTCTAGTCGGTAAATTCAAAATTAATCTCTTTCGTTGCACCTTTAAATCTCTTTCCAGCGATGAAAGTAATGCTTCTCTAGTTTTTCTCTTCATTTCTGTAAATGATTTGTAAACGGCTTGAACTACAGATACTCCACAGTCGTTCGTTATGTCGCTTTCAACATCTCGCAAGCCTAATCCAGCTAAGTCTCGTAACATCACATATTTGCCCTAGTAAAATAATAAAATAATAAAAAAAAGGCAAAAAACATATGAAAATCAATTATTTCAATTATATATTTATTTGACGGCGAGCTGAGTGTGCAGGTTAAGTGCTGGCGGACTATAAAGTAAAAAGGAATTGAAGCTGCACACGCGCGTGGTAATAAAATAAAAAAAATTTTCCTCTGAAATTGGAAAATTAGTAGGAATAAATGATAATGGCGGCATATTAACCTTAATTTTCAGCGAAGTCTCGTCTTCGAAGGCAATCCACGAAGTATTTTTGAATGCGTAAGGCGCCGTGAGATCCTCATCTCTCTCGACAGTCCACTCGCCATCGTTCATCGCGTCGCAGAGCTGCATAATAACAACGAAGGAAAGCGATTTTTTATATCTAGCTGAAGCATCTACAACGGGTAAGAGTCAAGCGAATATTCAAGTGATGAAAATCTCGTACTTGTTTACGATCCAACGCAACGGGTTGCTCCTCGCTCGTCGGCGATCTTGGCGTATTCTCCTCAGCTTTCTTCAGTGTAAATTGATAGGCGCTAGACGGCGCCGAAATCAATATTTTTTGCTTGGGCGCGCCCATGCCACTTATCAGGTCCACTAAACTGTCGGTGTTTAGCATGTCGAACAAGCCCATCAATCGAGATGGATGAAACGAGTGGTAAGCCTCCTCGCTGCCGTCTCTCAAATAGTGCGTCGCCACCGTAAAAGCATCCACGTATCTGCGAAAGTGAAATTTACAACTATGTATAAATCAACATTATATACGATTCTCCATCGATTTCATTCCCACAGAGAGAGAAATCATAAAAAACAATTGCTCGTTCAATATGCATGAATTCGCTGAAGATCATCTGTAGCTTGAGTAATTATTTAGCTCTACATAATCGCAATCACGATGCTACCAACCAACGACCTCCAGATCTCGATCCTTATTTTCCTCGATTGCTCGTCTCTATATGCAAAACTAACGGTGCGCGCATTAATTTGACGACTGTCGGCTACGTCAATGCAGTAGGCAATTCTTTCAAAGTAAATCAAGTGCCGAGCGCGTGCGCGCGCTGATCTCGATGCAGTACAAAACTAAAATAGAATCACACTTGAGTAGTGCGCGGTGCGCGGTGCACGTGGTCGCACGCGGTTATGTCACATACAGCGCACATAGTGTTGATGCGTCAACTGTGCTGCTGCATCTTCTCCTTCTCGTCGGCGCTTCATCCATATTCAACGAGGAAATCTCGCGCTCGAACTAGTGCACGCACATTCCAAGTGCATGACCCAAACTGCGATGTATATACCTAAAAGGAGGCCAATTTTGTCGACTGGACAGCGCAGCAACATACACGTGTCTCAGGGATACGCCCGGCGCGGCGTCTCATGCTCGCTTGCTCTTGTTTCTTCTTTTTCTCTTTCTCGAGAAGAGCGCTTTAAGTTGTCTCGTTTCTCTTTATTTATCGTAATCGGGACCGCCTTCAAGATCTTTACCATAGTTAGCGAGCTAATTTGTCAGTGACATTGCTTTTCACGGTGCATGCCATTAGGATAACTCTCTATGGGATTTGTTTTTGCAGCGTTCGTTAACTCCAATCGAATGCCAAGTCTAATTTTTTTTCATTCAGGATATTGGATGCTTTTTTTTTCATGTACGCCCTCCACGAGAGATGCACTTGACAGGCGAGTCACTCCTGAACCGATTTCGTCAATATACTTTATGCTCGCATAGAACTAACTGTGCAATTATAATAAATTGCATTTTCTCCAGTACCGCTCTTCATTTCCATAACTTATCTTCGAGAAAAAAAAATTGCGTAAGACCCATATATCACACCGTGTGCATCTCTGCGAAACCGAAAAAAAAAGTTGTATCCGAGTCTCGTCACTTTGAAGAAGAAAAAAAGACGTGGGAATGCGAGAGCCTCTCGAGAACGATGCAGAATAATAAGCCGCAGCTTGATAGGTAAACGAATTTATAGACGGTCGCAAGCACGTGTACGTCGTATGTGAAGATATACGCACTTAGCAAGCTCCTTGAGCTCGAACTGCTTAGCCAAGTCTTCGGGTTTCGTCGGCAGCGACAGCAGGATCATCTTGTCGATACTCCTGTTAACCAACTCGTCCTTCAGGCCTTTAACGAAGGAGACCAGCCGCTCCTTACTACCAGCCGTTACGTTGAGTTCCACGCCGTCGACCTTCGAACAGAAAGCATTTTTTTCTTTTCGTACGATATCGATGAGCATTTGAAATAATGCGCTAAGAGTTTGTCTACCGCGACTGCGTGCGTAAATACACGACAATTTTTCAATATTCATGATGGTTAATTCTCCGGTCAAGTTTCATCGGTTACATGCTGGTTTCACTTGTCGTAAATTTGCGTCCAGTTTGCAAGATTAATTTGTTTACTTTGTGCACGCATTAAATGTCTATATAAAGTTGCTAGAACTCGTTTTGTATTTAACGATTTTGCGCGCTTGATGATAGATATCACCGGTAGATGTAAAAAGTCAAAAATTCATAAATTCCAGCAATTCCGATCGTAAAAAAGATCCTTAATGATCTAAAATTCTTGCCAAGAAAGCCGTTAAAAATAAATGAATAATTAAACAATGATAAATCACGCGAGCGCTGAATCGCAGTTGTATGTACAAGCGCGTCAATTGGTCATGCATCGTTAACCGGCAAAATAATGATTGATTAAAGCACAACCAATCATAAATTACTTGTAAAAACCGAGCTATAGATATACAATATACTGATGAATTTATGATCGATACCCACTACGGAAACCAGTTTTTTTTTTGGGGTGCGCACGTAATCGAAATGTTTGCGCGTCGACGAAATCGCGAGGCTTAATTAGACAATTAATTAGAGAAATGGCTGAACCATAATCGTTGAACAATCGCGCAACGCACAATAATCCCGTTCACCGCAGGGCAGTACAGCAGCAACGTCCGCATCGTATAAAATTTTTCGCGCAACGACAAATTGCACTGCACACACGAAACATCCCGATCGAAAAAGTATTACGTTATATACGTACTCGGGCGCTGCAGAGATTGAGACGTATATAATTCGCGTAGGCCCCAAGGGGCTAAAAATGTTTTTTGATAGCGTGCTAACGAAAGTACATAAAAAGTGCCTTGGGGCGACTTTTACACACGCCTATAGTTTCATGGTCGCCGATGATTTTTCCCTTGGCACATGTGTGCGTGCGCGCCCGCGCGCGTATGTGTGTGTGTGTGTGTGTGTGTGTGTGTGTGCGTGTGTGTGTGTGTGTGTTTAGTAACGAGATCGCGCGACTTGCGCAATTCGATCGCCGAGAAAAGTTACGCCGTGACACGGAAGATAATGGGAGCTTTAGGATAATTGTCGCGAGTAGTCATTGAGACGGTGTTTTTTTTTCTTCTTTCTATTTTCTGGATCGCTCGTTTCATGCAAATTGCCTAGTGCGCGCATACTCGGCTAACCCGAGATTCTTGAACGTTCCTTGATGAATTTATGATTAGTGACAATGATCGGAAGGTGTCAATTAGAAAGCTGTAGGTTGCGGCTATTGTTTTAATTGTAAAAAAAGTTGTCTGGGACCAGCTTTCCTTTTTTTTTTTGAACTTTAAATTACTGAGAATTCCCAAGATTAAAAGAATTTGGAATTGTTGTTTTTTGCGCAACAGTTGTATAATAAGTAACCATCAAAACAATGATGCATAATGAGTTTAGGCGCGCGACCAAATTTTTTCTGAATATTTAGCCGTGAACAATATAATTTGACTGACAATTATAAAGTTGTGCAAAAATCGTAATTATATCTCACCTCCTTGAGAATGTCACTGAGATACGTGGCAGCATCTTGCCTCGTAGTTTTCGAACTCTTCAGTATCTCGTGCTCATCACTGATCGACATGACAATTCTGATGTTGGCATTCGCTTCCTTGGCAGCATTTCTCAAACTCTTCAATTCTAAAACAACGATATTCTATTGAAACCACAAGAATGTTTTGTTTTTTCGATTCATTGAAATATTACGCACAGACGTGTCTTTAATAAGCGATTCCGTCATGTATGTACATATACGCGCGCATCGCTTTTAAACGAAGAATACTTTTATCCCACACTCGGCGCCAACCGCGCCTTTTACATAAACATGCAAATGCCACCAAGTTATTGCTCTCTGCGCGTGATTTAATATCTCCATTTCGAGTTTTGCCGAGCGTGATCTCTTTCCGGCAATTGCACGCTACGCGCAAACAAAAAAAAAACAAAGAATATCGTTACTCGCCCACGGCTTTTGAAATTCCAACTAGGCGGAAGAACGAACAGAAAGCTTCGCCGTCAGAAAGCTTGAGTACTCAATAAAATGGATAATTTATAGCAGCGAATCGATCATTCGTGCCCGCCAAAGCTGCATACAATGGAAAGTCACGATTTTTCTTTATATTTGTAGTCAGAATTGCATTTCTCTGATGGATTAAGGTGAAGGTCGACGAACGCGCGCGCGCGCATCGCGATTAGATCTTTTCTTTTTTCTCAAAATAGACGGGCTATTATCGCCTCGTTGAAATGCTTCGCGATTTTAATTGGGAATGGCAAGAAACCAGAGCGATTACAAAGTTAATTGCACTTTAAAGAAATTCAGCTCTTTGCTCGAATTTATTTTCGCTTCGCGTTGCACTGTTTCTATTATTCATAGTTCATTAATTGAGTGTTTGATTCGCGGATACGTTTGACCTTTGATCTGAAAATTTTTCATTGCGAAAAGTCCTACACGAACAAAGAAATTAATATTTCGACTGCAAACGTAAGCCGAATATCCTTGGCGCCAAGATATACATGTATTATTCGCACAATCTACACACGAAGGATTATTAAAAGTAAATCAAGAAATTTTACTATGCCATAAATTTTTTAATACCTACTTACCTGGAATAGTTAATCGTAAACTGTGCTACAAATTGGTATTTCTAAAAATACCTTGTATAATAACTGGAAAAGCGCAAATTATTTACTACCCTAACATTACGGTTTCCCTCTACATACGAGTACAACTCTTTCACTGAAATATGATCGACTCATTATAACTCGCGCTTACTCGCACGCGAATTTTTCATCTCGTGAGTGCAACATTCATTATCAATAAAATCCATTCTAAGAGACGAATATTGTGCAAGGGTGACTTGTATATATTAATCACAGCGTTTATGAGTGCAAATTTAAAGCGATTGGTCTATTTATCATAGAATATTTAGGATCCTGTCAGGCTATTTTATATTTCACTTCTGAGGTACAGTTTTAAATAACTGTAATGCGTAATGAAGGACGCCAATCTCCCTCCCACGCATGGCAGCAATTTAATCGGCGCTCGTCACCAAAATAAACGAGCTTTCACTTTGCCGTGTTTGTAAATGATCAAGCCGCTCAAGATCAATGCACAGGAATCATAATAATACATTGCGCAAATTCAATTTTATATTATTTTATCGTCGTATTTACACGATTGAGAAGGTAAACTGGTTCGGCGAAAATTTTCCAAGTAATTATAATGAGCCGCACAAGAAACAATAATTTATGCGCGATATACAGCGAAGATAGAAAAAAAATTGACTATCAGTCATTTCTCAATTTCCTATCAATCAACGGGTTCGCTCGAGGGGGCTTTCGAGGGTGAATGTAGAAATATTAATTTATAAGCATGACTATCTGTGCTTGACTGATTGACGCTAGTCCTAATTAAGCGCGACGCCAAAAGGGTTCGACGAACACTCGGATACATATTTTTTCGGCTGATAGCAAGTTTGCACGTCCCGTCGATAAATCCGCAATATCGCACGGCCGTTTTTCATTTATCCGTGAAAGTGAAAGTCATTTGCCTACGAGGGTGACAGTTATATCGCAGAGAGCAGGCGATAAGCATAAAATTTGCGTATAAAGAGCTTCGATGAAAAATATATATATCAATTTAATAAGCCGTGCTACAAATCATAATCGCGGATAGGTTTTTGCCCCCGCATTTACGGAGACTCCTCTAATTAACGGCGATAACTATTGCTTCGGCGAGAGTTGTGTTTGTGTGCGAACGAGATCTTTGCAGGCTGCGAGCGCATTTGACAAGCCCCCAGGATTGATACTGCACGTTGGTTGTTTCGTAATGGCGTGCTGTCAGCCAGCCGATCTTTCTGATGGAATTGCCAAGTTTTTGTTTTCTGCGTGTTTTTCTTTTCTAGATAAATGTCCCAATAAGGGCTGCCCACTTGTGATACGCCAGAGAATGCAAACTGTTGCGTTGGCGATAACAACGATCGCAGAGAAATTTATAGGACCACGGCTGATAGACGTGCAGTATACGCGTTTGCTACTGCTGAGGAAAAATAAGAAAATTGGGCATACATAATGTAAACAGGATACTTTATTCTATGCTACTCTATATCGTATAAACACCTACACTCGCCTGTAAAACTTTTTTTTACTACAATCAAGCATCAAGTTTTGTGATCTAGGCCGCTGTCCCGAATTTTTTGCAATTATCATTACTGCGTTGAAGATATTTAAAAGAAAAATTTTTCATCACCGCTATAAAGCTGTTTATTGCCAGTGGAATCACTAATTCAATGTGATAATTAACGTGCATTGAGAAAATCTGTCAAGGCTTTTTCAAGTCAAAAACAAGATGACATTGAATATGAGGGAAACATTCGAATAATTGAAGAAACGTGAAAGTACTTGCTGCTTTCCGCGAGCTGAAAAACAAACAATCATTCGAATGATTTGATCGATTACCGACGTCTATTTCGTAGCTCGAGAGGTGTGAAAAGTATGGCATCCAATTATGAATAAGTCCTTGCTCCAAAAATGCTTTAAGGCAGAGTCGACGGCGTCGAATAATATTCATCGTCTGGCCACATGCATATTCATCCTTAGCCGGGCAAAAATCGTACAAAGCCTCTCCCATTACGCAACGCCTTGAATCGAGAGTAAGAAGAGAAAAAAACGAGTTCACGAGTCGCCCGAAGCGTTTTATATACACTGACTGCTCTCGCTTCATCCGTCGTTCGACAAATTTGCGGGTGTATAAGCTCCTTGCGAAATCTTTGACGACCAAAATCCTTTGCGCAACCTACACACTCGCAGACAGCATTTTCCGCATGTAGGAATCATTGCTTTGGCGATTGCATTAATTGCTTCAAAGTCCCTCTCTTATCTTGGCCGTGAGAAAAGCGCGTGTATACATTATTGAGCTGCCAATAGACCGGATTATGATAATTTTATCCAAAAAGCTCTATCCGCCCATAATGTACCGTGTTGGAATTTCCTTCAGATAAATCCTTACTCGGCCTCCGAGAGAACCTCATAATTTTTGTTTCATCTCGCCCGTATACCCCAATGACATTCTCATTGGACGAAATATATAAATTAGATAACGAATTAATCAATATAAGGTATTGGCACTAATCGCCAGCTCTAAGGTATTCATTGAAAACGTGACTTATCGCATGTTCAATTAACTGGCTTGTAACATTCAGTGAGCGAAAGATTTTTCTCACACGGCGCCAAGGATTTACCTGTTCGAGCTGACAAAAAAAATGATAATTTACAAAGACGCCGTAACGTATGGCTTGTAGGGTATAAATAAAAAAGAAAAAATAGCCGAAAGAAAAAAGAGGGAAAGCAATGAATGTAAGTGGAAGGAGTACAGCGTGTGTTTGTCGGCATAGGGCTTTTCAAGCTGTTGTACAAAGCCGCGCGACGCGTACGTGCTCAGGCGCGTTAATCGGCCGCTAATTGCCCGTAGCTGCGAGTTGCGAAAGCTTCGGCAAGGGCAAAGTTGCTGCCGCGACCTCGTTCTACATGCCAACCCTTCTGACAATCGCGCGAGGGATGTGAATGTAGGTTGTTAATTGCAAGCTTATTCGTTGATTTGCTTTGATTGTCGCGATCGCAGCGAGTAATTAGAGCCAAATGGCCCATTAGCAATTTTTGAGGTGCCAACAGCTGGCAAACAAGCTGCGGGATGGTCTAATTAGTTGGCTTCGCAGAGCCGCTTGGCGAAGCTACGATTTTTACTTGCACCGCGCTCGACCGCGGCTTAAAGTGCGACGCGTGTTCACGCAGCTAAACTTATTATGCTTAACGCGCGCCAAATTTATGAGAGGCGATTTAAAGCTTCGTCTAACTAACTCCCGCACGATCATGTCATAACTTGCATATTTGGATATTAAACGCTTGCGCTTTCCTCCATTCGTATATTATCCACTCATCAAATACCAATCGGTGTTTACTTTGTAAATGACAGAGTCTCGTAAGCTGCGGATGAATAAAATCCTACGATTTATGGCCTCTAGTCAGCTTTCAATCATTTTCAATGAATTTCAACGTCAACGTTGCAAGGGAGCAGAAAAAAGCAACGCGCTGCCGTCGATCAAGCGGCCATTTGTTGTTGTTGCATGTGTGTGTAAAACAATCGGTTCTCAGGCAATTAATCGGGCGCCATGCTCTCGCGAAAGGTATAGCGAGAGGAAGAAAAGGGAGGGAGGCAGGGGAGCGCGGGGGTATATGTATTCTACTCACCGGAAGAATCGAGGGATTGCAGGTCGTGGCCTTGATGAATGAGAGTCGTGCATCGGCAGATGGCGTTCTCCAAGCGAGTCAGCTCGTGGCTCCTCGTGTAGCAGACGAGCTCGCGACCCGGCGAGCTGGACCCGGACGCGGACCCACGTTCCGGGCATTCTAAAAAGTAGAAGCACATTTTGCGCGGAGATTGATTAGTCAATGCAGGAAGTCGTCGCTCGCTGACAGCTTCATTGTCGACGAGGCTCTTACTGCGGTCGATCAGATTAGTTCTTCTTACGGACGATCGTGCGGTTATTTTTTATTATTCAACCGTTTCAGACGAGTTTGAACGCTTCAAAAAAATTCATGCTATCACTTCTTTCTGAATATCTCTTCAACATCTGCAGAAAATTTAACTTTCTTTTATAAACGAAAGTTTATATTTAAAAAAAGATCTCGTGATAATAAAATACACGCAGAAACAGAAATTCCATCGGGTGCACTGTCGGCAAGTCAAGTGAAAAAAAACAAGCGTTAATAGCTTTTTTCTACGTTAAAACCGTCATCAATTAATCCTACAACATGCCCTAGTCACGGCGATCTGGGTCTCCTCGTCGGCGAAAATGGTTAAGACTGTTTAACATTCTCACTTGATTGATGTGAAAAGAAGAAGGACGTTGCAGTCCTTTTGATTATATGAGCAAAACCTTTGCGTAAATTATTTCAGCACGTTTCTGTCTAGTTGGCCAAGCAGGCATTATTACGTTGCTTGCCAGGCAACAAGAACAACAGCAGCAGCAAATAAAAAAAATTAAAAAAATAATTCACCTGCTGCAACTTTGTCACAGCTACGCACTCGCAACATCGTAAGCACGCTGAGTGCGATACGTATAGGCATTCGTGCTGTATGCTAATTCGAGATTGAACGAGTTGGACCACATAAATAACTTACATAAGATGATTATTGATAGTAAACACTAAAGCATTATCAGCGAAAGAAAAGTTAACGAAGAAGAAAATTCAAACGTATTTTTTCCTCCATAACTTGCGGATATAGAATCGCACGTAACTCCACTTAAAGATTTTTCATTTATGTATATACGCACACGTGGAAGAATCATTGATCACTGTAGTATTTTATATCGGCAACAATATAATATATACAATTGTCAGTTTGTGAGTCGGAGAGAAGAATTTCACAATGGAAATGAAGATAATATGCAAAACAAAAACCGATTTTCGACATCAATCTCAGCGCTAAAAATGTAGGCTTTGCAATTACAAATGCACGACACGTGCGTGAGAGTAGTAAAGTCCACTGGAGAAACACGGAATACTCATCAGATAGAGCCGCAGGATCAGCGTGGAGACGCGCGGCGGCGGCGGCGGCGGCGGCTGCGGAGAACCGGAAAACTGGCACGTGTGACATCATCCGGACGCGTTGCAATACTTTCGAAGCATGTTTTGCATGACACGATCGACGTACACGTTATCGCTATCGCGATTATTTATTTAATTACGTAAGTCGATTTATCGAGCGTGTTCACAGTGCAATTAGTCGCTTGAAAAAAATGAGCTACAGTAGGGTGGGGAAATATATGTCGAAAAGTTTTTTTCACTATCGACGCCGCGCGCGCGCTGTATGTAGCTGTGTATGCGCGTTCACGGTTTGCCGAGGAAGTTATGCGGTTAATAAAAGTTACGTTTTTGTTGCATGCTCGAAGTGCGTTTTATAATTCGTTTTTATGCTCGGCGTTTGGATAAACAGCTGATAATTATGTACGTGCCGATACATAATCCGTCAGTATAACGAAAGCGCTATTTATTTTTCCATTTTCTTTTATAGCAAAACTATATCATTATCCAATGTTGATTTAGAAAATTTCAGGTTGGGTAACGATCGGCACGGCCAACTATCGCAAATTGGAGTTTTTCACGAAAGAATAATTAGGAGGCGCGAGCTCGCAAGCGCCTGTCGACCGAAAAGTTACTTTGCCTAATGCACTTGTAAAAAAACTCCGGTTCCAGCTGCGGCCAGTCCAATTAGAACTGGACTCTCACCGTTTTCAGAATTTATCCGCGCCGATCATCGGCAAATCCTCATTCCTTGCAAGCAGGGAGCCGCAAAGAGAGAAGAGAGAGAAAAAAAGCACACTACTAGTCTTTTCGTATAGATCCCGACGAGGGAATTCGCTTCGCTAGACTGCTCTCACGAGTTACATTGCAGATGCGCTTTCCAGTTTTTTTTCTTCTCTCTCTCTCTCACTCTCTCTCTCTCTCTCTCTCTCTCTCTCTCTCTCTCTCTCTGCGCTTTCGGTTAAATCTCCACACGTGCGGCAGTCCACACGACTACTGGAAGACGGTGTCGAAAGGCCTAGTTGAATTTGACGAATAGTCCTAGCAAAATGGGAAAACAATGGAATAAAAAATCTGTTAGTCCGATCGATGATTGCGATGTGAAAGAAGAAAAATGCCAGGCGCTTGTAGAAAAAAAGAATTATGAAGTGGAACGAACCCGAGTAAAGGGAAACTCGCGTGGCGATGACTCGTATGAGCTTTCGCTGATGTGTGCTCGTCATCTATTATGCAAATTACAGAAGAATCGATGTAATTGGCATGTTACGAATTTCGAAGTTAACTGAATGGAAATTAATTTGCACTGAATGAAAACGATGATTTTTAATTTGGAAAAGATCGCTGAAAAGCTCATGCTAGATGACTAGGCAAAACGATTCGCGTTGAAAAATAAGAACCGGCGACCGCACAATCACCATAAGAGCCTCGTAAATGTCCATCGTCAATCTGCTTTGTTTTTTTGTTTTTTTTTTTGCACAAAAGCACTTACTCAGCGCAGCGCTCGAACCGATCAGTAGTAACAGTCCGAGTAGGTAAGACACGCAGCGTCGAGGCGGCATTGTGCCTTGCACACAAAACGAGCCAAAAATTCAATCACTAGTCTTTCAAGGCATGGGTCCTCCGTCTAAAACTCTCTCCTGCGAGTTTCTCGTTGAATCGCTTGTTTGTTTGATTGTTTGTGTATTTTTTTCTGGCCCGATCACGGAATCGTCTGGGCTGTGACTGAAGTCGGGGATTCTGCGAGCGCGAGCTTGTATACGCTCGCCGATATCACGGGGGAGGGCGAGGCGAGGCGAGGCGAGCGAGCCGCCGCCGCCGCCGCCGTCACCACCACCGCCACGCCGTTCAGCCGCCGCTACTACGAGGACGAGAGCGAGAGTGAGAATCGCAAGTGTGCGTGCCGCAATGTGCTCTCGCTTTCGCGGATGACGGGGCGCACTCAATATGCTCATTCGAGTGGGGGAGACACTCGATTTTTGCCACTGGTCCAGACTCTCTGACGCGCGACTTTGTTTTTGCTCTCTTGCTTATTTTTGGAGATTCGATTTCAGCTTGTCTTTGAGCTTGCTGCCCGTTGCTGCCCGAAGGTGGATCGGTTCGCTGCCGTATTTTCAGTGGCGATTTTTTATTGATTTTTTTAGAAACATTCTGCTGAAGCATAATATTTTTTGAAAATGTGATAGCAGTCCTTTGTATCGAAAACACGCGCTTAATTTCTCATTTATATTCATAAACGTGAGATAATAATCGGAACAATGGTACATGTTGTGCAAGTGAGGCGAAATTTTGCTCAAATTAAAAGACAATAATTTCCAAGCATTTTTTCAGCTGCGATTTCTCGCCGTGCTGATTCGTGTTGATTATTAGCGAGCCTTTATTAAGTGCGAGCGTGTCGTTTACGGGCAAATTTTGATGGCAATCAGCCAGTCTTTATAATAATGTGCGATTGCCTCGTTTTATGTGCACTTATGACCAAATCAGCTGATTTTTTCGCGGCACTATAACTCAAATGACTTCATGTTAAATTAAAACGAGTTTAGCCCTGAAATTGGCGTAAATAGTTTCGTAGAAAATCGCACACAAAACGGTCATGACCGCTTACCCATAAGTATCCATTGAATTTGTTTTTGCAAAAATTCATAATATGACGAATAGCCAACAAACGATGAATTACGAGATGACAGCTGAGCGTAATTATTAAGCTCATAGCAGAAAAAAGCTCATAACAGTATTGAAAAACTGATTCGTAAATCACTTTTAAAGTATAAGCTTTGTGTGAGAGAAAAAAAAACGAATAAAGCCAACAAAGTCATAAAATTAATGGTCAGTTGAGGCTAATAATTTTGGCGCAGAGAAAATGAAAGAAAGCAGTGATATTATCGTTAGCCACTGACAAATGAAACGAGTTTTTGAAAGAGGAAAAAGGCAAGTGGGGCTGGCGTCGCCTCGTAACAATTAAGCAGCAGTTATATGCGCAGTTGGCTGTGTTTTTCGCATGAGCCTAGGTGACAGTTGCCTGGCTCTTTGTCGAGCAGTCGTGCAGTATGCGGTTCCGCACGCGTAACACGTGGGAAGCCGCGAGTTCTTCCTGCTCCGCCCGAGAGATCGGAGCAGTAAAGAAGAAGAAGGTCCTCCGAAAAGCTAAAGTCATCTCTCGCACACGATATATACAATGCTGTGGTGGCATTGTGAAAACACGACAAATGATGCGGTTGGCGAGTCAGTGATTAGCAGGTGCGCGAGCGCGCGAGGCGAGAGTGTGGGTGCGGTTGCTGCTATAAGAACGCTCGTTACAATTTTTAGGCTTTTCTCTTCTTTTTGTCAAATCCGCCGCGTCATATAGTTCACTTATATATCTCTCCCTCGAGCTCTTGTAATTACTCCGTTTTCTTCCGAGCCGCCCGGGCAGCATTCTCTTCTGTGTACTTCATTAGTGCTTTTCTAAAAATACCCGATATAGTCATCAACACGAATCGCGTTATCATCTTGCATTGGTCTACCACCTAGAGCAGTGCTACACATGATCCAATGATTAATCGGCTATTGTCCGATGATATTAAGTCATGCGATACCAATTCATTTTTTAGCATTTTCCTTCATAAATCCGAATGCGGAAAGAAGCGCTACTTGTGAGATTTTATCAGCGGACAGCTGCCAGCCTCAATTAAAACGTACGTGCGAAAGAATTAGGAATTCACGATTGTTCGACAATATGTATATGTGTATATTCGAAAGCTCAAAGCTACAAGAGAGAGAGAGAGAGAGAGAAAAAGATGACAGTTGTTTATGCGTCCGGCGCGGCGAATCGCGCGCGTCATAATTCGATCGCGCATGCATGCGTTCCTTGACACAGTAAGCTTGCCAGCAAGTGAAGTCACTTGGCAAACAATGGTCGTTAAAAAAAGAAGATAAAATATATACGCGCACACCGAAATAAAAAAAACATGGCAATTGAGCGAATGAGCCCACGCTAATTCTCAAGACACTGCACCTACGCGCCGCCGCAGCGTTTAGAGAGACGTTTCAGCGTGCGCTCAAGCCATTCGATGACGAATTACGATCAGATGATTATACTCGCTCGTCAAACGGAAGCCTCCGTCCATGAAACCCGCAACAACTTAGTTGCTTAGTTGTTATTATGCATGTAGGACAAATGTTCACACCTGTGCTGCTAATTTGCTCATTAATTTTTACTATTCGACGTTGCGCAAACGCTTTTTAAAGATTTGCAGTGTGTTATTGCTTAAAATGTTTCTTTGTTGAAACCAAAAAAATTGCTTTAAAAAAAACGAGAATGAAACTGAAATTGTTGCATGCCCGATTAATTGAATTTCATTGCTTGTATTCGATTGGCGTAATGGTGATCGATATATACGCGGGTAAATTCGAGCGCGCTGATGGCATTCCATCACTCAAATCAGCTGAAAAAAGTCTCGTTTAATTAAAATATATGAGCTACATTAGGCTGCATTTTTTGCTTTCCTCTGCCGCGACTACTTACCTCTATGATCCGTGAGTTATGCGAATCTGAATAACTAGAGCGATGTTGTAGCTGCCGCGGGCGTATCACTGCGATATTACCTATAGCGATACGCGTACACGACGAGTCTGTCATAAATTTTCGCCGAATCTTTAATAAGTGGCGTGGCCTAATCGGATTTTTCCGACGGCTGCGAGGTTGTAGTTTAAAATTCGCGGGTGTAGCTCGCAGCAGAGAAGATTGTAAGTTATTTAATCCGTCTCTGCAGCTTTTACCCGCAGCTGTCGCTTGATATCACGCTTGAGTAATACGCAAAATTTAGTCTAGTTTTTAAAATACCATTATGATTTTTTTTTCGGATTTCTGCTCTGCACCAAATGTTGCATAGTCAAACGAAAAATAAGCATTAGTGCCCAATCAGGTTTGAAATTTCTTTACCTTTGCTCCTGCAATCAATCGGATGATTTTTTTTTTCTTTCCTCAAATTTGACAAGATCTTCAAAGAAATTCTATAAGATTTGAACGGAATGACATAAGAAAGAGAGGTGTCTCATCGATTGAATAATAATACCATATAAGCTTCTGCGAAAAGAGAAAAAAAATCGGCGGAGCGTGCGTCACTTGCTGCGGAAATTCTTATGGTCGAAAGTCAATGATTGGTATATCATTCAATCCATTGACTGGATAACGAACTCAATCGTTTGAGGTTTTCTGCCTGTGCGCGAGTGTCCATACAAGCCTTTTCTAGCGTTACATTTGCGGCCGCTATAGATATCCCACGCCACTGACTGCCGCTCTAGACCTCGTCATTACATTCATGCATCGTTGGACCATTTCAAACGTCTTCCTCTAATCTTGTCAGTGGTCGTTGAACCGATTACCACCAATCATGCTCAAAATTGCGAAATTGATTTAAAAATTAAAAAAAATTTCTATTCATTATCATATCATTTGGCATATTAGTGAAATCATTAGGTAATATTTTTTGTTGAATAGAGATGTTGAGCCGGCATCCGTGCGAAGTCAATCATTTTGTAAAAGATGCATATCTCGTGAAACATTGCATTAAACACAGCTTTTATATATAATTAGCGATAAAGCCGCTGAATGTTGCATGCTATGATTAGGAAAAAAAATTAATTAATACAGTATATTTCAGCTTGAAAGTTCGTTAATTTTCAGTAAAACAGATGCTTATCGGCTGAACAAATCTAGAAACGCACGATACCGTGCAATCGCCGCGCGACTGCACAGAGCTAGTGTTTCTTGAACAACTGCATTTTCTAGGATATATACTTTCATTTGCAGACTTTGACTATAACAGAAATACCAAGAAAAAATCAATAAATAAAAGTGATCGCAAACGCGTGCGGGCCTACATCGAGTCTGCCTACATCAGCCGCATAGAGAAAGTGATAGGAGAGTGTCGCGCCGCCGCGACCGAGGAAATATACATTTTAATCGGCGAAGGTGTGTTTATGCCGCGTGCGCGCGTTTATATGTGTAGCCGGGGGCTCGATAATCTCCAGCGAAAAAAAAGGCAAATGAGAGCTCGTTGAATCATCACACGCTGAGCCACTGCTGTAAGTAATAATCCACGCCCATATACCGCTACTTGCTTTCCGCGCATGTTTATTTGTTTTGCTTATTTCGCGCTTACAAAGTGAATTAATGAACGAGAACGAACGCGCCAAAAAAAAAAAGACAATTGAGAATGAAGCAATTTGTTGGCGGTTAATGAATGGGCCGTTATATGGTTCTTTTTCTTTTTTTTTTTTAATCAGTTATTGACTTTCACCGAATTTGCTGCGCACAGGTCGTAATAATGTTCGTGATTGATATTATTGCAATTGGTCACCGGAAATTTTGGGTTCGGTAATTTTCTATTAGCCCGATCAAATTAATCGAAAATCTCTTTATCATAATTAATTGGATACATTTGGCTACTTATTTTTTTGTGAGTGAGCCTTGAAATATTTGTCATTGCTGCGAATTAAATAATTACATATGTAAGCAAGATTTTTGTAGAACTCTGAGTTAATTTTCACGTAATAAGATTCTGTCCAATGCGTGAAATATTGACGAACATGTGTACTTTTTGTAAGAAAAAAAAACTGAAGCGACCTGAAATTCTTAAAGATAAAAAAAGTGCAGTGTAAAGTAGGAAAAAAGAGGCACAATCTTCTCACGGGTATAGACTGCAGCTTGAGATTCCATTGATCGAGGATTTGCTCGAGGCAGTGGCGTTGACGCGTGCGAAGACAAGTGTCGAAAAAGCCAGTGACGCGCGAGCGATTTGACAGGAGGGTAAGTATGAGTATATAAGAAAAAAAAAAAGGAAAAACAAAAGTCGCGCAACGCCAATTACATGTGTGGCAATCACGGCCGAGGGGCAGGAAAAAAGCAGCGTGCGGAACGTCATCTGCAGCAGCGAGCTCCCTCGGCGACTTATCGGACTAATGAAATTGAACTACGCGCTAGTTAATTGTAGCTCTGCCAGATTCCACGGATTTTTAAAGCCGTTACTCGAACGATTTAGCTTCATTATTTTTGAGGTCGTTGGATTTGCTGCTGTTTACTTTTTTGTTATTGATGATTGTTTGGAAATTAATTGCCGGCAATCAGTGGAAAGTAGTCCGGTTGCAGTGGAAAACAGAAATTTTTCAAGTGTTCAAATCCGCACACTTGGATCAAATTCAATCTCACAACTTTTGGTGATGATTGCCGAATTCTTGCGCGATTCGAAATACATGAAATTAAAAGTTAATCTGAAGCAAATCTATTTAGCAAAAGGGTCATGAAGCCATTTAGGAAAAAAATTGAAGCTAAGCATAGAATAAAAAGAAATGAATGAACGAATGAACACAATGACAGCTGAGAAGCAATTGTCGTAGTAAATGTCGATGTTCATCTGCAATAAAGTAGGCACAAAGTTCACAGAGGCGGCACAGGTTCCTCAACAAAACAGCCCGAGATATATACGTTCTATATTTCAAGCAGTTACTCAACTGATCGCGAAATTTTTCCGAGAGTCAATCAAATGCTGTTTGTTCTCTCTCTCTCTCTCTCTCGCTCTCTCGTGAAACCAGAAACAGAGCCGAGCGAGCGGAGGCTGTCGCGATCAGTCGAGGGCGTGGTTGTTGCGATTCGCTCGATTATGCGGCGATCGATCGGCAAATCGATGGGTAAACCTTGCCGCAAGGACAAGTCGTCGACGTTTCGTTTATACTCATAAATCGCGATAAGAGTGAGAGGAAGAAAGGTACAGTTTGGTTTGCTGTATAAGTAAATCAAACGATGTATGCGAATTACAAAAAGAAGGGGCAACCGTCTGAAAGGATACACTTTATTCAATGGATTATTGCTCTTTTCTCTCTCTCTCTCTCTCTCGTTTATCGGAATGAGCTCTCCTCTGATTTATTACGTTTTAATTGCTCGCATTGCCTTTCGCAAAGCTTTGTTCGTTTCTGTTGCGGCGAAAATGGCGAATTGTCACTGGTTCTTTCTTTCGTTTTTTCTTTCGCGATCTATTGCATGCGAGTTTCGTATGAAGCTCTTTTTTTCGCGACAACGCTCGACAACAGTTTCCCGTGTGATTTTCAGTTGTTAACATACCCGAGTGGTCTAGTATTTTCCAACGCAACGATCGACCTTAAAAACAATTACGAAATATATAATTTACAATTGGCTCGGTCTAATTTTAGATTTATATCGAAAAAACGAACTTTATATAGTTTTACGCAACAGACGCCAGAAAAAAGTCTCTCGGAATCGGACCATCAAGCCAAACAAACATGATGATGCTAAATGGTGGTTTGAAAAGGATCGAATAAAAAATGGATGAAAGTCATAACCTTGGATATGAGCAAAGGCCATAATATAGCCCTCTCAGGCGCAATTGAGTCCCGGTAAAATGCGGCGAGTAACACATTGACAAAGAAAAATTGCGATCGAATTTCGAAAGCTCTCTAATATCAGCTGGCTGAAAAGAAAAAAGCTATAAGGCTGCGCGTGAACCTTGCGCGTGTAATCGGCCTCCGGCGATGTGTCCGCGAGCTACTGCTACGCTTTCCCCTCGGAGCAGCCACTCTCTGATGACTATCTGCCGATCGCACGTGTAATTTGCGAATTTTTGCTGCTCGCGTAATACGCTTCTGACACTCGTTGGCCCTCTCCTTCCCATTCCTTTTTTCCGCGGGAGGACCGCCGCGCCGCGCGTATATGCGATAATTGTCGCTGTGTAGCTACGCTAATGTCCGCTTATCTGGAGAAAGCATACGCGGAGAAATAAAAAAAGCTTTGGTCGCGCGGGAAAACCTTTGAGGTTTAACTTACATTACCGGGCTCTCTCGAGGATGTTGATTATATCAGGCTGCGGCTAAAGCATATCATTTCAGAGTTGTTTATACTCGTCAACAGTGAAATAATTTGGAGTAGCTAAGCGCTCACGTTCTTCCCCAAGAGAGAGGCCGAAAAAAAACCTCATCAATTGCAGGAAACATTAAATATTTGTTTCTTTATTATTTGCTTGCTCCAGTGCGGAAAAGAAAATATACCGTGTAGTCCGCAATTTCGCACTAAACTATCAACGTGTGCTTCGATATTTCTTCGCGGTACAATTAGTTTCTCCAGTATATTGTATCTCGCGTACGTCAACTCTTGTCAGACTACACAGAAATACCACTTTTCCAATTCCTTTTCAAATCTAATAAGCTCACAGACTGTCGATTTGCTCGAAAAGTTATTTGCCAGTAGAGTCATTCTAATGTAGTTTGACAGAGTGCAACGCGCTGCCTCGAAAGCTGCTTTCAAACGCTCCACCATAAACGCCTATACCGTCCTTTGTTCGTGTACTCTGCGGACAAATGGTACTGAGCCTATGGCGCAGCGCATAAAAAAAATTGCCAACTGACTATGATTAGATCTGAGTGGAGCGGAGCTCTTGAATTTACATTCGAGATAGAGCAATGAAATAAGTTATTATACTCAATTTCATGCAAATAAAAGCAATCCATTAGCAGATAGCGATGCTCAAGAAAAAACGCCTGTACGAGCCTTTCAAGTAGCAGTTAGAACTTCTTTCTGTCTTGCGACTACTCTTACAAATCGACGACTCGTCGTAACCGCGACGCGACAAAAAGCCCCCGCGAGTGTACTGTCAGATCGTTTATGAATTCTGCGCAGTCCATAGGTGCTTTTTGCTGCGCAGCATGTACGCAACGCTCATGTACTTTTTCACCTGAATACTGGAAAATTCAATCGAAGGAATGCCGATCCTACTACGCGCCGTCCATGCACACTCAATTACTCCCCGGGAATTCATATTTACGAGGCCTCTGCGCGATTCCACTGAAATAAAAAACAAACAGAACAAAACGCATCCTACAATGGGAGCCTCGTCGTCTGCGTGAAAGTTCCAGAGCACATTATGCTATATACTCGTGAATTTATTGCCTCGGATCCAAATGTTCCTGTCCATTTTTATAACTAGGCCACAACGTGCTGGCTTCACTCATTATTACGTATTATGTAATTGAGACAGAAATTGAGGAGACAAAAAATGAGTCTTTTATATAATTCCATGTAAACTACGTCGGGCTGATTAGGATTATTTATTTCGTACGTCGGATTCAATGGATAAGGCATTCCACATTTCTGTACAGAAGCATATGTATATCCTTAGGTGCAATTCGAAAATAATAAATGAGATAAAGTGTGTCCCGAGGAAAAATTGGCAAAAGTTATGCGCTTTTATCGGGACAAGTTTATATAAATTAACTCGCACGTACACACGCGCAGCAGATTTTCCGATCAAATACTCTTTTAATGCCCAAATCTTTTTGCCCTACAACTCGCATCAAAAGCATTTCATCCTTATCGCGTCTCCATCGTAATTTATGTAGCCTAATTTTAATGAAGTGAATTTCAGTGCGGATGCCTTATACATCTGAATGTAGATATCTCTCGGCGACGCGCTTGTTTTTCTTTTTATGCATTGGCTCCGACAGGAAAATTCATTTTAATTGATTTACGACATTATATCGAAATTATATCAGGGCGAGCAGCCTCTAATTTACATTACTTAAAAGATAATCCGCGACTAATTAGAATTTCATTAGAATTTTTTTAACTCCGCGTGCCAGTACAAGCTGTTACAGCAACGTCCAACTTGTTTATTTTTTGGTTGGGGCGAGCACACGCGTGCTAATATTAAAAGTCCCTTTTCACATCTTATTATTACCTTGTACACCTATAATTTATATCCTTTCAGGCTCAATTACACGTTTGTGCAAAATTTTGTAATCCGCCAATATTATCATTGAATAAATTTCAAAAGGTTATGTTCTTACACAGCCGGCTATTGTGTTGAAAAAATGTTGATTTATAAAAGAAAAGAAAAGTGAATTGCTTGAAAAACGAGTATCAGAGCAGGAATAAGTATAACGCGGGAGTTGACAGATCTTTTCTGTTTTCTCGCTCTTTGTCACCGTGACAGATGGAATAAGAGGCTGCGTAACGGGCGGCGGCGGCGGCGGCGGCGGGCGTGTTCTCGATCCTCCGCACTTTCTCTGTAGCTACTGACATCATACGTCAGACACGTCACAATCGTCCGCCGCGCCGCTATCTTTTTTTTCGTCTCCTTGTTCCCTTTAAAAATGCTCTTCACTCATTGATTCAATCAATTGCCCTGGAATACAAAGCGATTCGTATCAGATATAAAAAAATTCATAGGTTTTTTTCACGATGTATCTTTTGTGATCGCTGTCTATTATAGATCCGAGAGAAGATATAGACGTTTTCCGGGCTGATTTTTAAAGTGTCAAATCTCGCGTATACAATATAATTGCATTATAGATTGACGCGTGTAATTTGAGCTTTCAATCAAATGAACGGGCAATTTCTTCCTCGACGATGAGTTTGCAAGCGCGCGCAAAAGGGTTTCATAATGTATGCCAGTAAACAGAGAGCTATTACGTAAGAAAAATATCGCACGTATACAGCTATAAAATATGTAACGTTTCTCCTTTTATCTTTTTTTTCCGAATTATAAATGAGTTCTGTTGCCGCCGATTCGTAATTGAATTTCTCAATTGAAGACCAACGAAAACAAGCATCGGGACTCTGCAATTCAATGAGCTATCGTAGCTCTACTTTTACTTCCTGTCCAATATGCGCTACCGCGAGACTGTAATGATTGCTTGTGTCAAATCGAAGGACTAGCGGTGATATTCTATCGCAAGTAGGATATGATAGCACGGCAAGGCGATGCAGGACGATCGTAGCTGCGGATACGTCATTGCGTCTAATTGGCGTGAAGCTCGCAAAAAACAAGAAAAAGGGCAGTTATTCATTGAACGAGGCCTCGCAATATTTGAGCCTGCTTTGTCGCGCCTAATTCTGGAGGTACCTATAAGCGAAACAATGCTCGGAAAATCCACTTTCCATTTGGCCGCGAGCGTGTCTCGCACTTTCTTATTACGCATTATTATGCGCGATAGAGGTTTGTCAAAAGGACATTGTATTTATTTTTTTTCCCGTGTAACCTAAATATGTCGATCAAAAATTCATAACGCAACGACATATATACATATATATCCATCCATCATTCAGTTATCCGACGAAAAATCAACAGGTCTCGTCGAGTGAAAAATCGGCCAGCATGCCAAATGATATTGCGCGATAATGCAATGGCAAACATCAATTTCGGCTATTTTGTTCGCTCGACCAATTAGTCACGTCTCTTCATATCGCAGGCACAAACAATCGAACCGGCTTACTGCTGTGCTTTGCGTGAGGCTTATATACCGCGCAATGAAGAAATTGTCAAGGGAAGCAAGCAAGCAAGCAAGCAGCCGACGACTTTCCACAAGCGACGCGACGCCCGGAGTCTGTAAATAATGTCAACGGTCAGTCACTGCTATACCTAATGGGACAACCATAAACCATCCCTGTTTCTTTGCGATTGAAATCCACCACTAATTGCCACTAAAGGATCGAGAGGTTTGCACGTAAAAACAGTTTCATGCGCGGCCTGCAATTGCCATTGTGACAAGCGAAACGCTTGCTTGTCTTTTTTCAAGCTCGATCGCCAGCGCGATTCAGTGCTCGCAATTGAAATATTTGAAGAAACAGCATAAGTATGTGAGTTTGACTTACACGCAGAGAATTCTTTACTTTTTTTTTCGTCTTGCGCGCTGCGCGTAAAGTCCCATTGCCGCTGCACGTATAATATCTATTACGATATTTATTTGCGACGCGCGTCGTCGTTAAAATTTAAGTGGCTGTAATATTCGACAGCCAGCTCAATTTATGAGCCGACAGAAGTATTATCTATTAGGCCTCAACGTTTTCTTGCTCTTCCATTTCATTGCGGCATTGATCGGACGGAGAAAAGAAGAGAGAGAAAAACTCGCGTCCCGCATTATATCAGCGCTGAGAAGAGAGAAAGAGGAAAAAAAATGCAATTCTAGCACAAAAGCTACACGGTTTAACGTTTAACATCCTTCAGCTGCCGACAGGCGCTGTCCATGCTAATGCCACGCCATAAAAATCCTATAAAAGGCACCGGCCGAATTCAGCGGACAATGCGCGGCTCATGAAATTTCATGCCGCTGCAGCTTATCGGCGCAGCTCCGCGAGCACGGAAAAGCCGCGTGAATCATACACCTCGCGAGCTGTGACATTATATGCAGTTGCGAAGGTGGATTTGTGCGTGAAAGGAATCCGTCCAAACATAAATAGCAGTCCAATCTGCTGCCTGGAGGCAACCATATTGAGCAATTTTTTGTTCGCCAGCCGATAGAAAGTCGGATCAGAGTCGGCAGAGTTGGAATGGTCGTTGCAGCTAACGCATCGTGAGGGCGTTTTTTTTGTTTCTTCCAGCAGAGATGAACTCGTTGCTACTGCTGCTGCTAACGCTCATAACTCATACTTTACGACAAATGCCTGTGCCGAGGCGTGTCAGACGTGTAAATCTGCAAGTGCGTCGTATATGAAATCAATTACGGCAATTCTTGGGTGCGCGAGTGAAATTGTATAGCCAGAAAAGACTAGCAAATTATATATGCCTCATTTGGCGACAAAACAGCCGCGGCAAATTCATTATCTTGCCACAGCAAAAAAAAGGGGGAAAGAAAATCAGAAACAGTGGCAGTCGAGCAGTCGGCACGCTCGAATACCTCGTCTTCTTCCGACTTGGAGGGTCAACGATTCCTTATAACTAACTGTCGGCGAGGAGTTTTCCGGTTTGGCACATTGTATGCAGCTGACAAGCTGGGAATGCAGTTGTCTTTTCAATGTTATTCCCTTGCGCAACCTCTGTGCGTATATGTATTATATATGGCCATGTGATTATACTTATGGTATATGAATGTATACCATGGGGAATTTTCACTTTACGAATCTCTTAATGGCTAGCGGTGATATCACGCGCGAGATTTATCTTTAATGACTCGAAAATGCTAGCGCGAGGCCCTGATTATACGCCTCGTTTAATTTTAATTGCGCTCGCCGGAACTATATGCTTACTTTATCGGCAAACTTCGACTTTTTCAATTATTACATGCACAATCTTCGCCCCGATGGCCGGCAGCGTCAAATCATTCAACTTTCAATATATGCATTATGGCCCGTTTTTTCGCCTGCATTTTTTTTTTATTGAAGCTCGATCAACGCGTACAAACTTACATCATATACGCAGACTCTTTATCGTGCTATTTTAATATTATTCAGCTGCAATAAATTTCACGATAATACATTCACTACGAAATATTATTTTTTTCAAATCATCTAAAGCATATTAGCATCAAAATCAATTTCGCGCAAAAGCGTGAATTGAAACATTGTAAGTAGCGAGTTTGCGTCATCTAATTCACCTCCTAATCGCCAATTGAATATCACCTCAGTGTAAAAGGTACAATAATTGCGCTACGCTCGCGAATCAAAGCTGTGCGGAAAAAAAAGCTGCTCTGCGAACTCAAAGGTATCTCATTACTCACGCCGCTCCAAAACGAGATCATACCTGGCAAGGATATCAATCATTGGAATTTCGACAAGTTGTTGCATCATCAAGCAAAAAATTCGCATCCTTTATTATTCCGGCGATCAAGGACATCGCGAGTTTTGTAATATTTTAGATCAAAGTGAACAAAGTGTGCTAAATACATATGTGTTTTTTACAGGCGGTTTTTTTTCTATGTGAGAGAGATTACAGAGAACTGATGCTTTCATCGAAATATCTCGAGTTGCTCCACTTGCCCATTAATTATTTTCTTTTGTAATAGATATTAGCAGTTTATTTCCGTATAATACTGATTTAAATATGCTTTAGGTTCATAAATTTCTTTTCAAAAGTGGGTTAAGCTAATAAGTGATCATTTCACGTTGAATGACATTATAGTTTTGACGTGTCGAAGAAAATGAGCGCAAGCATCCGTATGGCATTGTAACATATAGCCGCCCACGGATTTTTTTATTTATGCTTCGTAATAAAAAGCTTTATTTTTGTAGTTCCTTTAATTTCATCATAGAACTGTATTCTCTTGTACGCGAAATATACAGTTTAGCTTTCTTCGCACTATGATGATCAAAAAGTACGATTTTTTCAAATCTGGAAGTAATTGTTTATTAATGAAATAGCATATCTTATGGCTTCATGTAAATTTACTGATTTCTTAGGTCTAATTGATCGATAGGTAACATTAAAAACTCGATATTAATAAGTAAAGAAAGTTTTTTTACCATAAGAACTCGCGACTTTCCTCACAATAAAAAATCTAAATAAAAATCGTAAAGTTGTAACTGTGAATATTGACTGACACGATGCAGAAAACTTCATATGAATCTTTGCATTGATCAATAATCCTCAATCCTGGCGAGTGCGTAACATTAATAACGCAAATGAATTCCAGTGTGTCGGAAATGTCTTGTAAGTTCTCTCGTTAACACGTATTAAGCTCACTGGTAAAACAGCTCCTTTGCAAATTCTTTGAATTATTCTCGATATTTCAAACGCAATGCCGCCATCACCACATTTCTATTATGTATGTTATAGCCTATAGGCGAAACGCGCGTGGGCAAGCGACCGTTGCCGCCGTCAAACAATATCGCACGCGTAATTCGATTACATCAATGGCCTACTGTACATACTCTTATGGGGGTGTTTCTCTTAAGAGTATGTATAGTCATTTACAAGCCATTGATCTGCTCTTTGATTTCAATTTGAAATTATTTAAATCTATTATTAGGCAATTCAAATGTGTAAAAAATTGTTCTAAGTACAGTTCAAGCACAGATTTAATAATTTGACATTTGTATTCCAACAAAATAACTGTTTCAAGGCCGTAATTTGAGCCTCGGATGTAGTTTTTGCATGCCATTGACTCATTTTTAACGGCTGGAATTAAACAAGTCTCTGAAACTTTAGTAAACCAGTTTTCGACTTCTTCTTCTCATTTAAAACATCTTTTTAAAGCTGCACAAAAACATTACCAACACTTAATGTCATTCTTAAAATCTTCGTCAAGGATAATCCACGAGAACAGATATTAACATTATTTTTAGCAAGTGACCGAAGAGAAAAGAGCGCTTTAAAATTATACCGATACGTCAATTTGAAATGTTGTGCGCCGAGAAATCATAGAATACGTACATAGGTAATCAGAAATGCAATTAACAGTAGCGGAAAGGAGGCAAGACACTCCCATTTAAATATTATTCAATGCATTACGTGACATAGATTCGAAATTCAGGCTCAATTTATAAACCAGCAGCAAAAAACCACCTGCGCACCTGCGCACCTGCGCGCGCGAAAATGAATGAGTCGCACGGTACTTGTATTTTTGAAACAAGGAAACTTGACTGGGTAAACTTGTCCGCTGTCGTGTGCGTCTAAACCCCGCAAGTAGCTTTCCGAGCTTAATTTCTTTTTTTTTTTTTCACCTGTCATCCGTGAATTACATAAACTGGAGCATTAGCTCTACTTTCTAACATAAACCGTAGAATTACGATTCGAGATTCGCCATCAAGATCTCCGTATTATTCTCAACTATATATATAATTTCGCAACAATATACTTTTATGACACTTTTCACCTGCGACCGCTCGAAAAAAAAAATACACACGTCAAGATCTGTGATAATAGGTTTGGTTGCATAATAATAAAAAAAGTGTGACTTTCCGTGTCCACCTGCGTAATTAAATCGTGGAAAAAAAGCGCGCTAACCAGGGATTTTTTTTCAATGTAACACAGCACCCCCGCAGTTCAACTATGATATTGTGCACTCGAGGATTTATTGATTTTCTAATGGTTATTTAGTGGAGCGAGCGAGCCTTCTGTTCTTAATTGATCGAACGTGATTGGTTTTCGTGTATCAGGTTGCAAGATACACGTTTTTCAAGGACTAACGGAGATAATTGTTTATTTATTGTGCGCTCAATTAAAAGTCCGATATATATCCCCGATGATTATTATCGATATTATTCACGTTTGACTTATTAGCGTGGAAATGTTGAACGTCATAAAGTTGCCGCGAGAACATACTCGCAGCTACAGTAATAGATATAACGCACTAACAAAGTATACAAGCACAAAGAAAAAAGAAGAAATTGCCTTTGAAAAACAAATGTCGCCCTGCACCTTACATCAGCACGATCAACATAACGTTCTCGTAAACAAGGAAAGCCAGCAAGCGCTTTCGAGAATATAGCTCAAGACTGTCAAGTTCAAGCGGATCTTGCAAGCATCCCTTTCACCGCGGCATGTACCTTCAGCAGGTCGCATCCTTGGTCGCGCAATATTGCCAGCTGCATCTTGCATTAACGTGAAAGCAGCCATCCTTCGCGGTCATCCCCGAAATTCACGTAATGGAAATAACAAAAACAAAACCGAGGTCACCGCGTGCGACATAAGTTATATGGCGGCGTTTGATAGGCCATTTTTTTCGCCACTCACCTACACGTCGCGACGTAGAAGGCTTCGCTATAGTCAATCGAATGTTTAAGTGAATTTATATTTTGTCGAGTCTTGTATGCGCGGCTGATAAGCTGACAATTACTTGGGGAACGTTGACTTTTGAGCTACTTTTACAAACAACTCGTTTCTTTTTTATCTCTATTTTTTCAATTTTGCCGATTTTTTTACTATTCATTGCGTAACTGTATACATGTACCCCATCGACGAGAGTGAGAGAGAGAAATATGAACAATTGCTCGAGGCTGAAAAGGTCGTTGCATAAGAGCACGTATGAGCTATTACTCATCTAAAGCAGATTAGTCGTCTTAGCTACTCGCATGCAGTGTCTTATCCAGGTAGACTGATATTCGAGAGCGCGTAAATCACGCTCGACAAAGTGGAAAAAGCCAAACGGCTGCACGGTTGTACGTATAACACCTGAGTCGCAGAGCCGAGAGAGTATCAATGGGCATGATGGTGGCTTTCGTCAATTGCGTCGTCGAAAGTATTCAGCTGGCAAACGGAAATCATTGTAATCGTCATCATCATCATCGTCTTCGGATGAATCTTGGCCAAGGTCTTGGCAGTGGTAAAAATAGCGAGACTAGGGCGCAAAATCGAGAGTGCAATCCAGTTGCGCGTACAAGGGTTTGGATCAAGGAGAGCGAGCTGCTGCCTCTTTCAATTGCTCGCCGCTTGATAGTTTCGCGAGAAAAAGTATGATTTACTTTCAAAATACGCCGGGCAATTTTCACCTTGTTATCTTTATTCTGCGCATTTGGACCTCGCGAGTGAAGGTGCAGCGAAGGAAAAAATTCCACTCACGATAAGCTTGTCAGTTGAGTTCTTTTTTTTTGTTAGTACATCGAGTAGAGTAAGCCGAAGGCTAACGATTGGTTGATTAAAAAAAAAAAGATCTGTCCAAATCAATTTTTGACGAAAAAATTATGATTGATCTGTTTCGAGCAGACACAGCATTTGCCAAATTGATTTTATAGAGCCGATATTGGCTACATCCTTGAAGTAAAACTATGCAAAATACAATGTTTTTAAAAAAATTGCACTGATTTGAGGTAAAAGTAATGCATAAATCGAGTGATATCGATGTCTGTATAAGTTATTCAAACGGACAAGATAATTCCGTTTGGAAAATATCGACAGTAGCGCCGAGAGTGCACGATAAGATCGTATATCTGAATAAACATTGCGAGCGATCGCGGCGTGGATTAAGTCAGGAACAGCCGCTCTCCGACGAGAATAAAATCAGCGCACTCAGACGAGATTGAATAGTTTTCAATCGTGCTGCTGCTACTTTTCGCCGCCCTGTGTTCCGCTAATTTATGCAACATCAATCTACAAGCCAACTGTCCCGGATATACGTTTTACCTACACCCTGTTTCAATGACTTTATTCAATTTGATGTATGAATAGCCTCAATTCAACGCTGTTTCCTATTGTTTGCAGCTTTATAACTAGCTCACTTATCCAATTAGACAACTGCTTTTCTTTTCTCTTTTTCATTTGCAATATATCGCCCCGTTCATGCGACGATTTACTTTTACGATTAATTTGCATTTCTAGCGGATTTTTCATGTTATTTTCATGATAGATTTCCAATCAATTGCAGCTAAAATTATAGTGAACTGATTTATTGATTTGAAAAGCAATCGATGCTTGCAATTTTCCCAGCCTATTTACTTTTTTTTATTCTTCTCGATCAATAATTCATGAATTTTACAAAAATTGAATAAGTAAATCGATAACAATTGTAGCACTCAAACTACCAGCGTGTTTAACGCAATTTCAATGTTTGTTCAGCGATTATATTGACATTTTTTTTTCATAAATATATACTATTTCATTTATCAGAAAATAAATATCCTAAAATGGCCCATTTTATAAAGAAATGTTTTTATCGGTTTTTATTTTTATAATTCCCATCTCCAAAGCTTTACTGAAAAAACCTTTGGATGTATTTGCTCGACTTATACCAAAACATTGATATGTTATACGAAGGTAAACTAAAAAAACGGTGATCAATTTTGCAGACAATGTTTTACGCAATTTTTCTTTGCAAATCATATGGCTATTTTTTTAAGAAATAGGTATTATTCGAAAAACGCGGCATTCTGCATTATCAACTACATCAACTATCCGCGGCATAAATTTAAAAACCTACCTTATCCACCAACGCTAAAGAAAAAAATCGGTAAAACGTCAGCATGCGCGACGGTGCAAACTGCAAAAAATGTGGCGCGTGCGCGCATCGCTTTCTCGAGTTCGAGAACGTCACGAGTGCTGCTGCCAGCTGAGTGCCAGCAGAGTGCTAAAAAAAACCAAGTGGACGACGGGTAAAGTACGAAGAGGAAATTCGTAAGCTGCACTGCAGTTCTCTGGTGGCCGGTTCGAGAAGGACTGCCACACGGGGGAGGCGAGATTCCATTAGTCAATCCAAATCGTGACAATAAACTCGGCTCCTCGAGCGATTACATTTAACACGACGTTGCCTTAGAAGCGGAGCCGACAATGTCGTACTGTGCTCGGATTTTGCAGGCCCAGGTATGTCCACGCGACCAACTTTTTCGGAGCCATTTTCGGTCGAATTATTTCAAATTTTGGTGGTCTACTTTGTTGCAAGCCCTCGGTATACAGTGACACAATGTAGCTTTTTGTTAGAATATATTTTTTTTCGGATACTCGAACATACTGGCTTTTTGCGGTTGATTTATGAGCTGTTGTGTAAAGGTCAAAAAGGATCTTTTAATGATTTATTTTTGTCATTTGTGTCGCGAGAGAGGCAATAAATACTATCAGCGGCACCATTAATCTGCAGTATATGCACTATTTATGTCTTTTACTAGAAGTATTCTTGCTTCATTTTTAATCGCGACAAAACAGATGTTCTGCCGCTTTATAAAGTCGTTCTAATTTATTTTTAACTTTGCATCTGCACGATAAGCAGAAGGCACTAAAGTCAATGACAAGAAAGTTTTTCACGTAATCTCACGTTCATAAGAACCAATAGCTTTGCAATTGTTGAATTTGCCGGTAATCTCTAGATTTATCGTCTTTTCGATGAGGAAAAATCTATGCAACTGTTACATAATCTGGCGCGCGAAATATCTACCTGAGCGCGATAGATGATTTCAAGGTTATGTTTCGTCTTCTTCTGCTCGTTAGGGAGGCACGAAGCATGCGCGTGCGAGAGCTCACCGTTTTCAAATTGTTAACTTGCAGTTTTTCACTTTGGCAATTGGGTACATACAAGTAATTTTTTCACCAACCCATCTGGGTAATTAATACTTCTAAAATGAAGTTCTTGAAAAAATATTTTTTTAGTGTGACAGCAACAAAGTGACAGTTATTCATTGCGAAGTAGTTAACAAAATAGGGTTTAATTTAATTTAAATTCTTCTCGCATTCCATTTTTAATAGTGTTATATGACGACATATACCTTCTATAATCAGCATGGCTTTTAAATTATTATCTTATAAATGATTATATTTTCATATCACAATACTCTCATTACAAAGTGAAATAATAATTTAAAGTGAATAAGCATGTTTGAAAATTTATAATTTTTTAGTTCAAGTCTGCCAATTTTGTCAGACAGGTTACTATTTCAAGTATTATCAAATAAAATTTCCATTCATAACAAGGATATCTAAAAGGTGTAAACAAAGATAAGATAAACTTAATTTTAAAAACATTTTTGCCTTGTATTTTTGTTGATTCATATATCATTTCTCTTGCTCATAAGTTATTAGATTTTAAAAAATCTTTATTTTTCCACATTAGAAAGTAGCTTTAATAGCAGCTGAAGTCCAACAAAGATGCTTCAGCACCAGCCCACTTACCTATGCTGCCGCAAAGGTGGCTATGTCCAAATTTGATAAAGGCAACTGGCTGCCCTATGACAAACTTGAAGAAAATGTAAAAATTGTTAAGAAGAGGTAGGATTTATGTAATTTATTAGAATGAAAACTATTTACTTTGAGTTGAATCATTCAAAGTATTTCAACATTTGCAGGCTAGACCGTCCTCTGACTCTCTCAGAAAAAGTTTTGTACTCTCACTTAGATGAGCCCCATAAACAGGATGTCACACGAGGAACCAGCTACTTGCGACTGCGCCCTGATCGAGTGGCTATGCAAGATGCAACAGCACAAATGGCTATGCTCCAATTCATCAGCTCTGGTACGTAGCATTTTTCCACCACATGATATCGTATGCATTAGATTGAACTTAATTTTACGAAATTACGATGAAAACAGGACTCCCAAAAGTTGCTGTTCCATCTACTATCCACTGCGATCACTTGATTGAAGCTCAATTAGGTGGCGATAAAGATCTTAAGCGTGCCAAGGACATCAACAAAGAGGTCTACAATTTCCTGAAAACCGCTGGTGCAAAGTATGGTGTTGGCTTTTGGAATCCTGGATCTGGAATCATTCATCAGATCATTCTTGAAAACTATGCTTTCCCTGGTCTCCTTATGATTGGTACTGATTCTCACACTCCTAATGGAGGTGGCCTTGGTTGCTTGTGTATTGGTGTTGGTGGTGCTGATGCTGTGGACGTAATGGCTAACATCCCCTGGGAACTGAAGTGCCCAAAGGTTTGTTCACTATTTCTCATGCAGTTTGGAATACTTTTCTGTAAACATTAAAACAATCGTTAAAACAATCGTTGTCAATGAAAGGTCCTTGGAGTCAAACTGACTGGTGAGCTGAAAGGCTGGACCAGCCCCAAGGATGTTATCTGCAAGCTCGCTGGAATTCTGACTGTAAAGGGAGGTACCGGCTTCATTGTAGAGTACTTTGGCCCTGGCGTCGACAGCATCAGCTGCACAGGCATGGCTACCATTTGCAACATGGGTGCTGAAATCGGTGCTACCACCTCTCTGTTCCCTTACAACGACAGAATGAAGGATTATCTGAAATCTACCCTACGTGGCGATATCGCCGCTGCCGCAGACTCAGTCAAATCCTCACTGCTCTCGGCTGATAGCAATGCCAAGTATGACCAAGTCGTCGAAATCGACTTGTCCACTCTCGAACCTCATGTCAACGGACCGTTCACCCCTGACCTTGCAAATCCGATCTCGCAGTTGGGTACGTTATATAATAAATTTGCTGAAAATAATCTGCGTGATTTTTCGAGGCATTCTATTCAACGTTATGGATTCTTCAAACAGGCGCCAACGCTAAGAAGAACGGCTGGCCAAACGAAGTCAAAGTTGGTCTGATTGGTTCCTGCACGAACAGCTCGTACGAGGACATGGGCAGATGCGCGAACATCGCTAAGCAGGCCATGAAGCACGGTCTCAAGGCAAAATCCGCCTTCAACGTCACTCCCGGCTCTGAGCAAGTCCGCGCCACCATCGAACGCGACGGAATTGTAAGTATTCTTCGTTTACATTATTGACCATCTAAAAATAGATGGTGTTGTTTTGCTGCCTATTGCGACACTCTTGAGTAATCTTCATGCAAAACCGAACACTTAGTTGCTTCATCTAAACAATTTTAATGCCAAATTCTTCAAATTACATTGTGCAATTTACGATTTCACGTTATGCTCGCGTGCTTATTACAAACTCATAATAATATTGTTTATAAAGCAAGTGTTATAAATACAGTTACTTTGAATATAGAGAAGATTATGCAATGAAAAAGAATACAATAATAGCACTCTGCTTACAAAGTATTACACATTACTGCATTCACAGAATTTCTCAACAAGTGACAATGTAATCAAATTACTTGGTACAGTTCATTTATCGATCAGTATATAAACGAAAAAAAAGTTTTTTTTTTTTTTTGAATGTTTGAGTTAACGAAACTTATAAATTGACTGGTCTTTCCTAGGCCCAAGCCCTTCGTGAGTTCGGCGGTACCGTCCTTGCCAATGCTTGCGGTCCATGCATTGGTCAATGGGACAGACAAGACATCAAGAAGGGAGACAAGAACACCATTGTCACCTCTTACAACCGAAACTTCACAGGGCGTAACGATGCTAATCCTGCCACTCACGCTTTCGTCACCAGCCCCGAGCTCGTCACCGCTCTTTCGATCGCTGGTCGTCTCGACTTCAACCCCCTGACCGATAAACTCAAGGGCGCCGATGGCAAAGAATTTCTCTTGGACAACCCCTACGGTTAAGGATATATTTTTTCAATGTGTTCATCTTGCTTTTGATAAGAAATCCATATTTATTTAAAATGTTTTCTTTCAGGTGACGGCCTGCCATCTAAAGGATTTGACCCCGGCATGGACACCTACGACGCACCACCACCCGACGGAAGCAAGGTCAGAGTTGAGGTAGATCCAAAATCCCAGCGTCTGCAACTTCTTGAACCCTTCGACAAATGGGACGGTAAAGACCTTATCGATATGACTGTTCTCATCAAAGTCAAAGGAAAGTGTACAACCGATCACATATCTGCTGCTGGCCCTTGGCTCAAATATCGTGGACACTTGGATAATATCTCCAACAACATGTTCATCGGGTAAATAAAAATATTATTTTTCTCTGCAATTGATAAGATAAGACATAAACAGTTCACAAAGTACTTAGCGAATATTTTGTAAATATTTTGCCGTTAATAAACGTAATTCATAAATTTGTTGTTTCACGTTAATTCTAGTGCTACAAACTCCGAGAACGGTGAAATGAACAAGATCAAGAATCAGCTGACAGGAGAATGGGGTGGAGTACCAGACGTAGCGCGTCACTACAAGAAGAACGGTGTCAGGTGGTGTGCAATCGGTGATGAGAATTACGGTGAAGGTTCGTCTCGCGAGCATGCCGCTCTTGAGCCGCGTCATTTGGGTGGCCGTGCCATCATTACCAAGAGCTTTGCTCGTATCCACGAAACCAATCTGAAGAAACAAGGCCTTCTTCCACTCACTTTCGCCAACGCCTCCGACTACGACAAAATCCAACCTACCGACAAAATCAGCCTTCTCGGTTTGAAAGATCTTGCTCCCGGAAAGGTAAGTACTATTTATCCGTGACACGATCGCGCATTGAATCTTTATCGCAGTTTCTCTCTCTCTCTCTCTCTCTCTCTCTCTCTCTCTCTCTCTCTCTCTCGGGATCATCACTATTCCATTTTATGACGGAGCGTCCGACCACTCCGAATATTGGGTCGTGGCTGATTGGAGTGGTAGATTGTTTGATATTGAGATATGCGTTATCGAAGACATTAGTTTTGCTGATGAGATATTTGAAATAACTTTCAAATTTTACGGATGCCCATTACCGTTTGCCGGCTTTCGCGGTTGTACATGGCATTTATTCAAACTGTTATGTCGTTGGTCTTATTTTACAAGTTCATGGAAATTTTGCTTGTTTTTCAGAGCAAAAAGCTCGGCAAAAAGTTATCGTTTTAAAGAACGCGTTATGTAAATTGGTTGGGACGTTTGTTTCTTGCAAATAAAAGATAATTAAATAACATATGGAAATGCGCACCAATTAGTCGAAGTAGAATGTGCTGTTGAAAATGCGCATTCCTCGTAAAATAAAAAAGTATTAGTGGATCGCGTAATTACAAAAATTATCGCTAACAACTTTCGACTGAAATTCTGAAGAACCTTTCATTTCGAAGCACAATTTCCGTGAAAGCGTTAATAACGCGATAACGCGCTCATCCCAAAGTATAATCTTATCTCACTAATGAATTTGTATGCGGTCGCGAGGCTGTAATTAGTTTTGACTGAAAGTGCCAGGCCTCGATCTAATCGAAGTGTCCTTGATAAATGTTTATCTTGTTTGATATGTGCATTTTTGTTGTTTAGCCTGTGAAATGCGAGATCAAACACAAGGACGGCAAGGTCGACACTATCACATTGAACCACACGATGAACGAGCAACAAATCGAATGGTTCAAAGCGGGCTCAGCGCTCAACCGTATGAAGGAGATCGCCGCTGGCAAGTGAAGAGCTACGGATGCAGATCCGAGCCGCCAACGAACACGTTTCTACAACTAGTTACGCTTAGGCCGATTAAAATTAGACGAAGCGCACTCTCTCTTTCGCGCTCGAGAGCATCCTCTTCCCTTTCCGCTTTCATCAGTGCTCTATACTGCTTTTGTCATTTGATACACTTCTCATACGATGAAGGAGAGAGAATGCTAACCGCGAGCCGAAAGTGCGCACCTCGTTATAACTGATACGATTATATATATATGATGATAGTTGATATACACGACAAGTCATGATGGTGTTACGTAGCAATGCAACTTTTAACCATTACGAAAATGTATTCGGGCTTTTTATTACTAGGCGATCGTGTCCAAAGGTACAATTATTGATTTCGTTGACACGTTTGTAGACGCCAATTGACAAGCCAACTGTTTCCAAACATACGTTCAGCATTATTTCTTGAGATTTTTCGATAAAGGAGTGCAGCTTTGAGCGAATTCGTGGGATCGTGTTCGAAATGCTACGGTTTCAATTACAAATAAAGTATAAAAAAAAGAAAAAATAAATAAATATATAAAAATAAATAAAACACGACAAAGATGTGCAGAGGAGAACGAATCGTTTCGAGCAATCAGAGAGAGAGAATAAACAAACGAATATCAAAAGCGTTTTTCCATGATTTCTAAGAAATTTAATTGAACGAACGCCAATGGGTGATGGAATCGGTGAAAAAAGTTGGTTGTCTTCGATGCTTTTTCGCACGTTTATCCGGTCTCAAAGTGAAGAATCGTGTACGCCCCAGGTCGGGTGCGTCGATTAAACAACGAAGGCGCTTTTTCTCGATTCACACCCCCTTCGCAGCTTAATTGTGTGTAAATATTTTTACGAAAAGCAACTGGAATATAACTGATTAATTGTGACTTACGAATAAATTCATCGTACGGGACCATGCCAGTGTCTTTGTTGTTCTTTTTTTAAATTTTATTTTAATTGTTTTGTTCGCAATCGGTCCCGCACGAGCTTATATAGCCCTCTTCGATTTCTACCTATACGCACGAGATTATATCTTCGAAATAACAACTGGCGCTGCTGCTCCATTGTTAAGGCAGCTGTGCGTGCGAGCGCGCGAATGGCTCCATTGTAATCGAACGATCGAATCATCGTCATCATTTGCGAAAGTGATTAATAAAAATAATAAAACGTTTAATGAAAAAAAACATACATATTAGTGCCGTGTTGTTATTTATGTCCTTATCATTATATATACAATAAGATTTTTTAGAGCGAGTTAATGGAGAAGAAAGTAAGTAAAAACATATATATTAGGTTCAGAAGTAGATTTTACGCTTGACTTGGGGCTGAAAATAAATGTTATTTACCGTTATATTTGCCCTACTTTTGGACTCAATAGTAAAGCCAGTCTCGGGTAGCTGCGTTGCTTACTGCGCCAAGATAGACGTAAAGAACAAGAGAAACTCAAAGAAAAGCTTGGCTTTGGCTGAATGAAATTTGTCATTTCTATGAAAAACTTAAAAAAGTAAATGGTTGGGCGTATAAAAAATATGTAGAAAGAATTAAAGTGGTATGTGTAAGCACATTATGAATGACAGCAGCTGCGGCACACAACACATGCGCGTCCGAATAGATGATTGTCACTTGTTGAACAATCATTTGTGCAGTTTCCGTAGGCCTATGTATCAAGATCAATGGCGAAGTGGATTAAATGTTTGAAGGCGGTGAAAACTGATAGGCCTTCGTCACTTACGACAACAAATCGATGATTGTTTCAGAGCTTTGCAGATAACTGTCAAGTGTTTGAAAAATAATGAGGCGGAATTTTTACGGAGATTATGCAAGTAATTCAGCGAGTGCACTATCCCGACGCACTGCTACGCGGGCGCTCGCATTGGCGCTTTGCGCTAGTCCATATTTGAGGAAGTTTAATTGCCCAGTCCGCTCTGAATAAGTCGTCGTATCTCACTCTCGAGCTGCGCAATACTCTATGAAACAGTCCGAAAGACGTGTAGTAAAACTAATTGGCATACGCTGAGAGCTCATATAATTGCAAATGCTTTATAACAGCAAAATGAGCGCGAATCTGGTGAAATCTGTTATTCACGGCGAAAGCCGCAACGCCGCAAAGTGGCCACAAAACAATAACAAGAACTCTATCCGAGTTAATATCCACTTAGCCGCAGATACGAAACTCCCGCTCGTGTCAATATTGCACACGCGAGCGCGCTTGCGAGCGCTCCATCAAATTAGCAATTGAAGCATACGTACGTATACGCGCTGATGATATATATATATTTATTTATTGATATTGAAGCAAGCAAGTTGTCGAGCCGTCGCCGCCGCTTGGATTGCAATTAGGGAAACATGAAGGAACGAGATGAAAGCAAACAAAGTCTCTCCGCGATGAATAAAAAAAAACATGCACACATGTGTGTACATGCCCGTTCTCGCAGGGAAAAGAAGAAGAATAAGAGTAGGAGAAAGAGAGCTAGAAACATCAAACAATCTGCAGCGGCTAAAGGGGCAGCAGATGTGAGCATAGCACGATGTTGCCATGACAACGCCAAGCCGCACAAACACCGACACTGCCACATATAGTGTACAAGCTAGTGCAGTTGAGGGCTGCGTGCACGCCGAGGATGTCTGCCGGCGAGACTGCTGCTGCTGCTACTGCTGCTGAATTCTTCTTGAGCGTTAGCGGCTCCGTCGAGTCGGCTGACTTTTACGACATCAGCAACGCCTACTGCAAGTACGCCTACCAGTTCGGCCCCGAATGGAGCGTCCTAGCGGTATGTATAGACATATGGCTCTCGAGCAACTTTTTTATAAGAGTCTGTGTGTGTGTCTGTGTGCGCGCGCGCGTTTGATTTATCAATTCAGCTGCAGACGAGCAAATAATTCGGCCGCGCTGGTTTATTGTTTGCTCTGGCTGTGAAGTTAACGAGTTCGAGAAAAACAAACATTGCAATTTTTGCCGAGATGTTAGTTTAGTGATGTATGCCTAATTAGGTTGGGAAAGCTATAAGGCGCCTCTCCATATGGGCTCTCACTGAACCACTTGGCCGATATCTACTCTAAGCTGCTAAGCCTTTTATTGCTAACAAGATTCTTTAGCTGTTGACTTGATCGGCAAATGGATATACATGTAGCCTTCTCGGATATACCCATATCGCGCTTTACTCAATCGAATAGACAACGTTATTGTACGCATGTGTGTGTGCGTGTCTTTGGTCAAAGAATAACAGAGAGTTTCAATGGAATTAATTTGCGACCGCAAGGGTGTCGAGGAGGGTCTCACGCAGATGAGCAAGTGCAGCAATGACGCCCGCCGGCTAGCCGTTTGGAACTTCCCGCTCGACGTCGCCTTCAAGAGCACCAATCCACACGGCTGTAAGCTCTCTCTCTCTCTCTCTCTCTCTCTCTCTCTCTCTCTCTCTCTCTCTCTCTCTCTCTCTCTCTTCTCATCTCGTTTACTCAGGACCATCGTCGTCGTCGTCGGCGTCGAGCACAGGGGGATCTCGAGTTTGCTTTTAGTTCTCTTTCTTTACTTTTTTTTATACCGGACTGTGTTTGCGTTTTATCACCACGGAAATTCCGATTGAATTCTAAACTCGGTAATAGAAAAGAGCCAGTGGCGTCGACGACGAGGACGACGACGACGCTCGCTCGTTCGCCCCGCGGAATTAACGGGCTACTCGTAAAGTGCATTTCTGGCGCACAGCGGCTTTTGTTGCCTCTGACGTTTATTGAAATGTACTTTTGCCTTGTGCGCGCCCGCTAGCTAGCTAGCTCCCCCCCCTCTCGCGCTAAAGCCCACAAATTGAACGGCATTATCTTGCCAACTCGTGCGGATTATTTTTCGCCCGTTAGATTTTTATTTACTCGAGCCGTAAGTATCAATTGTAGTTAAGCAAGACTCAACTTTTCGGATCCTTGAGAGCTTTTACAATTGTTGAAATAACGGCTAATGATACTTTTCGAAGAATTATAGAGGAAGCTGCTGACTCGTCGAATTTTCAAGAGGCTTTTCAATGTAGTTCACTTGACATTTCGGATAACTTGTTGGTTTGATTAGATGAGCTGTGGTGTGCATTATTTTCGTAATAGTAATGATGATTGTCCGTAGGGCGATAAATCGTCTGCAAGCCTGTACCCCCTGACTAGCAGATATTGCGATGAAAAACGCAAAAGTTGTCAGTAGCCTGATATCTTAATGAGGGCCATTCTGATCGACTTTACACAGCGAGCAGGGGTTGTATTCACTAACTTTTTTTATCAAATTTCGGAATAGCGCATCGACGGCGTTATTCGCAATTTTTTGGACGATAATACAAAAATATCGAAATAAATTTGATTTTTCACGCAATCAAAAATAACGTAACGCAGTCGATATTCGCTATTTTCCAGGGTAAAAGTACCTTTTCTTATGTAAAATATCGACTGCGCTATTCGTTAAAAATTGAAGTTTTTTCGTTGAAACAACATTTTTAATGGGCTACATCACGCTAACGATTTCGATAAAACATTTTATCGACTGCGTTATTCGATAAATTTATCGAATAACGCAGACGATGACATGTTCCAATAGGTACTTTTACCATTGAAAATAGCGAATATCGACTCCGTTACGTTATTTTTGATTGTGTGAAAAATTAAATTTATTTCGATGAATTTTCGATTATCGATTAAAAAATATCGAATAACGTCGTCAATGCGCTATTCCAAATTTCGATAAAAAAAAGTTAGTAAATACAACCCCAGGATGCCAAAGAGATTGCACAACTCTGTAACTTTGTCCGTTCGTCGGTTTCCTCTGCACTTTGCAAGGTGGCAAGGCAACCGAGAAACGAAAATAACTATAAGTATCTCGAGCGGAAAGCGCGAGTTCTCGCCTCAAAGATCCCAATATAAAGTTGTCAAAGTCTCTGGATGGTGGTTGTTCATGTGAGGCCGTGGATCAGGAATAAAATTTATACAGCTTCGCAAAAATTCTGAGAACGCCCCGACTTATATCTAAAAATCGTGCGTTTTGTCCTGGGTCTGTCCGACGGACTCGTCAGGATGGCTATTTCAGACAGACCCGTGCCATCGACGCCGACATCGAAATTCAAATCTAAAAATTTCACGATACGCGTCGATAAATAACCAACGACTCACCTCGTGAAAATTCGCTGCCGCCGTTACTCGGAAAAAAGAGTGCCGCGCTGAACTTTCCCTTTCCCGCGAGCTATCCCTTTTTAAAGGGCCGTGGGCGTAGCCTACGCGGGCCTGTTTTCTCGCATTTTCAATTTCAAATCTATTCTATCGCGTGAACTAATTTCTGTTTTTAACTCGCGTTTCCATCTGTAAAACTGGTTTTTTCGCTTACTTGCCTTTTATAAAACAGTTTGGAGCGCGCTAACAAGCCTACGTTGGCTTATAAACTGCCAGTCAAGTGGCTAAGTCTTATCAGTTAGTCCTGGAATTATCCAAAAGTACAATACGGAGGCTTATCGCGCGAACTTTGAGCTCCGCCGAGCTCGGCTGACGGGGGAGGGGTGGAGTGTGATTAGTGATCGATGTACGATTCGACGTTGATTAGGTGAGAAGAAGAGAGGAAGAGAGATGGAGAGATTGTAAAGGAGAAGGAGGCTGATTGCAGGGCCGCAGTTGCTGCTTTCAATTTACGGACTGGACGGCTTCGGGCACGACGTGATCAGGGGCTACGGCTCCTGTCGGCTGCCCTTAATTACCGGCAGGCACGAGAAACGGTGAGACAGCGTTAGACCATCGCCAGCACCTACACACACACACACGCACACACACAAGTCCGCACACCTAATTTAACTTGATGCACTCCACGAGCTTTGCCTTAACGCTCAACCTGATTATCATTAGACTTGCAACTTGGGCGAGGTCTTTTAAGACTCTCTCTCTCTCTCTCTCTCGCCTATTCTAACTATCCCAAGGGCTTCACGTGCGCCAGCTAAGTATAATGCCATTTTACTTATCACCTCATATCTCCCTCTCTCGCTACGTTTTATTCGCTGTTCCATAATCTATAGTGCCAACTTAATTACCTTCCTTGCGCACATGTTAATTATTATGCAGCTGTTTTGTGCGGCAACTCCAGCCCGCCAGTGCAAGTTTTGCCTGCGTGTAAAGGGGAGATGTGCACGCGCCACACCCCACACCAGTTCAATTTCAAATTCGTTCATTTCAATATTCACTGAATTCAACATATTCAAATGATACGGCTCTTTCAAAATCCTACTGAATATCGATTATGGATCTTCGTAGGGGCAATTTTTATATGTGCTTGCGGCTTACCAAAGTTTTCCATAAATAGACGCGAATCTGTTCTATTCGCACGAGAGATGAATTTCGTGGAAAAACAAGCTATTAGTGCTCTATTATTATATCCAGCAGCGTTGGAGCGCTGAAGCTTGATTTAACGCTGAATACATTGAACGGCAATTGGAATTGGGCAAACGTACTGATCGATTTATACAGTTGATTAATAATCAAGCTGGCTTTACTCTGATTCCCACTAATCACTGATTTTTACCTTGCAAAGTATTTACTATTTCTGCAATTGAGTGTTAAGCTTTCAAAATACTTTAATCAAACAACACCGTTTGCGTGGCAAAGCGTACAATTAATGTTTATCACGGAAATATTTGGTTTTTAATCAAGCGCAATCATTACCGGGCGTCATTGAATTTACTTTTATAAATAATATAATTAATCACAGAGGCTTTCAATTGTCGATATTATTACTGCCTTCTATAATTGGATATCCTAAAGCTGGATATCCCCCACAGTGAACTGAATACTTACGTGGGCGTTCATTAGGAAAAAGACGATGTTTGGTAATAGAGTTGGCTAAAATGGCATAGAACTTTTTTTTGCTTTTTGTTTTAGTATAATATAACACATATTGTATTCTCGTGTTACCTTGATGATTCAGGCTATTTATGATCTTTTTTCGGTTCGATGCAATAATAATAGCCGCTCGTGCGATTGAGTATTGATTTCACGATGACAAATGTTTCTCGCAGCAAATTTAATTTACGAAAAATTTTTTTTATGATAGTATTTTCTCGAGCGTAAAATTGAAAAATAGTAATATAACGTCAGAATTTGATCAACAAATAAAAGCTGACGTGTTGTTGACAAATGAATTTATTTGGAAAAAAGTCGCACTAGTAAAATTTATCCGGATGAATTGTCGATTTGTCGAGCTTGTGATAGTCGCTGTGATAATAGCAAGAAAATAAATATATATATAGAGAACGCATAGAGCAACTTTTTTCCTCGCTATTCGCAACAAGGAAGCACATGCGATTGTGGTCAAATAAACCACTTGGCAATTCCGCAATCTGGTAGTTGGCATTGCAGGAAAACAAACAAAGCCGGAAATGAAAACCCTCCCCTCTTCAATCAATCGCTACTCGTCGGGAAGCACATCACACCAGGACACAGAGGCCACCAAGTGATTTACGTTACTGTTATTCTCTCTTACTCTATTTTTTTATCTATCTCTTTTTTTGTCCCTTCCATGTATTGGGGTGCGGCAGGGTTGCTTTATACGTACCAGAGTCGTCCTCACTGATGCAACAGTTCGCCGCTTGGCTGACCGGACGGAGACCTGAACTCGTTGACATTGGCATCCTCGCGACTGGCGATGGAAGGGAACGTGAGTTGCTAACCTAACTTACTTTTCTATTTTCTACTTTTTTCATCTTTTGTTTCCGACTCTGCTTTGTCGATGGCGAACATTTTTTGTACACTTTGTTCCAACTGCGTACCTGATGAAATGGCCAATAGTTTATTTGTTACTATCTTTTACTTTTACATTCACTGGTTGAATGAAAATTTCTTGAATGTAATATATGAAAGGTTGGGTGAGTGAAATTGTCCATCGACAACTGACTTTTATCACCGACGAAGAGTATGTAGGTCAATCATTAAAAGTTTACTTTTGAGTTTGTTTGTCGAGATTTTTCGCAATGACACGGGTCGCATTCAACGTTTTAGTATTATATTACAATGTTATCTTGTATGTAATATCATATGTCTTACTAAATACAAGAAGTATCATGTATATCGAACAATATTAACATGTATATTATTTTGCAATTGTAAAGAAGATATAAGACCATTTGTTCATTAAATCAATGTATTTCATGTACAGAATTTTTCGTTATTCGCACATTCGCATGACATGCACGCTGATTTATACATAGTAGAATATTAACAATCAACAAGCAGACATTCTTTCGAAAATACATGTAACAGATAAGAATTAAGTACAGCGTATAATATTGAAATAAGCTTAAATAATGACTTCATTTCACAGCACTGTCAATAAGTTTGAATGTCTATTTTTTGTTACAGTAACGCGGATGAAGGTGCAAGGATTTGCCAATATTACATTTAACGTGGTATTGAAGGACTTTTTCCAATTAGGGTACGATAATGGGGAACGTCAGAGATAACGAAGGTCATTCGTTTTTTCCTATCTACCATTGCACATCGAAGCGTGTGTATAAGATAATTTTAATAATAAGTTGATTACAGCTATAGTCAGGCGTAAATTGTAGATCAATAAGTATTTCTGTTCGTCCATTATTTTGTCTGTTAAAGCCACTCGGAGTCACTATGATTGTATTTTTTACAATGCAAATACTAAATAAAACTGTACTGACTGAATAATGTTCTTCATCTGGTTTTTTTTTTCAAAGCCTCTGTAAAGGGACTCACTCAGCTGGGCGTTTTATAAAGCCAAGCACAGCTTAGTGACAGTAATGGCTCCAGATGGATCTCAGAACAGAACGTGACGTGTGTGAAGTAGCATTGCGAGCGGGTCCTGTCATTATGCGCATATCCACGCCAGCGTTTCCTGCAAATGTTTAATGCATCAATTGTCTGCTTTAACATTCATTGCTCGCGAATGTACCTCGCTACTTTTCATACGTCTGGTATTGTTATCTATTCACAAGAGTTCGACTCCATTGATTTTCAAACGCAACGCGTCTGAAACTCAAATATTGGTTTGTCGGCTAAATAACAAGGCGGGCTTATATATGACGATATCCTTAAAAAACACACTTTTCTGGGGTCTAGAATGGAAAAATTTTTTTTTGATGCTAAGGCTTCCGGACCTTTTTCCTCTTCTTTTTGAAGCTATATAGTGTCGGAAAATGCTCGTGAACATT
>JAWWMK010000040.1:6721617-6748213 GCA_035047105.1 Galeopsomyia nigrocyanea | reverse complement strand
TGTGTGTGTGTGTGTGTGTGTGTGTGTGTGTGTGTGTGTGTGTGTGTGTGTGTGTGTGTGTGTGTGTGTGTGTGCTCTGACAGTTCGTGGGGCGCTTTTGTGAGAATTTCAAGCAACGCGTAAAAACTCACGCTATTACGGCGCGGATAGAAAGGGTTGACGTTTTATATAAGCGAGAGTCTTTTTTTTGTAACGCTCACGCTTCGCCAACGCTTTGAGCAGAATGAGCTTGTACGCGTTTGTTCTTTTTTCATCTCGTTGACTCTGAATTAAGGTCGAGCAGAGAAGAAATGTCTTCGGAACATCAAATGTATTAAAATGCCTTAAGGGAATACGAATTAATTGTTTTTTTTTCATCAGTTTGAATATTCAATCAGAAAACTGTCAAGAAACCGTTGATGTAATACTAACTGAATTCGTTCCATTTTGCAGAAAGATGTTACCATAGACAAAGTTCCATGCGTAAAAACATTGAATCCATTTGATTTGATAACATCTTTATGGGCTTTCTCTCTTTTATGGAAATTAATATGACGTCGATTGATGGGTAATAATTCTTACAAGTATTGGGTATTTGATAGTGATAACGATCAATTTTCAAGCTCAATTAAAAATCGCCGGATAAAAAGTTGAAGATCAGTAGCAGCAGCTGAAAAGTTGAAAAAGAAAAAGTGCACTTGAGCCTGCCTCCTCGTGTCAAGAGTTTGAGAAACTTATAGCGTTTTACAGCAAAAGTTCATGAGCCGAGGTAGCTTGGTACTAAAAAAATCGGACGTTTTTGTTTGATTGGCAATCCACAGTCGAGTTGACGAGAAACACGAGCAAAAGAAACAATGGCATTGATTTTTTTGAACGAACAGTTTTATTTGCAGGCTAACAGTTGCTTTTTATGGTGTCGAAGTTGAAAGTTTTTATGGCTGTGATTCGACTAGGTGATATATGAATTAAAAGTTGCTTTCCGGGTGTAGCGTTGTAGCGCGCTGCTATAAGTTTCGTAGTAGTGAGAGCGATCACGAGCGTACGTCTTCATCAGTAGGAGCTAGGCAGTTTAAATTGACGAATCAGCTCGGAATAAATAGCCGGTCTACTTCATAGTTAAGGCAAAATTTGCACTCTCGCAGCTGATTAAAAGTTATGGCGGGACAAAGAGCTTCAAGTATATACAGCTCAAAGGATGTCGCAGCTGTTAAGTTGATTTATTGCAAGTTTGAGGGCAAATTGAGCGTAGCTACTTCCACGACACAACGTCATCTAAATAATCCTCTGCACATAATTGACTTGATTCAGTTGCCGCGCGTAAAAGATACATCGAGAATAAATGCATTGGCAGCTGTTAAATGGTCGATCGGATGCAGCAGTCGCTTTCGAGTAGTTGAAGCGAGCCTGCAGAATATCCGGCAATAAGCCACAACAGAAAGGCCCAAGCGAAGGGGGCGAGCTTAACGGACGTGAATTATTTTTGCTCCCTTGTCTTGCGAGCAAGTTTGCGCTCCGCGAGATCCGAGCGGGAGAGAGATATCTCTTAGGCCGAACTCGGCCCCATAAATTTTTGCTACAGCTCCTGGCTCCCCAGCTTGCAGCCTTGGCAAATAAACGACATTCCCGGCGAATGGAGAACAGAGTTTCCAAAGCGGAGACATCGTTTGCAATTATAGTTGCTCTCTCTCTCTCTCCCTCTCTCTCCCTCTGCCTAGTAATGGGCCGCTGCGAATGTACCTACTCAGCTCTCTAGCTGCAGTCTTACGTTCCTTGCCTCCCTGCTCGGATCTTTTGCTGCAGACGACCATACGTTTTCAGTATTATTTTAGCCTTACGCGAGCCTACACTCAACTGGGAGCTTCGTCTCATTCTTAGCAGCTGTTCCTTAGCTTCATTACGTTTACTGTCAATGCAAATTTACGTCAACCAATTCATCAAGTTTCTGCGTTTAAATAGCAAACAAATCTATATATTTTACAGGCAATTAAACCGCCCCAAGAGAAATCTGTACTATACAGACGCTCTAACTTGAGCAGCGAATGCTTCATTCAGCCCTTTTTACAGAATAAATCATTCGCTCGACAGGTTTTATAATTAATGCACTTCATTCTCGACACAAGCGCTTCGCTTTGCACATCAACTTAATTTCAACGAAACAGCCAATTGAATCGTACCTCCTACATTAACGTGACAAAAAAAAATCTATAAATAAGTTATCTATTTTTTTTGCAAATTTATATTCCATTTTTTTTCTTTTTACGTTCCATCTTGACTACTTAGGAACGATTTCACTTCTAAAATGAATGGATTCTGGCAGTGAAGTTCATCGTTAATTGAAGCTTAAGTCTCCTAATCTACTTATAAGCTCAAAAAAAACCAAAAAAAAAGTCAAACTTCAGTCCTTACGTTGGCAAAAGTAAAACAAACGAAGCCGAGTTGCAGCAAAAAAAGCCTACTGTATGCAACCTTCGATGAGCGGTAACGCATCAAGTAGGTCGCTCAATCTCTGGCAAACAATATTTTCCGTGTCAGATGAGCTGCCTCTCCCCTCTCTCACTCTCTATAATATCTCGAGGGCGCATAGCTTTCTCTCTCTCTCTCTCTCTCTCTCTCGATTTCTTTTATTTGTCCCACGTCCTCTTTCTTCACTCATCGCGCGCATAATCAGCGGACATAAGCTTTTATTAGACCACTAGCACGATATGCTTTATGTATACTAAGTCCTTGCCGCACTATCTCCTCTTGACGTGCCTTCCACTGCCGCGCAATTTCGATTTTTATTTTGTTCTAAACAACACTGAAAGCAAGCAAGTTTGCTTCTTTTACAAAAGTTCCCATTTCTTTCATACACAAATTAAAAACTAACTAACAATTTTGCTCGTAAGCAAACACGTGTATAGCGCAACTTTGTGACATTGCGCAGCACAGTGCTTTAATTCAGTCCTTTATTTCATATCCCCCAGTGGGTCGCCAAAGCAGAAGCTTTTGTTCCGTTGATTCCGACGTTTAGAGAGAGAGAGAGAGAGAGAGAGAGAGAGAGAGAGAGAGAGAGCGTGGGTGTGCGTGTGTGTGTACACCTACACGTCTGCTCGAGTATGGGTAGGCGCCGCGACATTCGGTTAGCCTAAAGTGCTCTGCCCGACACTACCTGATTGAAGTAGCGCTTTCAACGAGCTGCTTCCACCTATTGTCGCATATTAATTGCTCCATTCATTGCACTCGCCAGCTGCCTTATAACTCGACGCTCAACTTCTATGGATCATTTTTGGACGCAGCTGCATTAAGCAGAAAATTTTACAAAGCGGAAATGACGAAGGTCAATGAATACAGCCGTAATATGCAATTAATCCTAGATAGTTATGAAATACTGCTGAGACTGCTTTCGCTCCTCGCTTTCCAAAGCCACAGGGATTTTGTGCTGGCTGCACGCACGGCTTCTCATTAAAATCCTTCGAGACGACGACGCGACGCATTATTTCACAACTTCCGTGTACCTATCTAATGTCAACTTGCCGCGATAGGTTATTACTTATTGCCAAAAATTCATACTTCCAATGAACTCGGCTAACAGCGCTGAGAGTTTGATGTGTGCAGTGCACATTGCGGAGATTCCACTTCGTTCGGCAGTTCGGGCGCGCAATTCAACTGGCTGCTGGCTAGTCTAGTCGGCCGAAGCTGCAGCTCTAAATTCAGATAAACTTCATTTGGCCATCCGCACTGCCGGACATCGCCAATAGTTTGCAAGACTACGCTAACTCTCGTCTCGTGGTGGCGCGTGGTGGTCAAGTGTTGAAAGCTACTTTCTGAAAGCAGCTGTTATTATATCCTCGACACATTATGTCTATCAACTCGATCAAAAGTCGAGAAGGAAAGCCGACGCGAGAACTAACTTGTTGCATCGCTCTTATCCTAATCGCTGCGAATCGCCATATTCTTTTAATTAACGACCTCTCCCTTCTTTTTTCTTCATCGCGGAAACAAATCAATAATCATCAACTTTTCATTTTCACCGCACAGCCTTGTCGGCGAATAATCAAACCGCTGCTCTGCACGTCTTTATCATTTACGATCGTCTCTCAGCTTATACGACCATCACTGCAGCAAAGTTGATCTCCAGCCCGACGAGATATCAAAGTCGTCGCTTGGACAAACTGGATCCAAATTGCGCGCGAGGATTACGCTGATAGGACTTGCGTCGTGAAAAAGGACTCAGGCATCGTTTTTTCCCAGTCATTCCAGTTCGTGTGATTATATCGAGCGCGCCAAATCCGATCTTTCAATCGGATCAAACGCGCCATTTCTATGTTATCGAATGGAAGAGAAGAAGAAAAAATCTATGAAGGATGAAAAAGCGGCTCCCGCTTTTGTCTCGACGCGAGCAGCTTCCTTTTTTTTCTCTCCTATTGAAGCTTCATAAAGGAGGGAGAGAGAGAGAGAATATTTGAGCTTGCAGACTTGAGCGCGGGCTCGTTGGCAAGTGTTGAAGTGAATTTTTACGGTGACGCGCTTTCTTGCTCTCCCTCGCGCGGAGGAACCGTCTCGGCGACTATGAAATATTTAGATCCCTTAAACCGCTTACACTTGACGATGACAGAGCTGACAGAATTGCTAACCGTCGGCAGTTGACAGTCAGACGTAAAACGAGAACTAAAGAGCTTTTCTGCATTCTAGTAATCAAGCCTTGTATCAAACCGATGCGCTTTTTTTAAATTAAAATAACGTACTGTTGCCTATGAAATTTGCCACGCCAAAAAAAATTTATTCATGCTCTTACAACGTATTGTTAACGTGCCTCCTATTCATTTTTCTTAGGGCGCGATATATACTTGTATTTACGTTTCAATCCCCGTCTGGCACAGAGTCCGGATCCGTGCTTTGAGATAGCCAAGATTAAACGATATTACATCGGGTCTCTCTCTCTCTCTCATTCATTCATTCAATTCTTTTTCAGAAAGGAACCTTCTCTCGTCAATATTGAAAGTCATTTTTTTTAGTTCACTCTACCTTTCGCGATGTACGCTCGTTTTCATGATTCTATGAAAAGAAAAGCACGAATGAACAAAAAGTCATGACGGTTTTTAATTCGTTTGTCACAGCCAAAAGCCTCCGATCAATCAGCGTCCTCTTGTCACCTGTCCGTTACGATGTCTCGACTGTGTTGCTACTGGCTATGCTGCTACTCGGAAAGCGGTCGCAACGGGGAAAGCTCAGCCAGCGAGTCGAGTGGCAACGGCAGCGGCGAGGAAGCTCCAAGTGTAAGTTGCGTCGGCACAGCTTCCACACTATCGGGTCTCGTATCTCTTGCCATCGTCGCGGTAGCTGTATCCACCAGCCAATGGCTACTCACCGAGGAAAGGTTGTCCACTCGGCAACAACAACAGCAACAGCATAACAACGCCACCACCAACGTCAAATTCACTTACAGTGGACTTTGGCGAGTTTGCGTCGCCACTGGTGAGTTTACGAAACTACAAGTGATTTACGTTTTTTTTCTTTTTCTTTTTTTTTTCTTTTTTTCGTGACTCTGTTTGCTTGGATTTATTGCGATCGTGAATGATTTATCGACAGACCGAATTCATGATACATTAATTATTGATGCTGACAAGCTGTAGTATGTTCGGTTACCATCAATTAATTATTTATTTATCCGAGAAAAACAAAAATATTGGCCACAGCGTCGATTCAATACTTGTTCCAGCATCGACTGAATTCCCACATAATTGTAAACTAAAATTAAAAGGCTATTAATTATTCAGAGATGCCGAAAGCGAAGGTAATTGAATAATCGACAACGTGGGTGTAGCAGCGACGAGTAGCGAGCTACAAACTAGGCAAAGTTCGAAACATACTTCACTTGTTAACGCGTCAGGACGAGCGCGAGGAATTCTAAACTATAATAATTCGCTGGTAAATTGAGTAACTACACTGCGACTGACTATATAAAAATTGCAAACGGATTGGAGGCGTATTATGTTTCGCATCGCAATGATCAACACAATCGCGCCTCGCTTTGATGGATTCCACATCAAAGCTGTCAACCATCTAGTGGCAGAATATACGCTCGTGGCATGTGCTCGGCTTTTAAGAGTTAGACTCCGATTTGATAACATATTTGTTTCTCGCCACGAGCGCGTGCGCATCTAGCTCCTGCAACCAGCGCGTTTGAGTAATTAATGCTGCTGCTACACATCTACATCCAACGCATTTGCCAAACAGCTAACGATATTACTTACAAATTTGCGCTCAGCGACAAGACAAACAACACTAAAATGTGTACGTATGAAAAACGTACTCTAGTTCCACTTGTATTTTCACGTTTTTGTTCTTTCAGGCAAAAAATACGTGTATTGAATATTTTACAATACAGCGAGCCACGTGAAACTATAACTAAAAAACATGCATGAGCAAATTCACACCAAAAAATGCCACAATTCCAGAAAGTTTGGGCGAATTTTCAAATAGGGTGCACGCTTTTGGGGCTGCGATTTTTCCATCCTGCGTGCGACAAACTTTTTTTCGCGCATAGAAGCGCTTTAAAAGTAATCGAAAAAAACGAACGCAATTTTCCATGATTTTTTGGAATTTCATAGATAACGACAAATAATAGCGTTAATTTGACTTCAGAATCGAATTTTATGACTCAAAATACATCGAAAACCATTTTTTTTCTACTCGCAATTCCAGGCTTTGAAGAGCTTTTTAAAGTATAACAACGCATAAAAACTCAATACTATGCAAATTGAATGAAATGTTCATGTTTTTTTAGAGCTCGATAGGGGTCGAAATTCCAATTAGAATAATGGCTTCCGACGTATTTTGAGCCGTAGAAGTCGATTCTGAAGTCAAATGAACGCTATTATTTGTCGTTATCTATGAAATTCCAAAAAACCATAAAAAGATACACAAAAAGTTAGATTTTCGTTTTTATCGATGACAGAGTTTCCACGCAAAACAGAGGGTGTCATATTCAAGGAGAGGTTGGGCAAGGGCATTACGAATTTTTTGATGCCTCGTAGAACAACGTGCCTCTAAGACTGAGAGAGTGCGCTCAGTTTGAATATTTGAAAATACTTTCTCGAATTAAAGCATTTTTTGTGTGGATTTTCTCATGTATATATATGATACATTATGAGCTTTCGAAAATGAGAAAAAAAAGACATGGTCACATCGATTAATCGTAAATGGAATTATGCGAAAGGTAGAGAGCGAAAGAGAAGGGAAAAAGCATAAATTCGCTGTGGCGCTTGGGAATCGCAATCAGTAGTAGCGCGCAGTGACTTTCAGCAGCAGGGGGAAAATCGACGGAGCGGCGCGGCAGTGCTCTAAGGGTCGGAGCTTCCGTCGTGAGCGCGCTCCGCTGCTTCCGCCCGGATATGACTATTCCACGCTCGCCAATCTTCGACTCCTCGTTTCTTTTACTACTCCCTCTCTCCTTTTTCCGATATTCCTTCGAGCTATCGCTCTCTCTCTCTCTCTCTCTCTCTCTCTCTCTCTCTCTCTCTCTCTCTCTCTCTCTCTCTCTCTCTCTCTCTCTCGGCCGGCTCCCTCCACTTTCCCCTTTTCTTCTTTCGGTTAATGCTAGGCACTTTGGCGCCTCGGAAATCGGCTTTTGATTATACCAATTTTCAACGCCCGCAGCTCTTGCGCCTGCGACAATTATTGTCAAATGCTTATTTTTCACGCAAAGATTTTGGTAAAATTTCTGGATTTGTATTGAAAGAACGTATAAAGAGCTCAAACCGGAGAAACCAAAGTTTTCTTTTAAATCGTGAAATCCTCTGGCTGCGAGCCTTTCTCTCTCCCATAATAATGCTTTGAAAGGCAAACATTCGCCTCGAATGAAGCTACAATCCTATGATAAAACTTGTTTGTCGCCACTTGGAATAGCAATGCAGCGAGTGGGGCATTTCTTTGGGCGAAACGAAATTGCGAGAATGCAACTTCTGCATGAGGCCTTGCTTATTCATAATTGTTTGATCGATTAAGCGACAAGCGGTAGAGTTAGTCCGTAGGAGAAGATAAGAACGCTGGCAAAGTTATAATTATCAGTTGCTAAAAATTGAGAGGCTTCGATCAACGAGCCTCTACACCCTCTACACAAAGGTGCACTGCACAGCTGCCGCTAATACACGGCTGAAACTCATGTGGCTAATATAATATATAATGAGCTTTCAAGCCAAAGCAAAACATCTTTGCTTTGGCTTTGAGCGGACGTTCAACTAATTGCCGATGGCGGAATTGCTCGTTCTCAATTTGTCGCGTAGCGAGCTAGTAGCGGCCGGCAGGAGGGTAGGGAGCTAGCCTTACTTTGCGCGAGACCGAGCGAGAGCTTCCAAGTGTGCCGACCTCAAAAGTTTACGCCGCCACTCGGTTTACGCAGAAAGAGCGCCTGGCAAGCCCTGGCAAGAGTTTTATTGGCCTTACGGCCATTAAGGGAGTTTGCTAGCTGCCTCCTCGTTCCCTTTGCTGCTGCTGCTGCTGCTGATGCTTTTTGCAAAAAGCTTGTCTTTCGCCCGGCCGAATTCTCTCTACTTGTCGCGTCGCGAGCAAACTTGACAATTCGATTGTTACACAAGCTGTTCCAATGCCGCGGTATACTTTTAATTGTACACTTCCGATGGCTATCAATCATTCAGAAACCTCCTTTTTTCTTTTCTTTTCTTTTCGCGCCTTGCAGAAAATATTCGATATAGGTACTTTTTGACGATTTCACTGTTTGAATGTACGAACAATTGATGTAGATATAGTTTCGTTTGCGTAAACGCAGACAAATCAATCCTTCTGAATATTCGGTGGATCAAGCATAATGCAAAATATCATGTACAGTAAACAAAGAGCATAACGCAAGTTGACTCTTGATTGAACGCGAGTATTGGATCAGTGGGCTATATTAAAGCTAATTCTAACAAATTATTGGTTGCGTCCGCCTAGAGTGCATTTCAATAATCCAGCTAATTGATGAAAACGCAGCTGCTTTGCGGCACACCACTCTAGTACACATCAATTCCATTAGCATCAGAACAATGTACTGCTAATTATTAATGCATCTATCTTAAACCAGTATACATATAGGTAGGCTACCATTCGAGCCAAGATCATATAATATTTGCTTTAATATTCGGCCAATTGATCAGAAACGAATGCGTGAATTATTGGCCTAGAACAACAGTTGAAAAGTGAAGTAACGTGATGGCGCAGCTGTGCATAGAGCTGTCGAAAAATGCGAAATGCGAAAGAGCATCGAGAAAGTATGTAGTCTGGGCGCGACTGGGACTACCACAAGGCACAAACAAACTAAAAGGAAAACAGTTATAAGCAACGCGGAATTGCATTCTTGTCTTGTATACTAGCCGCTCTGTGTGTGTGTGTGTGTGTGTGTGTGTGTGTGTGTGTGTGTGTGTGTGCGTGTGTCTGACGGACAGATATAGACTGAGGCGAGTTGGCAAAAGTTTCCAGAGGGAGAATCACCTGCATGTCTATATGTGTATACATGTGTTGTGAGTTGCAGGCTCGAGTGCGGAATACGAGTGCACAACTATCGATTACTTCCCCAAAGAAGAGTACAGCCCGGACCCCAGCGATTCGACCATGGCTATGCCCTGTAAGTGCATCTTCACTTTCGATCCTCTGGATTGCTTGTATTCTCAGTCTTTTACAATTATCGACAGTTTATTCATATTTTCACGCCACTTTCACGCCTATTTCGGTTATTATTTGTATATTTAATATGTATCGCTTTGATTTGATTTCAATAGCATCCGCGTCCGCGAGTATCGGGCATTCCAGCATGCATCACTCGCTGAATACGAGTTAACGGAACATCCTCACGATTCGGCAATATCGTCGCTCCTCGCTCGGCATTTTCAAAGGCCGAGACTACGTTGTACCATTGAAAAATCAAGCTTTATGTCTCGTTTATATCGCCAGAGCACAAAGAAGCCCGCCTCGCCCGCCTCGCCCGCCGCAGCCTAGCTCCCGAGCTCTTTTTTTCCTTTTCCTTTTTCTTTTTACTGCGCATCTCGTCTGCCTTCCGCGTCATGCTTTCTCGCGCGTTTTATATGCCAATTGTTTTGTTCTGCAGATGCAGTCACAAAGTCGGTCGTCTTCTTTATCAGCGCCACTGCGCTATTGGTCGCCGCTGAGGTCTCCTATTTGGCGGGACTGCTGATCAGGCCCAGGCCAAGCTTGTGCGTCTTTGCCGCTGGCATCATCCTCATTGTCTCGGGTCAGTATGCCTTAATTCCTAGATAAGCATGTCCTTATATCGACAGGCACGCTCAATCGCACCATTCGAGTAGTCGAGACTGCATTTTCTCAGCCGAAACATCAAATCGTAGCGAGGCCCCAACAGCTCAGCTTACTGCCATTTTCTCAACGTCGACATTCCTTCATTGGTGTAATTCATGCCAAGCAATGAACTGCAGCACTTGTTTACAAATGTTTTAACGCTCCAATATCTCGCTGCTTTTGCGATCTTTGCTTTACATACCAAAATAAGAAATAAGGCATATCTGTTTTTGATTCTCCAGTGCAGGCTGAAGTCCTAGTAGCTGCTGCCATCGAAATCAAGTAAAATGGACCTTAGTATATAACCAACTGCCATGCCTGAAATTTCATGCCTACACGCAGCAATGCAGCATGAAATCCGAGCGAGAGAACGAGCGAGCCAATGAAAACAAAAGTCTCATATATTCTCTCTTGTGTGCAGGTCTGCTGATGCTGGTCGGCATGGTCATGTACATTTCCGTGTTCAAAGCCGAGGTGGGCAGTAAATTGCGACCGCGATCGTCCTTCCAGGTGAGTGCAATAGAACAGTCGAGCAAAAGCAAACCGAAAGCGACTGAAAGAGATAGCTCGCGTATAATTAGATGGCGCGCGGCTGGATAACGGCCAAGATGCAAAAAGAGAAGAAAAAAAAGAGGCAGCAGCTCTCGTCGTTCATCATTAAAATCCGCGCGCGGTCCGTGTCCCCCACGAACGACTTGGCCATGCCTATAGCTACAGTCCTCAGGACCATAAATATAAGCGCTTATTGTTTTGCTTGCAATTCACTCGATCGCGCTTGTGCTTTATCGCTTCGTCGTCCACTGCTTTTTACAGCACTGAAATTGTACAATAAACGATCAATGATGTCCAAGACTGATGCGTGCTTTTGACGCTTATGACGCTTATGACGCTTATGCGGATTTATAGATTTATGCGACGAGTAAACAATAGTAAAAATTAAATTTAGCTGCAGCGAGCGAGACTCAGTTCAAACGTGCGTTTATTCGCCTTTCACTTTCACACGAACTGCCACGCATAGCTTGCCGCTTGTAATGTTTTCTAAGAGCACAAAGACGATGATAATAATAACAACAGACTGATGTTATTGATCATGCATTTTTTTTATAATTGGCCTTGCAAGTCTCATCATGCCTTGACGATAATAGATACTCTAACGATGACCTACGGATCTTTTTTCTCATAAAGGTTTTAACTTCCTCGGGCTTAAAGTTTTATGGCGACGATAAAGGCATTATTGCATATTTATGAGATCCGTGGAACGGAAAAAAGTGTGCAGACTTTGCCAACTAACGGAGTTGAGTTAATTTAATTTTGGTTCTTCTGTCAAAACTGCTGTTTGAAGTAGAGAAATGATTTGGTTAAACTTGTTCATATGTCGCAATTAATGACGAAAGAAAGACAAAGTAACAGGGAAAAGACGACAAATCGAGCAGACAGAGATTGCAGAGCTAGCTGCTACGTTAAAGGACGAGAGAGAGAAAAAGCTTGCAATTGCAGGGTCCGCCGTTCGTCTACCGTTACGGCTACTCGTTTTTGCTGTACGTCAGTGGCTTCATCACGACCGAGTTCGCCGGCACCACAGCCGTCTTGCTGCACATCACGTGGCAGCAACGCGAGCTTGCCCGCGAGAGATCCAAACGCAAATGCATCGCAGTGAGTAACGCTTCTTTTCAAGTGCAAGTCTGCGGCTTTTCACGCCAGACTGCACCAAGCGATGGCCTTAATTAGCACAGCTCCCGTTGCAATGATCATTTTTATTACGCTATGCGAGCCTTCGATACAGTACCGGTACCCATTTACGAATGGCAATATAGTTGCAGTCAATGCTTTAATCAAGACAAATAAAATTGCTTCAAATAATAGAATCGAGTCAACTGAATTTATGTGAGCACGAAAGAATTTCAATTAGAAAATCAAATGAAAGGATCATATTAAAAAAGTAGGTACTTTTTCCATTGCACAAGATTTCTTTTCACTACAGCACAATTGCCTCGTAAACGCAATGCGTACATTAGCTGAAGTATGATTAAAAAGTGAGGTAAGCAAGGTGCGATTGAACGTCCTTTAGCACGACTCGTATGTGGAGAATTACCGGGTGCACGGCACACCGGCGAACCAGCTTTACAATGGCTTCCACCTGTGCGAGCGCCACCAGAAGAGGTACTTTTACGAGCACGAGCCCGCGGCCGTCGACTGCCAGCACAATCACCATCATCACCACCACCATCATCACCTCGGTTACGACGAGTGCCTGCAGCCGCCTGCTCACGACTGCAGTCATTATCATCATCACGGCATGAGCCACGATCTCACCACCGAGACGGTAAACTTACAATAATTACTAGCCCTCAAGCAGAGCATTCAGCGCTTTTAGTTGCAGCCAATTCACCCAGTTTTTCCTGCTCCGCGCAAACTAACCAAATGTCCGAATGACAGGTGAGCACGATAGCGGACGTTCTGCAGGACGAGTATCCGCTGGGAATGCAGCATGACTTCGTAAGCTTTGATCTCGGCGACAATTTGCCGCCTCTGCCAGAAAATCTGAGGAATAGTAGTTGGAGATCCAATTCACTGAGGAAGACTACGCCGGTTTGATACGCCGTCAGGTACCTATACTAATATTGCTATTTCATTCTCCGGAGATGCCACTGCGCTTTCCGTTGCGCTCTTCGCTAGCTCTGCATCAAACTTTAACGAACATCTCATTGACTCGCAGGTACGCCCGACTTGTTCAAATCGTCCCATCCAGTGATGTTGATTCCGAATCCGAGTGCCAACCTGCCAAACAGCCATCCTGCGATGATCACGACAAACAAAGTCCAACTGTGAAACAATTCTGCGACTTGGTCGAGTCCTGTGAAAACAGCTTATTACTGGACAATCAGTCATAATACAATTGAACGCAAACAAATGTCAAAGTCAAACCGTTATGAATATAATCCGCAAACAAGTCGATATTACAATTAGATAAGAGAGACGTGTCTGACACGATAAACTTGATCTGTGCCTCCTTTATTATGAGACTTCAACTGTCAAAAGTGTACTGAACTTCCAAGGCGTTCCTTTTGATATGTAGGTACACCTCATCGATTCACGCCAAATTCATCAAATTCTAATGTCTAAGACTTTTGAACAAAGGACCATTAACAAAAATTATATTAAAACTCAAGCTCGTATCTCAAACTACTATAGGTACACGCGTCAATAAAGCTCCATTCAATTGCAATAAGTGTATTTAACTGAAAGTACTTTTCAAATATAACTGGTTCAACTGCGATTACGAATAATTTGTTTTCTACCAAGCACGCCGCGTGCGCCGCTAAAGCAAATGTGATGTGGTTCCAAATCTAGTCCTATCGCGAGTATTCATTTCTGCGACATTACGCTTAGAAAGGTTTGTTCGTCGAAAAAACCAAGTTTTTCTGTGTGATAAAAAAGTTTATATTATAGTTTACTTGTAACAGTGAAGATGTTTGTAAGAAAGAAAAAAGATTGATGACAACGTAAAGATTATACATACATGTTATTTATGACATAAATAATACCACAAGAATGTACACAACTTTGCTCTTATTATTTACAAGTTTCAGCCGTGTGGAAAAATAATGAAAGGTCGAAGAAAGTTACAATTGATTTTTTTTTTCAGGTCACAATCAGCTACTTGGCGTTTTTTTTTAAATTTATTCTTAACAATAGAAAGTTTTCTACGCTTCGTTAGTAGATATTAAAAAAAGTAATCTTGAAAGTATACGCATATCCTCAATCCAAAAATATCGAACCTCCCTTTTTTAATTTACAAACCACATATTTGGCCTTTGGTCAAGCGTGCCATGATAGTAGTTACGTATTTTGTAAAAATATAGCTAATTCAAGTGCAAACTACAATTTCATTGACTTTGTCACAATTAGTTACTGTATCTATTCTTGTAGTTCAATCTTTTATAAATTTTATAAGAATAAGAGACTGTATCATGATGATATCAAAATATGTAGTTGAAAATTGGCAAATCTTTCCCAAACTACTTTTTACATTTGTTTCTACACATTGGAAAGAAAAGTTCGAAAATGAAAATTTTGTTGAAGTAACAAGAGATCCTATATTTGTCAGTATAAAGTTAGATGATTTTTCGTAGTCGTAGAGAACCATCAAGCACAGAAAGCTTATTCTTGTAAGCCACCATTTGAAGAGCCTCTCGTCTTTTACAAGTAGCGTTAACTGTTGATACTCTTTTTGCCCAGCTCGAGTAATTTGTCTCTCTGTCTCTTTTGACTACGCGCGCTTCCATCTACATTTACACGTTTGTGCTGCACTTGCCGCTCGTGGAAGAGAATCGACTGTGGCTTTGGCCGAACAAAGCTGCTCTTTTGTCTGGTGAAATGGCGCGGAAAACATTATTGAGTTTAACTCTTATCGCTACGTGTGTATGTATATTATTTTTTAAACTTTTAACATAATTAATGAACGAGAAATTTAAGCATTATAAGCTTTGGTAAGACTTCATGACATTATTATCATTCAACAACTAACGAATCTCAGGCGCAAGTTTTTTCTTGAAAGAGATATCCTAGGTGATAAAAGCTTTTGAAAGGAGTCCGTGCGACGGTCGTAAGCATCGAATCGAGCGCCAAAGCCAAACGACGATAACATTCCAATTTGATTGGCAAAAGTCCAAGAAATAAAATTCAACGTCCGATGATCGTCGGCTCGTCGGCCATTGCAAGCTCGTCGTTGGGTGCCCTGTCACGTTTGCGTTTCCTCGAGAATATCATAAACGCACAGCCAGCTACGAGGTTAGCTAAAAACACGAACCACGCGAGGATAAGAGAGTAACCGAATGACAGCTCGGCCTCCTTCGGGAAGATCCAGTTGTCGCGCTTGCTGCCGTAGTCTTTGGAACCAATCAACACTTGGATTACTACCATTGTGCATGCACCTGTAACATTTGCGTATATCATTAATCAAAGGCTCACTGCTAGACTGTGCTAGACAGCTGACAGCCTGCCGCACACGATGCTGCCGCCGCCGTCGCCCGCGCCTTGTTCTTGTTCTTGAAATATATGGCTCTGCCTTATTACTATATAGTAATTTTGACTTGAGCCAGTTTCGACCTTTTTTTTAAGTATTCTAACAGTTTTTAAGAATTAACCAATTTGAGATCAAATTATACGTCCTCGCCCGCGCCTATCTACCGAATTCACGTCTGACCAAACTTGGCTTCTACTACTTCCGCGCAGCAAAATACCAAGATATTTTATTGCTTTCATCATTTGATTTATTGTCAAGAAAAACAGTCTCATTCGAATGACGAGTAAGAAAGTTGTGAAAAACTATTCATTATTTTTCAGAAATCAAGTTTTACACGCAATTTACCAAACCTTTTGCCACGTATCTCATAATTAGTATCCGAGCGCTCTATTTCGCAGCTATAGCTAAAGCAGCATTTTTATTTTATTACTTTTTAGTTTTTATAGAATCAGTAAACTTTGCACAAAAGCGACACTTCCATAATCATCGTCAATCGCAATCATTATAAATTTTGCTGTTCACTTATCGCATCCAACAAATATCTAATTATACCTTTTAAAATGGCATCACTCACATGTTATGAAATCAATGCCTCCGGCCAATCGCTTGAACATATAGCGTGGGTTGCGAAACGTGTAAATTGAAAATCCAAAGCCCATGATCATAATGAACATGCTGATGATAGCAAATGACACATCTGTCCTTGCATAATCTGCAATTGAACAATTATATGGCATTAAATCAAGATAAACTATGTGTTATTGCGACATTGCTCATTTTTTCAAGCTTTTCCTACCAAAAAACTTCTTATTCTACGAGTCGTTGAAAATTTCTCGTAATCAAGAAGCAGGATTATATGTTTGCACGAATGGAGTCGATTCGAGAGATTATTTCCACGGGCCTCATTTTCCGACGATCCAAACTTTACGAGCGAAAGTGCGAACAAGTGGCAACTCATCCCGATAAACAGAAAATATCCAATCGCCCGGCAAACTGCGCAGCCCCTCGAGCTTATATTAACGAGCCGCAGCAGCGTAGAGCGCTTATCGCTAACGAGTTGCAATCGCGCAAGCGCTCGCGAGCAAAACTTTGACGGACGCGCAAATGAAATCCACACGCGTGCAGTGTTTTCACGATTACCGTCTCGCCCGCGCGATCGCGGCTTGTCGGCTTGCTTTTTTTTATCAGCGGCTAGTCAACGGAATATTTGAGTTTCCAGCTGGCGCTGAACATCGCAAAGACATTAAATTTGAATAAAAGTACTACTCTCATAACTTGTGCGCCACGTGAAAAGAAGCGAGTTTCTTTCAATTTGTCGTGTCAAGGAAAAAGCAACGAAACGTGAAAAGTAATTCAGTACTTTGTATTCGGAAGTAAGAAAGACTGACGATGCAGTAGGTCGTAAATACGAGTTTTCGACGATCTTCTTTTTTTACAAGAGGGTACTTTGCTTCTTCCGTTTCGGAGCAACCCTCACTAACTCCCCGTTGCTACAACTTGCTAATAAGGAAAAAAAGGCGAAGGCAAAAAAACTGTGCACTCATGGTCATACACATCAGCTCAACAAACATACACTTCTTGCTCGTTTAGGGAGAAAGCACTAGTGTCTGTAATTATACTATTTCTTTTTTTTTTCAAGTGTATGTTCAAGTAACGAGCAAACCTTGCATACTCGTATTAGCAGCATATTTTTTTTGAAAGCGCGAGCAAGTGAAAGTAAAAAGTTTGATAGTCTGAAAAGGTCTTCTTGAAATTAATCCGATTGTTGGGACAGATAAGAAGAAATAATGGTGGATATCCATTGAATCGGTCGGTAAAAAAGAAAGGAAGAAGGATGGGAAAAGTTTTGAATACATCGAGTGCGATACTCACTGTCGAGTGTCTTGTCGGAGTCCAGTCGTCGTTTTTGTTTGAGCTTCATCTCCTCGGGAAACATGTCGTTCTGGCTGCACTCTCCTGCAAAAGCGTGCCGAAATCAATTTAATTTCGTCCATTCCGTGTGATCCACAGAATTGCGCAAAGCCTTCTAAAAGCGACAACTGCTGATTGGAATTTTGCAGTAGCTTGCAAACTTGCAGCTCGGCTGATGAAAATAAACATTGAATATCGGCTTTTTCGAGTTTGTTCGCTTATTGATTCGGGCCAAAGTGGGCTTTGTTAAAGTTTCAATTGATTCGTATCCAATGCCATCATTTCGAAATCATTCACATTGATTATTACGCATCACAATGAACGTCGATCTCGATAAATCGCGTTTTCATCGGCGGCCGAGTATTTGACACTAAACTGGATATTTGCCGTGACTTAGGAAAACAATTCGCCAGGACGTATTATCGCGGCGAACGATCGTTTCGAGCCGATCAAATAAATTGCAGCTGTCAGCAACGATGCTGGCGAGCTCGCGTAACTTCTCATCGGCGCGTCATTACCATGAAAAGCCGAAGGAACACATCGGATCTCTCGCTCTCGCCTGAAAATAGCAGTGCTTTTGATCTCGCGAATGCGTGCTCTGCTTGAACAAGCAGCTTCGAGGAACGTAATATATTGTCTACACGGAGCTTTCGTGCGCGAGAGTCTAGCGAAGAAAATTCTGTAGCGTTATGTTGCACCAGTCCAGCTGATTGGAAATGCATGCGTACGTTCAAATAATTGTCGAAATTAGCTAAGGCCAAAGCCAGTTTGCTGTTTTCAGCAGCTTTCTAAAGTCGATTAAACTACTACACTGTATAATCTGATAGAAAATGAAGCTTTACTCAGCAGTATAATGAAAGTGACTATAACGTAATTACTCTGTATGAGTAAAAAAATTGAGTTGAATGAGAAATACACGAAGTTTGATCTACAAATGAATGATTATTAGGAAAGCTCGAGTTGTCGCTGTCGAACCGACAAAGCATCGATAATCTATGCCTAGGACAAGTGGCAAGAAAGAGCGAATTGCAATGGAGCCGAGTGCTGTGCAGTGGCGCAGTTGCGCAACTTACGATAAGGTGTCCTCTCGGTTCCATTTCGATGATCGACGTATCCGTAGCTGCAAGCTTTGAATAAGCCGGAGTGTCCGCCTTGAAAGTGTTTGCTGCCATTGCGCGCCGACTGCTCGACAATGATGTCCTGGCCAGCGGGTGCTAGAGCCGTCAGCCAATGATCAGTGCCGATCGACACTGCCCACACGCACACCGACAGACCGATGAGAATCGTGCAGCCAAGTAGCATCCGACGCTCGAACACCACCTGCGCCAATTTAATCAGCTGGCATAAGATTATCATTCGCAAACTCGACACCGCAGTAATTGTATTATTGAGTACAGCTGGACTTTACGGCGATCGTAATCGCTTTATGGCTGTGAATTAACGTATCGCCTTGTGAAAACAACTCTCTGCTTAGCGAGCAAAAAAAAATTCCGAACTGTAATTGCTAGCTTCAACAAGCGAAGATCATCAATGTCGTTGTCTCACGGCGTGAGCTCCGAGGCCTCCCCAAACGCCGACAAAAAATAATGCCAAACAGTTTCTCGAAAAAAGAAAGAAAGAAAGAAAGGAAGAAAGAAATGAATCGATCGCCGGCATAGCTAACACAGCACATAAAGCGATGAAAAGTCCATTCAGCCGGGAACATCCATCATCGTTTTGATCTAACTGCCGACGAGAATCGACCATGAGCGTGAACGATGGGCCAAAGGAAAGAAAAGAAAAGGAGAAATATTAATAAATGCGTACAGGCGCGGTACGTTACCTGATCGTAGAGAGCTTTCATGCGATTGGGCATAGCTGCTTCGATGACTTGGGTGTTCTCTGGGAAACAACTGGTTAACGCCTAGCACTGCCTAGCACTGCCTGGCAAGCTCTCTCGCCCTCTGCCGCCCACTAATCCTCGTCCCATTTGTAAGCGCAGCCAGCAGCTTTTCAAATGCCAACTGTCGCGTCTCTGAGCTTCTCATCGCTCGTGCACTCCTGCTCCTCTTCGATTCGCAATGCGCATTTCTGCCGACTGACCAATTCAATGGACGCATCGATTAGTCGCCTAGGCAAATTTACGCACAAATGTAATACCAAGATTCATTGTCGACTACAGCTAGACGGCTATTCGAGGCGGCGTAGACAATGAGCCCCCGGTGCAATGATGCACTGATAATCATGTTCAATTAAACTACCCTGCACGCATTCATTTTCTATTTTAATGTCGTATTATAGGTATTTCCAAATTGTTAGCCTTTTCAGCATTTTAATTACAGCATAATTGTCGACAACATTAAATGTAATGTTGCCTGTCATATGCCAGTTTTTCGTCAGAAAGTTAGATCGCCGCGCTGGCTCATTCGTTTCAAATCGTTACAATTCACTAACGCAAGGCGAAAAAAGCTCGTAAACATTGCACGTAGCGAAAGAACTTGAAAGTTTTCGTTGCAAAGACGCGAGGATACAAAGCCTCTCGTTCTCTTAATTTTGCAGGTCTTTTCTCTCGCGCGCTTTTTCTCCGTTCAACTAAAAATAAGAAAACGAAAGTGGTGTATGAGAGCTCGGAATTATGTGTTTCATAGCGTTCGCTTATTTCTTCTTCTTCTTTTTAAAATAACTATCGGCCCGTCTCCAGAACGATTTACAACGACTGAAAGAGTAAAAACTCGATGGCATATCTCAATTTCGAATATCAGCTGCTTACGTGCAAATAGAACACGCCCGAAATAGAATGGAATAATGAGTTAAAAATAATTGGCGCTAGCGACGACGGCTATCGAAAAATAGAATAATCATAGCTGCGACCGGGTCGAACGCTCTTTTCAATCCGGCCAATGGTTAATTGTTTTTTATTCGCTTTTGCAGCTAGGCCGTGAAAAGTTTTCAAATTAGAATTGTCATCGAGAGTTGCTGGCAGTGCGCTATCAAGCCTCGCCATCAGCATTCTCGAATTCGCTTGGCTTTGCGAAACCAGTCGAGTATGAAGAAAGATTGGCAGAAGCTTTGTTGCATGCGTGAATCTTCTGAAAATATATTTGTAGCTTTGCGAAGCAACATTCTTGCGTATTTTCAGTCAGTACTGAGAAATCGTGCGAGGATTTGGAAGCTCGTTCATTGTTTTGCAACGATATAGCGGCAGCTGCAAGTATTCCGCGTTGCCTTTCAAGCTCACAGCAGCTATACGAGTACGCAACTCTCATTTGGTTAGATTAAGTTGACAGAGCGCAAATATGTTTTCTTTTCCGAGAGCCTCCATCTTCCACCAGTTCAGGTATTATATCAAATTGTCGATGACTAGATAACTAGCAGCTTCGGGAAGGCTGAGATGCAGTTTATGCATAATCAAGAAGCAGTCTAGACGAGCAATTACCGTGGCCGAGCTAAAGATTCGCACAATGTTAATGCCTCGCGATCGAGTCGCTTGAGTACATAATTCCAATAATTGATAGAGGGAGAGGGAAATTAGGGCCGCAGGGCTATGACAATTTTAACGATCGACAATTATTGTCGGCCAACTTTACGCGTCTCGAGCATGCAGCTCAATAATAAACTAAAAATTTCTCGGATCCCCAACGATTTTTCGAGGTCGTTCTCATCGAGTTGCTTTTATGCCACGCTCGCGCCGCGCACTAACAATATTCATTCACGCAGCTCGTATACATGTCCATTCTACTTTTTGCCAAAATATTTGCTCGATCTCTCGTCGTTACTTTGCTGCCATTATATTCGATGAAAAATCATGCAGTTCTTAGCTGCACTAGTAATATTCGAAATTACCCTTATGTAGCATTATTGACACGTGAAAATGTATTTTTTGCATTCTCCGGATTTCAATTGCAACAATACCTACCCGTATGTGTATTTATGTATGCACCGCGCGCTGATTACAAATAAACGGAATTAACAAAGGAAAATTAATTAACCGAGTTTTACTTGAAAAGCCCTGAAGTGGCTCAGAGTTAATTAACATTCAGCGGAGCTGGAGCCACTGTAAAGATAAGTATACCAAAAACCAGGAGGTTGCGCGCACTAATGAAGCTTACGAATGAACCTTAGTCAGCGTAGCACAAAAGACGCGCGATAAACAGACAAGTAGCCCGCGTAATATAACGGGGGGATAGAAGAAAAACAAGAAATTTGAATTTTTACGGCCTAGACGACAATGACTATTAGCATCGTTAGGGGCAAACAATTTCATTGTTTATTTCAAGGCCAGCCAGTGGAAAGAACAATGCCTCTCGGCGAAAATGCCCCGCGAGCGCCAATCACACGAACATACCTCCAGGCTGAAGGCCAATTGTTGTGGTTCGCCGGATGGGTATGATATGCGCTAGTTTCGTCATACTGTCGCCCACGCTCGCTAATGCCGGAGCATTCCTTCCGTGTTCTGCCGAATTTTTTTCGTGCTTGGCAAACCTTTTTTTTTTAATATCCAAGTTTTCATCTATTTTACCAACAAAAATACCTACTTGTCATTTTAAGTATTTCATTTGATATTTATTCGTCTTCGTCTGAGAAAAAATGGAAAAAAGCAAGTGCTATTGAAATTTGAGTAAGAAGACCTTTGAATGAAAATGCAGAAAATGATTGTCTACAAAAAGCTGTGATTTAGATTTTTCTATCTGAGGAAAGAGCAATAAGCTATAAGTGAAAATAATAATTTTAAAATCTACCCGCGCAAGAAAATATAACTGTCATACTAAACATGTATATTTTTTGAACTCTAAAGTGTAGGTTTTAAAAGCCAGTCGTGAAGCTTTTGAGTGACGTGAATAGGTTTCAATAAAAAGCTCTTGAAATATACATTCTTCGCTATTCAAGACTCCCCAATGTCGCGCTCTATGAAAAGAATTTTTACAAAATTCTGACGACAATTCACAGGAGCAATTGATGATTTTTCACTCCATTTTTCATTCGATATCGAAATTCAGCACTGACGTAATTTTTTGAAAAACTAAAGCCAAATGCAATCTACAGTATCAAAGATTAGAGCTGGTAACTATGATTAGTTCGGAATCGTGTATCTACGAGCCGCGCAATCATAGATGAAATATTGGTTTCGGCCGCGAGCGTTCTATAGGTGATCTGGATGCGCAGGCAAAGCCTTTAGTGCGTTGATTTGAATATCAAGCAGGATTATTGTGCTGATCGTGCAAACAGGTTGCGGAGCTTTCCTTGTTTCTCTGCATTACCAACAATCGCTCAATGACTTCAAGATAAAGGATGGCCTGCTTATACGGTTTCTCCGTGAAAATGTCATTCTTGATTATCTTTACGAGCTCTATGCCCCCCCCCCTCTCTCTCTCACTCTTTATGGAAATATAGAAGCGGAAAAAATGCGCTGAAAGCTTCAGCGGCATTAGTCACTCTGCATTAAGTGCAAGTTCAAGTCATCAACTCTCAGAGCTACGGCACTACTTCGTCAAAATTTTCAACTCGCTTTTTTGCGCTTACTTGACATCCATTTACGCTAAATGAAGTTTATACAGTTTTAAGCTCAAACAGTCATTGACTGGCCTTAAGATATTGTGCATGGAAATTTATTAAAAGTTCATATACTTTAAATCTTGAACTTTTGTTAGGAGGGGATGTTTAAAAATTTCTGTTCAATTCTCTTCTCTGTTCTGTCAATCAAACTCGTATTTCAACCTTTTTCACATTTGTTGACGTACAAGGTAAAAAAAACATTCATAACGGTAAATAAAAAATTAAAAAACATTGAACTGCAAAATTTATCGGTCCGCTTGCAAACCCATACATGGTTTCTCATTTTAAAGTATTGCCAACAATCTGAAAATTCACCATGACACTTGTATTCGTTATTTCAAACTGGTGCCAAAGCAGTAAAACAGATATTTCCAACCACTTTAATCAACAGTATCCAATTTAAATAGTCGAGCTTGAATTGTAAAACTGATCTCGAGTGTGAAAGTCGAGAGCCTTTTACTCGGCACTTAACATTGGTATTCGGAGCAACGTTGCAATAGCGAGAAAGAAAGAGAGAGAGAGAGAGAGAGAGAGAGAGAGAGAGAGGGAGGGAGAGAGAGAAAGCGATAACAATGCGATCATTGTTAGGGTTGCAAACGGCTACCACTGGCTCATCGATTCTTACGTGCCCGCCGCGTCTATTCTTGCAAGCTCGCACACTTATCCCAAGCGGCATTTATACAACTCTACGAACGTTTTATACTCTCTCGCCCCTTTCGTTCGAGATAATAAATTTACCTGGAAACGTCATGCAAATGACTGCTAATAATTATGCGACCGCGGGTGTGAAATATGCGACCACCGTTTATTGCAAAAAACGAGCGCAAGTCAAATGGATGAGATCCGCAATTCAGGCGGACGCGACAATCGACAATATTGAATAAAAGCTCTATTGGATTACTTCGATTCAGAAGCTATAACTACACTGTATTGTGCGAGGAATAAGAGAAGAATAGAATTTTTTGATGAAAAATCTGCAGGTAGCAAATCCCTCTTTTTTACACGCGTAATTTTTTGTCATTGTTTATTTTGCTGGACAGCTCGGCAGCAACAGTTGCATGTGCCTTATTAACATTACAATTAGCTGTTAAACAATTGTTGTACATTTCATGAAAAACAAGAGCCGAAAAAATTCAGCCAAACTCGTGGTGCAAAGCAATCATTGTTATTTCCGAGCGAAACGACGTCTACATAAAGTTAATTTTATTCAACTTTGTGATTGCGGCAATTACGCTGACCACGAACAATCAGCATGCAAGTAAAATTAATTGCGCATTTAACTGCTTGGTAAATAAGTATGTTTCAAATTCCGCAAACACGTGCAGACGAAGTTCTATCTGTGCAAACTCCTCGTTGAAATTCGATTTTTCCGTTCGTACATATAGGTAGGTCCGACAAGAGAAATAGCCTCTAGAGAACCGCCTGGACCGACCTAATCGACCGTCAAATTGCGTATTCATGCGCATCACCGAGGCAAACTAATTTTGGTTCGCTGCATATGTCATAATTTTTTACGCAGCGCTCGAAGCGACTTTAAATATAAACCGTGTTGGCCGTGTATGTGTGCTCGTGCGTTGTCGAGGTAGCGAAGCGATTTTTTGTGTTTCATCGTGTCGACTGGAAAAATGCTGCGATTGGATTTTTTTGTTTTTGCTTTTGTTTTTTTTTTTTGTTTGTACGACTCGATGGAAATGGAAGCCGCGAAGCGTGTGCTTTTCGTGTTACAAGTTAGTTTTTTTTCATTTTCAGATTTAAACTTCCGTTCCGGAAAACTACTGTGGGTTTAGATCTTTTTTTCAGAATGACTGTTTAATTGAATTTTTCTAAAGTTGTTTTTCTCACCCCTTGTTTGAAAACTCTCGAGTGTTGTAGGCTGAGTAGAGTTTTAACGAAGTTTAAATGCAGCATGAATAATTAAGTGGAAAAAATGCGAATTAAAAATATTCTAGAGTTAACTTTGTATGAACATTGCTAGAGAGAGAGAGAGAGAGAGAGAGATAAAAATTACGGTTTTATTTTATTATTACTAGAGTATAAGTAATGGGATGCTGAAATCCGCTGAATAACTAAGTAATCAAATCACATCAAAAATATGATATTTTATGAAAAATACACGCAGGAGAGTTAAAAAAAGCTGCGGAGAAGAAAAAAATGCGCAGTCTACCCAAACAAAAGGCATCGACTTGTAACGTGTTTGAAATACAAGCGCGTTAATTACGTCAACAAAATGGGATATTTTTAAGCAACTTTGAATTTCCGAGCCACTAAGGCCGGAAAAGTATTTCTATTTTCTTTTGCTTTGAGTGAAAATCAACGAAACTATTCTGTTTGCTTTAGCTCGTTCTATTATTAAAATATATCGAATGCAGAAAAAACGTTCTATTTCCCTATGGTTAAAAACTTTCGAATTGAATAACCAATGATTGAAAAGAATAATCAACTGAAACTAATGGAAATTTCATTGCTTTATGAAAATTATTTTCTTAGCATAAAACGTTCGCTAATGAAAGTGATCGATCAAAACAAATTATATCAAAACGATTGACGAATCCGCGCAACTCGATTGTCGGAATAAATTTGCAGGTGATTTGCAGGCGTAAAAGTCAACGGCAGCGACGAATGCACAACACGGCAAAGAAAGGACAAAACAAAGCAAAAAGGGAGGGAAAAATAATAGAAGCTTTGACAAGGAGCTTGCGAACGCGCAACAAGTAGCACTTTTTCACTGGCTCAAGAGGAGAGAGAGAGAGGGAGAGAGAGAGAGAGCACACGCAGCAGGCCGACCGAATTTTCGGTGCGCTCGATTGGCCGTTATAAATACAATGGGTCGAGCGCTCTTGCCGCAAGAGAGACTTTTTCCAAGCAAGCAACACAGAGCTAATTAAAGGCGCTCACTCTCGAGTGGATACGATTTGACGATCGCTTGATTTATCGCAATGACTTTAGTGCCTCTACACATCGAGAATACAGGGCGCCTCAGTGTAATTGATTATACCGTATACATATACAAAGTAGTGGCGCAAGCAATTTTTGTTTGACCGCCGCCGTTTTCCCGCGCAAGCTTGTGTCTTTAATCTGCCGCGCGCTCTCAAAACAAACTTTGCCAGTCCAATGAGAATCGCAAGTTGCATAAAGCTTGATCGTGATAAGTTTTTCTTTTTATTTATTCATCGGCTATTTCTTTTCGAATTTCTTCGACCAAATTGATAAATGGTACATCGAAATATTGAACTGTATTGAACAATAAAATGTTTTATATTTCGAATCATCAATGTAGCTACTATGAAACAAACGAGAGCTGATGCGCACGATCATTGGCACGAAAGCTCTACGTAACTCCAAGCAAGATAGCTTTATTAACGGAGCTAACTTCTGACGACGTCCAAGAGGCGACGGCAGCGAAGCATTGTTAGCAAGATTACCATTATATTCGAGCAAAATACAGCGACTAGTTTGCCTCATTTCCATTTGCATCGACGGACTCAAAGACTTACGAGCGTGAAGTTCTTCTCTCGTGCATCAAACATAAATCAGTCTCGAGCTTTCCACGCATCCTCGCTTCAATACAAGTGAATCTCTCGAAAGTTGGCACAACTTATTAAATTTATATTTCCGCCAACGTACGCGGAGTAAATATATGCGCAAAGTTGTCAAAGCATTGTTCGACTGTTCGTTCAGCAGTGAATCGATCGCAGCCGGGCCAATCGCAGCGAAGCGAAACATCTTAAAATTCGGTAGACGTTTGCGAATGTTTTATCGACGAAGTCTATGTGTATCTAGATACACCCATGCGCAAATGTTTGCTTTCGCGCTTCAGTGTCGGGGGGGGGGGGGGGGGGGGGGGGGGGGGGGGCGGGGGGG
>JAWWMK010000040.1:6669464-6721607 GCA_035047105.1 Galeopsomyia nigrocyanea | reverse complement strand
TGTTTGGTTTCGAGGTTGATTCTCGCCCCCCCCCCCCCCCCCCTCCATCCTTCACCTCCTCTCTCTCTCTCTCTCTCTCTCTCTCTCTCTCACCCTTGGGCGCTTGAAAGTTACATGCTTATCCCGAAAGTTCAACGTGACGTACGGACATTGTCGTGTGAGTTTCTTGGTCAAAACTGCAAGATTGCGGAAATTGCTCTCGAATCGTCGGGACGAAATTGATTGTTTAATGGAAATTCGATACTACGAGCGGCCGATAGCCATCACGATTTTGATTTTATTCGTCAGTTCGCAAGCATTTCGATATGGGTCGTCAGTCAAAATGTAATGGTCCGTTGGGGTGAAATTTCATCTTTCTCTCTCCTGCGGAAAATGGCAGGCTTGCATTATAAAGATAGCCGTATCGAGCCGTACACTTACAACCAACATTCTAATATTTCTCCGAAAATAAAATACTTAATCAAACAATATTTTCATCGTGCTGTAATTTGATAACAAAATTAATTTTTATAGATAAAAAGCTCAATAAAAATTATTTGGAAAATATTCAAATTGAGAGATTTTACAGCGGCAAAAATACATTTATATTTTATAACGTTTAAATCTTCAATGTATGATTTATCGTGTTTAGCTTACTTTTTATTGAATAATTTATCTTATGCTTTATTTTATTTTTACATGAAAATGTTTGTCTCTTTGTATTTCAACCAATTTAGTATTTACTAAGCTTGAATAAATAACTAAAAAAGCATTGATGTTTAATTCATGGCGATGTACGAATTGACAACAGTAATCTATTTTAGGCAATTCTGTGTTAAATTTGGCTAAAACAAATACAGTCGATTTCTTTTTGTATGTATTATCTCAGATTTTTCACGAATCTATTCGTCTTATCTCAATTTCGATAAAAAACATTGTTCAACAATCTGAAGATGTAATATAAATTTTTGGTATCTACAAAAACAGAATCAAAAAGCTTGTCTTTTTTCTATGTCAGACCCGAATAATAGCCACATGTTTATCCTATTTAATAATGAACCGTCTAAATTAAGCTCATCGATTTATATATGGTAACAAGATTCCAAATTAGTAGAAAAAAAATGATAATCATGACAAATACCAAAGTAATACAGAAATGTTTACCATAGAATTGTAAAATCGTAATAAAAGGAAAAAGCTTCACACTGATGCTTTCTACAGCAGCAGCGGAATCTGGAATGATCAATGGTGAGAGCTCGCAGCAGCAGCAGCAGCAGCAGTAGCAGACACAGCCCAAATCACTGACACCCAAAAAAAGCTCGCGGTACGTTCGAGAGCACAAGCACGACTGAATACTCTCGCTCGGCGGCGCACGCCGACTATTTTTCTCCCTCTCTCACTCATACACTGACGCTCTGGCTGCTGGCGCGTGTGCGCGAACAGAGGGAGGCGGTTAGATTAGCCGGACGTACACCTTTTTTCTTTCTCCTTCCTTCCCCGTGAGGAGCACAGAAAAAAAAGTACGAAAACCAGCTCACACTCTTTTATTGCTGAGCTGTCTACTTCTCTTTGTTTTAGGAAAACTTTGAAATATTGCGATAGAGGCTTATGGTTTGAATGAAACCACGTGAAAATTAACGGACTACCGGTGATGCAAGGTGGCTTGTGTGTAGTATGTATAGTGTGCTTTTTAAAAAATGCTGTCTGGCATTGAAGAGGAACAGGGGGTGGACGTGATACAAGGATTTGTAGGGAAAAAACAAACGACTGTTTATCATAATTAATTGTAATGTAAGGGTTTGCTCGTGAGACGGTGACAGTGAGGCGATGATGAGCTAATTTTAGAGGTGGCGCGCGTAGATTTAGGTGTTGAAAAACGCATTGAAAAACGTGCGAGTTGAAGGCACGTGTTAGACTGTCTTACTTTGCAAAACATTGCGCGCTCTTCGCTTGATTATTGATTCAAGCTGATGGTGGTTAAAGCATACGTTTCTATGAATGCTAACTTGCTTGTATTGTGACAAAGATAAACAATCAGTTTGAGGAACGCGATTCAAACATCGAAGACCACTACTTTTTCACTTGTTATTTATCCCAGAGAATGCGTAACAGTGGCAGATGTAGGCAATCAATGTTCCATTGAAGAAAAAGGCGAGACGATTGTAAGGAGCTTCCTTTTCAATGTCGCCCGCGAGAGCTTGCAAAATATTGTTCTTTTGCATTTGTACTGATTGTCGGTGCTTTAATAAGCCGCAAGTTTGGAGGAAAGCAAAAGCAGCCGCGCAAAAGATTGTTCGCATAACTGATATTTCAACAAGTTAGTTTGAGATGAGTACAAAGACAAAGATACAAGAGAGTTAGCAAACATACTGGTGAGTGAGTGGTGAGAGGAGGATAAAAAAAAGAAGAAGAAGAAAAAATGAAAACTGCTGACGTATCGAGGATGAATTAAGGAAAGGAGGATTTTGCCGGCAGAGCTAGAAGATTCGGGCTGGCGGGAAATGGAAATCCAATAGTTGCCAGGAAACTGCCAGGTGCGCACTGACGGTCTAAGTAAGAAGCATGAGGGACAGTGGAAGCAGGAAAGCGAGAGATGGGCCACATGGCTGCGCTTGGCAAAAGGCATGCAGCACCGCGGTGAGAGCTCTGCGTAGTTGCAAGTTGCAGCTATACATGTGTAATACTAAATGTAGCTATATTCCTTAATGGGCCGCCCGCGCCGCCGCGCCGCCGCGCCGGCCCGAGACACACTCTTCGTCGCGGTCTGAGCGTCATTGTGATTTAGAAATGCACACTCGCTGGACATGCGAGGTAGTCTAGGAAAAATAAATGAAAGTACGATCAACGGCACGGAGCAGAGCTTGCAAGCGATAAAACTTGTAGGAACGAAGGAACGAGAGCAGCAAGTTAAAAGCTCGAGAGGGTATAACGCCGCCGCACGTATAAATATCGCCGCCCCGAGAAACAAGAAATCGAGCTCTCCGTGCGTAGTAATAGCTTCAGTTTTTTCTCGCTATATTTATAGTCGCCGCAGCCGCTGCTCCTTCTCCCTCTGTTTTTATTGTATTTCCATCTAAAAACATAATCAAGTAGACGACAAGACTAGTGACTTGATCAAAGTCCTATTGTTTTTGACTTATATCGCAGCTGTTATATTGAAAAATTTAGCAAATTCAACCTACGCGTCCTCCATCGCCGCAATTGCTGCTTTCGTGTAAATCCGGGCTGCGATCGCGTGGCTCAAACTCACACGAGGGATCACATGTCATGCCGAATGAAGGCTCAAAAATAAATTAGACGCGCGCAGCGTTGCAAGCAAGCGCCCCATCGGTTAATCTCTCTTCTCTTCCGACCAGCGCACCGACTAAATCCAATTATTCAAGCGGCCTCTACAAGCACTTTTTCACATCCAACTACACCGCCAACATCAACAGCCCCCATCATCTTTACTTTCGCTTCGCCCAAATCTACTCTCGCATAGAACTCTGCATCATCAAGCTTATGATTAATTAAACAACTTTTCGCCTGGCCTAGATAATCAATACTTTGACAGCAAGATGCGACCCACCCGGCGTAATGCCTCCGCTTGTAGGATAGCTTGGCGAACAGATACTCGACCAAGGTTTTTTCACTTTTCATTCGCTCTCGCGTCAAGAGGATCATTTTTTTCTTTTTTTCCTTTCCAAGCTGAAAGCAAGTCCAATGACTTGTTGATGGAGTTAGCCTGAGATTGAAGATCATTTGGAAAGTTTGATGAGACAACATCGACTTCATCTGATCTTTGACCACTTCGTACTGATTTGATTCGCTGCCTGCCAATCTCGATAGATTACGAAATCCGTTTAAAAAATGCCCTTTTCTGGGCTCTAGAATGGCTAAATATTTTTTCTTTCCTAGGCCTTCCGGACCTGTCTCATCTTCTTATTTAAGCTAAAATATAGTGATGATTGCAAATTCTCGCGAACAATAGCAAAGTCCGCAGCAACTCCTTGTTCGACATTTTCCCATTATAATCCAATTTTTCCCCACTTTTTCCCCGAAAATAGGCGAAAAATAAATACTGATTTATCGGCTTCTATAAGACCGCTAGAAACATTTTTGAGCAGTCAAAGTAGCAGCAAATAAAAAGACCTTTACGTAGAAAAAAAGTTTCGTTTCAAAATAATTATCCGGTAAAAAGTTATCAACGAAATTACAAAATATTTAAATTTTCAGTTTGTTAATAATATTGGAAAAATGCCCCAAAAAGTAGCTCCTGCAGACTTTTCTACTGTTCACGAGCATTTTTCATCACTACTATACACGCCTTAAATAAGAAGAAGAAACAGGCCTGTAAGCCCTAGCTTATAGAAAAGAAATTTTGCGTTTCTAGACCCAAGAAAACTGCTTTTTTTTAACGGATTTCGTCATATTCCAATTCCACACAAAAAATCGAATTATTCGGGACCAGTTATAAAAAATATCAAATTGAATCGACGCTCTTAATGCTTTCAGATTCGTCGCAATTGGAATATTTGAAGAAACGCTGCCGAATTAATGGATTTTTTTGTGTGGAATGGGACATATACACTATTAATTGATTGGTGGATAGTTTATTTGATAAAATTTTACAAGAGTTATAAAAAAATGTGCTGAAAATATTTGCTCTCATATTTCAAGCATTTGATTATTAGCATTGAAAAACATGTTCTCATGAAAATTACGAAAAAGCCGGTAAAGTTATCTTTGAACATAGAAAGATTTGCGGAGATCGTGTCAGTTGTCAGATGACGAAAAGACGCGAGCAACAGTAATTATTTCAGTACTTTCACATGACACATCTCTAAATTGCCGAATCTCATCGCGCCTGCTCATCTCAGCAATGACGTGTTGCGAAGGAGTGAAGTATGAAGCAAGCATGTTTGTATGTGTGCAATTAATCAACATTCTCACGGGGATTCCCTTCCAATCGGATCTCGTTTGCAAAGCGGAGATGGAAAAAAGGTCCAATTTCCAAGATCGCGTCGTCGTCATCGTCGTCGTCGCCGTCGTTGTCGTCGATGTGCAGGAGAGTTCGCGAGGAAAGCTGCCAGGCGTTTTTTGGCCGCGAGCACTTGCCAAACTTCAACACGTGTAAAATTCGCGTGAGAGATTGCGACAAAGTAGCCTCAGCTCCTCTTGCTACTCCTTTCCGCTGTGCCAATTATCGACACGCTACCTATACTGAAAGAGAGAAGCGGCACTTTGTTAAAAGCTAATGCTCGCCAAGAATGCCCAAGTGGATGCTTTTGTTTTGAAGCCGCGCGCGCTTGCAGTGTGAAAGAGAGAAATAGAATAGGTTTGCGCGCTCGAGTAAAGTTTTTATATAGTACGTGGAATGCAATTACTGGGCGGGACGAACTCGGCCAGCAAGTTTCCCAATGACAAATTAAGTCGCAATTGAGAGTCAATCTTTGAAGCGTCGTCGTTGCTGCATGTGAAAGAATGAAGCGCGCAACAAAGGCAGCTCTTTGCTGGAAAGCGGCAACTGGACCCGCGTGCAAGTAAGCTGCAGTTTCCGAAGCCGCTTGGGCCTCGAGCAACAAGTCTCTTTATCTGTCTCTCATTCTCTGTTTGCGATTGTGTGCGTGAGTGGCTTTTCACGCCCCGCTAATGACTCGCTAACGAAAAAGCTTGGGGGTACGTTTGTCTCGGTATAGGCTCAGAGTGTTTTATCCATCTGATACACTGCAGTGTTGCTTTTTCAGCTGTATTAATGAAGCTCAAGTCAGACGATTGATCTGATTCTTGAGGTTGATTGGTCGTTATAATTTTTAGGATAATTCATGTGCCGATAGAATGTATTTTAATTCATCATTCAAAATGCCCAATTATTCGCAAGCTCCATGTTTCAATGAAAATTCCCATCCAATATTCAAAGTGAAAGTTTTTTTTTTCTCCCGATGCTCGGAAGTAGAATCGAATTTCAATTTCAATTAGAGTCATCAAAGCATGCAATTTCACTTTGACGAAATGAAATTTCCATGTTATACCTTACGAATAAATTATATTGCAGCCGTATAACAGGACGGGATTTTGAAATTGAGCATCAATATAAGTGAAATTCAATGTAACTACGCTACATCAATCCCTCCCTTCGGTTGGTGGTCTAAGTTTATCGAGCAATTAGTAATATACAGTGCGAAGCAACAAAGTAGACAGAAAAAAAATTGAAGGGAGCAAGGGAGGGGCTCGGGGCTCGGGGCTCGGGGCTCGGGTTCGAGGTATTAGCCACATGAATATCACGTACCGACATATGTATGGAAGAAGGATTTCAGTCGTTATATATATTTTCATATGAGCGATAAATGAAGCACAAAATGATCAGACAACCGTGGATTGCGCAAATAATGGGCTTGAGATAATTGACGTAATATGTAGATATATAAAAAAGCTGGGAGCATGAAATTTGATGAGGTAAAAAATTAGGCAGCTGCTACGGCAGAATAGCACTGCAATTAATCCAGTGGCATGCGCGCGGGCGAAGCGATAAAACTGTGAGGCATCGATGAGCATGAGAGATAGATGGCGAGGGGTGGTGCCTGGGTGCGATTATCATCCCCCGTTTGGACAGGCGCGTTGCATAATTTGTAATGGTGCAGTATAAAAAGCTCTTGTCGGGAGAGACGCGCGCACGGGAATGCCGACAGCAGCAGCAGCAGCAGCAGCAGCAGCATTACGAGAAAGTTATTTTTAGCCGATCGACAATAGCTTCAACTCGTATATACGAATGCTGAAACCGTTGGGGGTGTGCTACTGCTACTGCTACTACTCAAGAGCAGCTACCCTGACGTCAGCTATATACGAGATCGCAGCCAGATAAAAAAGAGAATATTGCTGTCGCCGAGAGCAAAAGGACAGATCGAATGGAATTGTTCCTACGGGGATCAGTGCTGCTGGCCATGGCGGCTCGCGCTTAGCTTAATTGAGCTTTGCGATCTATCAGTTCGACACTACTTTCTCTTTGTTCATTATTTGCTGCTTGCTATAGCTTTTCTTTTTTTCCCCGGTATATTTAACCATTTGCGAGATGCACGAGCTTTAGCGAACGTTTATTTTCAAACATTAACTCTTGATTTTAGATTCTTTTTTTTTCTGCCACATTAATTTTTTGTCGAACGTCTATTTTGTCTGTCACTGAAAAATTTTGTAGTAATTCAACAATGTGTTTCTTTTACACGTTTTAACATATCAACAAGCTCTTGAACAATTCCGGAATTTTTTAATACCAAACAAACAACATTGTAAAACGAAGATTAATTAGCTGATCATCGCTCTTCCTAAAATTTTCTATAGCTAAGCGCTCGAGGCAACATATTTTCCGCACATCCGAATTCCTGAAATTTAACTTGTCGTTTCTAGCTGATGCTTCTCAAAACATAGCAGCCAGCGCTCACTTGTCTTATAGTGAATAAAGAATTACGCATGATAAATTAGTTCTGTCAAACTCCCAGAGCATTGTATTTTATTTTTAATCCTACAGCCGGCGCTGCTCAAACGCGCTGATAGTTGTTTGCCAAAATATACATTTCTCAACATTATTGTACGAGACAGCTGTTTATTTGCATTCAATGATTAACTGGGAATTTTACAATCTCAATTACCATGACGATGCCACTCTAAATTATTACTTTTCATCCAAAATTTTTCAACAGCAGTTGGATATTCCAAATATTTTCAAGCCTACCAAATATTGATCGTTGAAAAATCATAATCATCAATAATAAATAAATAAACATTTATAAATGCGATATATGCGACATGCGAGCAGCTCGCGCGTGCGAATCAATTCAAACTTGGCGCGCAGCGTCAGCTCGGCGGTCCCGCAAGATGGCGGCAGGTCGATTGCAACGTTGCCGTTAATGTCGATCAATTTTCCAAGCTTCTTCTCAAAAACGCGCATTGTTATTGCAAATTTGGTTTGAAAATATCCTCTTTGAATATTTAATAACGATTGATGCGGAGCCGCGAACAAATGAAAATCGGCATGTAAATATCGGCTTTTAGTGCGTCGTGGAATGTGCGAGGAGCAGCTACCGTGTTACGCGGCTCCGCATGATGCTCTCGAGGAAAAGTCCCGGCTGGGTGGAAAAACCAGCGCGTTGGCTGGTCGGTTCGGGCCAGCTAGGCATTGTCTTGAATGAGGATTGTCGGCAGCTGAGAGCCGGCGCCTCCCGGCGGAGCTTCATCGAGGACTGGCATTTTTACGAGAGTGCACAGTGGCGGCTAGCCGATTTGGCAACATGGCAACCAAGCTTTTCCCGTTCTCCCGTGCTGGTGCACCGCAGTCCAGAGCCGAGTCTCGCTGATCGCCCAGGATAGTTGTTCAACTTGGTCATCCTCTGGACCCCCCGAAGTACCAGCACCAGCAACTCGTCCAAGACGACCAAGACGAGTCCGCTGGGATACCAGGGCAACACTCATCGACTGGGAAGCCAAGTTGCGGGACCAATCGTACGGGGATATTCGAGTGAACGGCCGTGAAAGAGAGGGGCCTTCTGTGTGTATGTGTAGCAGCGAGAAAGAGAGAGAGAGAGAGAGAGAGAAAGACGCGCTCCGCTGCTGGGCCAAGCCAAGGCGACGAGTCCGGGAGGCGCGACCAGGGTTCAAGTGTGCCGCTGCTCTGTTTTCACGGGCTCACCAAGTGCAACAGGTTGGCGGAGTTAGCGCGCAACTCGCGGATACAAGTGTTTCCTGTGGCGAGCTGCATTAGCTATTGTATGCGTGAACAGCTCCTGGTTCTGGTGCTGGCCGCGCGAGTCTACCCCCTGGAGGCCAAATAATCGCTGAAAAAGTGTTCTCAAAGTGCTGGACCAGCTAGAGCAAAGAGTTTTGTTCATCCTGTGATATGAGATGGATCCTGGTTTGCTGGATTGTTGCTCATGGCTTGCTATTGAGATGATACTCTGCGTAAGTACAGTAGCCGAAACATGGAGTTTCTGAAAAAACTCCATTTTGAGTCAGATTCCCCAGCTAGTGATTCATAAGGAAGTTAGCTTTATTAGTCTATTCAATTTTTTTGTAATTTTCAGTATGTTTTTTAATACATAAGTTCAGCAATTTCATTGCAAAGTAGTAAATACAATAGTATTTTGGAAGCACGCAGCATGAGCCTCTGCTATAGCTATAGAATTATCCAAGCTGAATATTGTTCTGAATTAAATTGGTTTATCAGATTTTTCTAGTTACTGAATGTCAAACTAGCAAGTTATGGCTTGATGGTGGTTATCAGCAATTTAGTGTTGTAGTTGAGGCCTTATGAAAGAAAGTGAGAATAAACTAAAAACTGTGATGAAATGAGACTCATAGCAAATGACATATATTCTGATGAGTATAATATATTGCAGATGTAAACATTACGTGGATTGGATTGGAATGCATCGAATCGCACTGTTGGCCAAGGCAGAAGGATGTTTGTCCCAAGGATAACCTGATTCTGTTGAAGCAGAGCTGAGCAGAGAATCGTGCTGCTCATGGTACTTTATCCGTCCAGCAGATATCCTCCAAACTCAAGTATGGAGGAGCCTGCCAAAAAGAAGCAGCGAATCGAGAACGGCGAGGAGGGCGAGGAGGGGGAGGAGGGGGAGGAGGAGGATAGCGGAGGCGAGGAAACGTCGGAGATCGAGAGGCTGCAAAACAGCCTGCTGAGGCAGTGTTTGTGCAACGTGTCGGAAAGTAGCCTACGCAAGCCGTTCATGAGCAGCGCCGGGCCGAGCAACGTGCTGTCCGAGTGGGAGCCAGACAAGTGCCTGGAGTTCCTGAGCGCCCTGCAGCTGCTGTTCGACGTGGCTATCAAACAGAACACTCGGGGAGTGATGTGCGGTCGCATCGCGGACGTGTGCAAGGCCCTGGCGCGAAACGAGCACGGGATCGTCGACCAGATGATCGACCTGTCGTGCACGAGCAACAAATTCATCTCGTTCGCGGCGAGCAGGGCGCTGGCGTCGTTCTTCATCATCAGCAAGGAGAACGTGGAGGCCGCCTGGCTGGAGAGGCTGACGCAGTCGCTGCTGAACACCCACTCGCCCACGCGAATGCTGTTCACGCTGGACGTGGTGAAGAGGGTTGTGGAGCACAAGGACGGCGTCGGCGGCGGCGGCGGCGGCGGCGGCGGCCACCCGCTGGAGGACGCGGAGACGTCGCATCCGCCGGCGGGCTGCAACGTCATCGGCATCAGCGACCCCGAGAGCCTGGACAGCAGCGCGGTCAAGGCCATGTGCGTGAAGGCCCTCGAGTGCAAGTGGACGGCGCTGGTGTCCAAGTTCGACGCGATCCTCGGCTCGTACACGCCGCAGCACGAGTCGGCGGTGGTGACGTTCCTCGACCTCTGGGAGTCGATCATCAGCGTGAAGGCCAACCTGTCGGTGATCGACACCAAGCTCTTCTACTCGCAGCTCGACGGCCTGGTCTCGCTGCTGAACGGCAGCGTGCCCGGGGTCGTCTGGCGCCACCTGCTCGGCCTGTTCAACGAGGTGCTGTGCTACGGCAGCACCCTGGCGCTGCAGGACGTGCTGCCGGAGGAGCCCTGCCTGGTGGCCCACTCGATCGTGCGCGCGGTCAAGGACGGCCGGCTGCTCGACTCGCTGCCCTACCGGCACGGCTGCGGCCGCTTCGGCGGCGGCTCCGGCGACGGCGACCAGCCGCTGCTGCAGAAGCTCGTGCTGCTGGTGCTGAAGAGCGTGGCGGTGACGGTGAAGGAGACGCGCAGCGACTCCAGCGACTCCTCGCTGGCCTCCGACGCCGAGGACCTGGACGCGGACATGGCGGTGATCGAGCGCAGCATCAGGGAGGTGCTGCGCCAGCTGGACCTCTGCGTCAAGGCGCTCATGCCCTTCCACCCGGAGATGCCGCTGTCCCAGTGGGTCGTGCAGATGTTCCACGACCAGGACGACTTCCTGATCGAGGGCATGGTCTGCTGCCTGGACGTGGCCAACGGGCTGTTCTACCGGGGCCCGCCGCCGCTCAGCGACCTGGGCAACATGCTCAGCCCGACCCTCACCTTCGTCCAGTTCATCCGGGCCGTCTCCCACGACCACGACGTGCTGCTCGACTTTCTCGTCAGCAACGAGACCTGCTTCCTGCTCTATCTCTACAGGCTGCTCAAGTACATCAGGCGCTTCTGGCCCGAGTTCCTCTCCTGCTGTGGCCGCGACCTCGACGACATCATGGCTGTACTGGCGAATCTCAAGCAGGCCATCGACAGACTCGTCTCCAAGGATCTATTCCCCTACAATATCAACCCGGTACTCCGACTGCTCGAAAAGTGCGAATCACTTTACGAAGGCAACGTAGACAATTAACGCTTGCTCCCATCCCGCACCACACCGCAATCTTTGCCAATCGCTCTTTTTCTATTTTTATCAATACACTCAATTCAATAACTCAACGTCATTTATAAATTTTCTTATTGTATAAAAATCGTGCTTTCCAACTGACCAATGCTATTTAGTTTTTCGCTCTTCAGTCAAGCTGTTGTACATTTTACTATTAATTGTAATATGCTCTCTTTAATCATACAACAGAATGTAGGTCTAATTAAGCATGAGGTTATAACTTATATCAATATATTCGTAAACTACGTTTATTTATCACGAATTATAGATTAAATTAACGAAGTACAATCAATTCCAATTGTTTGTATCTTCATTCATGTGCAAATATTCTTTCGTGTTAATAGTCATGAAATTTTGAATATTTCCTTCTTGTAAAATCACATTTCTTTCTCGAATTTCACTAGGGATTCGAGTTATTTCTTATTTTCGAGGGTTCTATTGTGAAATTTGGTGATTTATTACAAGCTGAATTGAAACTATAGAGATTCACTGAGGTGCAAGTCGTTTGCAAAAAATTTTAAATAGTACAAAAATTTTTTTAATAAAGCATTCAAACCCGATTAATCACTGCAAAAGGAATGTAATGGTGCTACAAAGTATCTATATCTCGACCAAAGCACCACGACAATTAAGTTTCTTTAGTATTTATATACTTATATCGACTAACATTTCACACACACATCTATTCAGATTTCTACGTTTGATAGTGACTTGATTAGGTGTTGCAGAGATTGAACTCCACCGATAGTCATGCAGATCATATTATCCCTGTACATGAAATAATTAATTTACAGTCCGATTATGAGTATCATTTGTAATTGTGAAGTAATAGGATTGATAGAAATAAAGCGCGATGAATTTCCTGTTGGGGATTAGTTATACATATTTTATTCCGTTATATCCCGCGATTAACTTAAGGATGTGAAATCACCTCGCGCTCTTTTGAACATGACAAGGGCAAGATCTTCAAGTAAATTATTTCTTGATGTACATTGTAACTGTTGAAATTTTTTGCTTATATTTATGACATTTTTCAATTATTAGTTAGTAACAATTAATTGCCTTTAGATTTTCAAATGATAGAGCGTTAAACCGTTATAACATAATACATAGCCCTATGTAAATTTTATTCAGTAGACCAGTTTTAGGCTGACAGTGACTACTACTTTAAATTAATCAATATAAAAACGAAAATTAGAATACAGCTATGCTATTTTTTGGAAAAGATTTTACACTAATTAAACTGCAAATATATAGATTTTTATATCATGCATAAAGAAATTAAGGCGGTAGAGATACTACACTGTTTACAATAACGCATCTTTTGAAATTGTATATTGTCATTTATTTATATAATGTAAATATGCTTAGAGAAGAGAAATTTATATTGAAATTTTTTAAATAACAATAAAATGATATCGATAACTATTCTCTTTTACTTTTACACCCTCTGATGTTATTTTCTATTTTACTGTTTACATCATGCATTTTCGTGATGAGAGAATAACATCGCACTAAATTCTGTATGAATCTTTATTTATTGTTCAATCCTGTCACTGCGATTTGTTGTTTACAATAGACAAAAAATTCGTCAGTACAGTCAGAGGCAACATAATTGAAGTATGCACTTTTTTAAAGTAATTATTGCTAATACCTTATTTTGTAACAATTTGCATTATCAATTTGTGACTATAATTGGAGCTTATTAAATTAAAGGTATTATAATGAGCATTCAATGCAAAGTGCAACTTTCTATAATTATTTTTTTTATGGAAGAGTAAGAGTACAAAAATGATGATAAATTAAAATTCATCTTAACTTAAGCTTAAAAAATAAAATGTAGAAGTTATTACTCATTCAGATAAATATATTCTCGTTCAATAATTTAGCATTAAAAAAATAAGATATAGCAGTCTTATTGCATATTACAGACTTCATTAAATACTTACAAAATCAAAGTAAAAAGAACTATTTGTATCAATATTTTTCAGGTATTTGATTTTTACATAGTAGATCTTACAAAATTATGATATTTTGTCGAATTTTACAATACATGGAACATGTCAAAAGTATATTATTCATTGTGCTCCGCAAAACGATCAAATCATACTCATTTGAAACTTTTGAGATTATCGATAGACATGAGGTCTATAATTTAAGTTAACTAATATAAGTTAAACTTTATACATTACAATTGTACATTATTGTAAATTATTGACTGGATTGCTACGTATCGTAGTCTTCATCAATGTTGGCAGTACAAGCAAAGTTCGACACTGGTGAGTTGACTGAGCTACTTTTTGAAGCTTTATTATCACTTGGATTACTATTCAATTCTGTATAAAAATTTGGTTGGCTAGCATTAAATGATGTAGGTACAGACATTTTAAACTTTGGGACATTGTTTGAAAATACTGTTTCGTTGCTCTCAACTGGCTTTGCCAGTTTACAAATTTTATCTCCCTTATCAACTGAATTTCTTCTAGAAGAATTTTGTGAACAAGATGTGCCTTCTTTGGATACACTGAGAAAAAATTAAATAGAGAATGTCAATAGAGGTGAATAGTTCATATGTCTAATATAACAGTCGATTATGAAAAGCACTGACTGTGTACTTACTTAGCTACTCCTGCCACTGAGGCTTTAGGAGCAAATGAAGGTACAGCTGAGTCAGTTGGAACAACATGAGCTGGTGGAAGAGCTGGGGGAGTCTGAGTTTCGTCATCAGGACTGGAAACATCTGGCAGGTTTTTAACTAGATCTTTAAGAAAGTCAAATCGACTCTCTGACAAAATACACTGCTTCCTATAAAATTTTTATTTAAAAAATCATTGTCTACAGAATAAATAAAAGTGAATAAAAATATAATTAACAAATATACTAACATGTGTGAAGGGCTCAACGTTTTTGCGTGTTTTGCATTCGTAATCTGCATTGTTTTGGTCAGTAGTGAATGAACAAATAATTCTAATGTCCTAGGTATTGGCAGAGTTAAGGATTTTTCCTATTTTAAAATTAAAATATCATAACTATCCTGTAAATCAACTTTCTCTAGCCTACGAAGTAACTCTAAAAGAGTAGCGAAAGTAGTTACACAAAAAGAACTAAAAACTTTTTTTACGTCAAGTATATATACTTGTATTTTTGAAAGACGACAACAAAAGCAAATGATCACAACAATGAACCCTGCATTACCCCCCTGATCCATACAGCAGTAGCGTATTATTGTGCGTACGCACAACGCGTATCGAGCAATAAAAAAGGATATAAATTATGATCGGCACGGCTTGTGCGACCTTCCCCACCTCCTCGTCGGTCTGCATGATTTTTTTGATGCGTCCCTGTAAAAGTAAAAGGAGCCAGAGAGCAAAGTAAGTCGCTTCGCTTGCGCGCCAGATGAAAGTGGATGAAAGTGAGGTTAATAGTGAGGTGCCCTGCTGAAGACAGGGAACTTTTTTTATAAGTAAACCATGCTATAATGTCATCGCGAGAATAAAATAAGCTAATAATTGGACTTTATTGACACACTCGTACCTAAATAACGAGCACCATGGCCGTTCATTTCAAAACTCCGATAAAAGACAAAGGGCTTGTATACTTACGGGTGGAAAACGAGCGTTGTATTTTTTCTTCTTGCAGGGCATCGTCGCAGGGCACTTACTCGACAACACTCACAAACGGAAGAAAGTAAAAAAAAAAGAAAAATAAATGATGTGACACTCGCGCGCGGGGGAGTGGTACGTCAACCCCCAGTGCCAACTGTAATCTATCACTACAACGTTATAGGCACGCACGGCCGCCGCAGCGTGTTGCTTGGTCCTCGGTGTGTTGTGTTGTGCCCGAGCACGCCGCGGACGACGCGTATTTGACCGCGAGAGCGCCTCTGTATGAGTGCACCGTCGGTGTGAGAATGTGTGCGCCTGCACTTACGTGGGCCTGGCCCCTCTTGCGCATATGGGTTTATCAATGTAACATACTCAAACGAGCAGCTCTTTTTTGTTTATTATTCCGATGTGAGCTATAACACACTCGGCGCTGAGTCTCATTCAATGACTCTGATTGTATATGCGTAGTACCTGCTGATATCGCCAACTTACGACTCTCATCGACAGTGTCATGCGATCATTTTTTGCATTGCTTCTACGAGTTTTTTTCTTTTGCCTAGGAAATTATGCAATATTGCTTGGATTTTTACGTCGTTTCGAGTGCCATGAAATCTTCACTCTCTGATCTGCCGAGATGAATTGAGATTACAATTGCAGATATAATTAAATAGCATAGCTTGTGTACGCAATAATTGTATCTCTCGGCGTATTTTATGCATGTATGTTCAGACAAATAGTCATGAATATTCATGCATGGCATATTGCTCTGATTATCTAACAAACGCAGCTACGAACTCCTTGATCCATCTTTATTTTCCAAAAGCATTCCTCAACCTCGCCAAACTCCGAGTAAAAATAAATAATTCGTGGAAATGATTATTAATCACTAAATTCATACGCAGCATATGCTTATAGAGTTGACAGATTAATCTAAAAATACAGGTTTCTAAAGCGCCTAAAGAAGTCGACGAGATGGGCATAAGAGCGAGATTTGGTGCTTTATCGCAAATACCTAATCGCAATGCGCTCTTAAAAAAATAAAATCAAACAAAACAAGCATGAGATTTCGGAGCAATTGCGTGTACGAATTAAAATGGAGAGAGAAACAGCTGATCGATTGAACGCCGCCGCACACGCTGCTTCAAGAATTCGCTGCGCGTGCATCGTTCTTTCTAGGTCTCCTTGATAGTCAGTGAATATAGTTCAAAAGCTTTAGTTTTATGAACGAGAATTGACTAATTTATTTGTAGTACGTAAGAATATCGAATAAGGGAGCATGGAGACCGAACTTTTGCAAAGTTTGGAGGATGTTGGGTAAGTTTTGAGGTTATCAGCTCTAGACGATAGTGAACGTTTCTTTTTCAAATAGCTTTACTGACAAAATAAACATCCCACCATATTTAAATGAATCCTATTTAGCAAGTAAAAAAAGCTATTTTAAGGTTGCTCTTTTAAATATTTAATAAATAAATTTCCAATTGTAGTTTTACCGGCCCTCTCCTCGAACCCACGAGATTCAGTCAAGCTCTCCAAGGGGGTCCAAATTCGCCAGATTTTACGAATCTCGTATCATGGTTAACCGATCAAATTGGTTTCTTTGGAAAAATCGACGAAACTGTGCACCCCACCTCATCTCCAGAAGATGCTAGTACTTTTATGTTAGAGCTGAGTATATTTCTCAAGGAGCTGGGATGTGTCAACACAAAGTTAACTACTGGCAATGTGAATAATAGATTAGCCAGTATGGAAGACAAAAGTATCCTCTTAGATTATTTAATAAGTGAACTCATGGCAAATAAAATGTTAGAAACAAAGAAGCCAGAAGATAATAAAGCTTTAGAGATCACCATTGTAAGTGGTCCCCTTGTTGCGTTATAATACATTGTAGCAGTAGTTACATTTACAAATTCAATGTATGTTTTCAGAGTGAGAGTATAACAGCTAGGACTTTAAGAGAAATGCTAACAGCCCTGCGATTTCAAAAGCCACCAGACAACATTGCTCCTGATTTACTTTTCAAAAAGCTCGAAGCAAAAATAGCTGAAATACTAAAGCAAGTTCCCAAAGAACTTGTTGGAAAACCAATGTTTTTTGGTGAGTTGAGCAATGAACAATGGCAGAAGTTAGATAAAGTTCAGGGTGATTTGAATGAAGAATATACAATAAGAAGAGAGATGTTGTTGAAGCGATTGGATGTAACAGTTCAATCTTTTTCGGTAATTTCTTTATTCCTCAAACGTAATCATGATGAATTTTAATCTTATTTTGTTAATGGGACTTGACGCTTTCTTCAAATCAATCTAGTGGTCGGAAAGAATCAGGCCAAAAGAAGACGAATTAAACAGGTGTTATCACGTTAAAAGGGACGCTATGCAACGTGAACCAGATGTAACGCTCGCTCACTTATTGTCAGCCAGAGATGATCTAGCTGTTATTGAAAAAACAAGCAACGCATCAGTGCGGAAAAATACTCGAAGTTCTATAAATAAAGTGATCATTGGAGCTGTACCAGACAGAGGGGGTAGACCATGCGAACAAGAACCTCCTCCACCAGAAATGCCGTCATGGCAAAAAGATAGGGTGCAAGGACCACAAAGGTATTAAATTATTTTTTTGTCATATATTTTCATAAATATCAATTTAATCAATCATTTACAGAGGCGGATTTGCTGGAGGTGGTCGCGGTGGTGGTGGTGGTGGTGGCGGCGGCGGCAGCGGACGAGGTGGTAGTCGTGGAGGAAATCAAGGAGGAAGCAGTGGCGGATATCGCGACAATAAATCTGCTGCAAATAATTTTGGCCAAAACTTTGACTCGCAAAAGCAATTTTCGAATTACGGTGGTAATCAAGGGGGTGGTTACGATAACAAAAATCCATCGTACTCTAATCAAAGCTCCGGCTACAGCAATAACCAAGGCTCTAGCTACGGAAATAAAAGCTATAATAACCAATCTGGCTACGGGAATAGCCAGAGCTCATCTGCATATAGTGGACAGAGTTCCGGCTACAGCGGATCATCTGGCTACAGTAACCAGAGTTCCTACAACAATCAGAGTTCTTATGGAAATCAAAGCTCTGGGTATGGAGGTCAAAGTGGATACAGTAGCCAAGGTTCTAATTATGGGAATCAAGGATCTGGTTACAATAATCAAGGATCCAATTACGGCAATCAAGGAGGTACTTTTGAGCAGATTACTCTATGATGTCATTAATGCTTCCCGTCACTGATTGCAAATGAATTTATTTCTATCAGGTTACGATAGGAAAAGCGGAGGAGATTATCAGAAAGGAGGTCAAGGTCGAGGCGGCCGAGTCCAAGGAGGCTGGAACCAAGGCGGCGGCGGCAGTGGCGGTGGTTACAGCAACCGAAATCAAGGTCAAGGAGGACGAAGATATTAGAAAAATCTTCATCTAATGTTCATCATAATCTTTCTTCGAAATAATTATTACATTTTTCGAATTTCATTGTTTTTTACTGAGTAAAACATTAATTTATAATTTACAAGGCATTTCCATCTAATCATTAATTGAATATGAAAACGTGTGTAAAGAAATATAGAACATTTCAAATTTCGTACGTAAAGTGTATGTTTGTAACACCATGTATGCAAGACTGTCAAACAGCTTCTTTGAATGAAATATTTACAATTAACTGTAACGTATAATAAATAAATATTGTTAAAAAAATCAACAATCAGTTTACAAAGTCGTCGCTCAATCGTTTTTTTACATGCTTCGGACTGTCTAAAACTACTTTCCTTTTCCGCGTTTCATCACCATTCGATAACCGATTTATTTCTTGCTGTATGTTCTGCGCCACATGATAATCGTTATGCTCTTCAAATTTATCGATCAGGATCAATTGACCACACCGTGGACACTTTTTCATATTGTTGTTAGAGTCACTGACCAAACCAGTCTTAATGAAAAAATTTTGTATGCCCGAATTTTGATTTTTAGACTTAAATTTCGAGCTTTTTGCTTTCAATCTTTTATGAACTTCTTTAGTTTTCGTTTTGTCAGGTTCGAAAGTTTTTTCGCGACTTTCTTTGGTTTTCAGCCATTTTTTAGCTTCATCTTGTAAGTTAAGTGGCAGTAAACGAACCACTTCTGGATCTATATCATTCAGGTCTGGAAATATCTCTTGTAATTTTATGGCTGCTGGATTTTTGTTTTGCAAAGGACTATTATCTTGAGGCTTGGAAATGCTTGTTTCTACTTGCAGACATCCGTTGTCTTCTATTGTCTCACTATCATTCGATGAATCATCACATACATCGTCATTATTAACGTTACCATCACGAAGTGCTTCATACTCTTCGTCTTGAATTTCGTCATCCTGCGCTTGCTTTCCTTTCAAAATATTCATGAAAAAAGACTGCTTAAAATTGTCAGTTTTCAGCGTATTTTTAAGTTTACTACAAGGAGATGATCTGCGATTTGTTTTAACTTTACCAAAGGCTGACTTTGCTTTCTTATCGTTTTCTAATTCCTCAAATAAATGATTCTTTTTAGTGTTTTGAATCAACTCATCTTTCCGATTAACTTTCATTCTATCAAAAGGAGACTGCAGTTTTACATTCTGCAATGTTTCAAATGAAATATTACTTTTTGTATTATTTTGAAGATGTTCGCCTTTTCGAGGAACTGCTACTTCACTAGATGGTGTCTCGACTTTTTCATCAGGGTATAATTTTTCATGCTTACGATTTTGTTGATTATCTTCAACTATTTTGTCATTTGCTTCGTCATCAAAATTTTCGGTTTCTCCGTCCATCTTAACTAACCCATTAGATTCATTTGCAATTTTATCTAGTTGCACACTTGATGAAGACACGATTTTTTCCGAAGTGTTGGATTTGAAAAAATTCATAAAATTTTCACTTCCCTTAGCCTTTATGAATTTTCCAGCTGACAGACCTAGAAACGCGATTGGTTGTTGTTGTGTTTGTTTTACAATAATGTTGAGACACTGTTCAGCAACTTTTTCAGTTTTATAACTTGTTATAGCATAAGATTTGGACTGATTGACAATATTTTTGCTCTGGACATACTGATAACTGACTGTCATTAGTGATGCTTTACGTTCATTTTCTTCTAAATCTTGCTCAAGCCTTTCACATATTTCTTCTGATAACTCACTGACCCAATGTTTAAGCTGTAAAAATTAAATTTATATATATATATATGGCTGCATTATTTAATTTATCAATTATATTTTAATAGCAAAATATACTGACTGTATCTATATCCACTATTGCTTGTTTGCCTGGGAATCTTTTGCAAGCTCCAATTGATTTTGAGACCAGTCTGGGAGTAACAGGTTCATTATCCATGCCTCGTGCAATATTATACAGCCATAAACTGGAAATTTAAAATTGATTACGTATGCTGTTTTTGAAAAATGCATTCTAAATATACATATATTTCATAAATATATATCGTACCCGGTTTTCTCGTCAAAGCGATTTTGTAAATACTGTAGAGAATAAGGCAACAGATCAGCCATGACATTGCACTTCAAGGAATCAATAACAATATCACCAAATTTTCCTCCAAGATTTCTGACTTTCTTTACAGGTAATGATCCATACAATTCAGGTACAGATGACACTGGCAAGATAGTTTGCCTGTTTGGTTTGTGAAGACCACATGCTAATTTTGCTAAAATCTTTAAATATAGTTTATTAAGCTGTATAAGAATCATTCGTCAGCAAAACATTGAAAAATTAAGTTATGAATTAGACCTTGTTAAATGAAATTCCTGCTGAGCATCTAAAAGTAGTCACTTCATAGATTTCTTTTCTCAAATTTTCTACAAATGCACCTGCAAGTGCCAGACGTTGAATTTGAATATCTTCAGATGATAGTGAAAGCCAACTTTCAATACCTTTAGCCCTTTGCTCTGAAAAAAAATCGAAACTTTGGTTTGATGCAAAAAAAAAATTGATTTAACAAACCTTCATTATTAACACTATTTTCTGAAAATCCCACAATATATGTGTTTTGTAACCCATTTTGCATGTGTTCATTTTCAAACACACCTTGTGCAAGCTGATCATCAATAATTTGGGTAATATCTAAATAAGCTTCATCTACACTGGCTCTTTCTACCATATTACAATGTTTTTTAAGAACAGCAATTACCTCACGCCCAGCACTCCTGTACCTACATGATCAAAACATTCAGTAGTTATTTTTACAACAATGCGATCTCCAGTAAGTAATCAATGTCCTCACTTTGATGTGTCAGCTTTGCCTCGAAGAGCAGGAACAATTGCTAAATTTATATCTGGGCATTTTTCTTTTGCTTCATCTCCACGCATATGACGAGTTACTCCAAAATCTCTGGCTTCATAATTTACAGCAATAATACTAACACAAAGTTAAAAAAAAGTATTTCGGCCCTTTTTTATGAAAGATCTTAAAATATACTTACCCTCCGCCTTTCCATAGATTGTATTGTACCACAGCCAATGGTTTACCTGACCATTCAGGTTTCAATCTTGTCTCAACTTGACAATAAAAACAATCCATATCAATTAGAACCACAATACGATTGCCCAAATTCGCCATAATGTGTAGAGGAAGTAAAAAAGTTCTTCTTTAAAAATATAGTATCAAATTTCTTTTAATGATAAACAACTGAAACTCATTTTTGAGAACTCCAAAATAATAATGCACATATGCACTGATATGCACGCCAAAAGGCCTGAAAAGGCCAAAACAAAAGCGCTTCTCCAGCTGATTGATTGTCAACATTGTGACATTTATTTCCCGCGCAATTCAGCTGAAGCGCGCATGCGCTAATTTTGTACGCTGCTCTCTTTTTCGCGCCAAATTCAATTTTTTTTTTATCTCAAAATGCTTATTGGAAAAGGATAATTGTGAAATTAAAAACATAAATTTATTTGTTCATCATGTTTTATATTTTTTAGTATGTATAGTGTATAAATGCATGATATTGGCATATCACAATATGCACCGTATTAATATGTTTCTCAGAATGACAGATTATAAGTCTAAAAAATTTGACCAGTTTTCATTGTGTAAACATAGATAAAAAATAATTTGTTCCAGACAGCAGAATGTATGATTCCGCTTTATTGTGACACAACTATATATTTATATGAACACTCTTATTGTATATTTCTTAAAAATCTAAAAAGGATACACGAGCTATGCATATATACCCTGGCTGGATGAAAATATACAATTAAGATAGGTTTCGTCGTCGTGGAGGTATTCGCATTAAATTATTAAATTATAGAGGAATGGAGCGTTACCAAACGTGATAAAAACTTATTGTCATCACAATCGATCATTTTCAGACTCATTCGCCGTTTCATGTTATTATATGATAAGAAATAATAAATAATTATCTATTTTTTTAATTATTAACGTGTTAGAGCCAAGAGATAACTTGCATTCGTAATTAGACAAAAAAAATGCTCGATATTCTTACGAAATGGTCAATTATTGGACAACTGTTCACTCACATGAAAATAATGGTAGCAAATATGTAACTATTTTTTTATATAGTTTCCCGCTATTCTTCAGACAATCGCTTTTTAAACATTTTCAATCTGCTCGTTTTGTATGCTGTGTCATTTATCACACCGAACAATAATTTATCTAATTACCCCTTAAGTACATGCAACGATATGCATATATATATATAATGTGATGCACTGAAAATTAATAATTCAAGTAACGTGACATAAAAATTTATCTAAACATTGCGTGAAATTTATACGCATTTGCTTAACATTTTGTATTGTATCAAAAAATATTTTATACTCAAAGTATCAATTAGTTGTGTAACATTGGTACTATGAAATGTACAGCAGCGGTAATATACCAAGGCGTGAACAACAAGTACAGTGTATCAAATTGATTCATATGGTACAAAGTACAAGAGAAACTTGTGATAAATATTGACACACAAGTGTATTAATGGTTTGAAATGCATTTGCGAAAGTAAAGTTTTGAATTTGTTGAAGGTGAAAATCAAACTGTTTGAAATCCACAAAGATAAATGTTGAGAAGTTTGAGAACTCAGACTGACAACAGTTCCCGCTACACATTGATTTAAATATAAACATTGTACTGCTCATAATATGAGTAAATAATTGGTATGTTGATTAATGTTAAATAATTATTCGAATGGTGAGAATGGAGAAGTGAAAAATATTTAGATAGCAGCGCAATTCTGGAAATGAGTCAACAGATGTGTGGAGCTGAAGGTGGTAAATGATGTATGTACAATTAATAGAGAAAAAAAAGCTCGCAGGCAATGGACAATGGACACAGCCGGGCAGAGCGCAGTCAGAGGCACTGCAGTCTCCCGACATAGAATGAAACAAGACGGAACATAGAGAGCAGGCAAAGATGCATACAAAGAAAGAAAGAAAGAAAGAAAGAAAGAAAGAAAGAAAGAAAGAAAGGAAGAAAGAGGTATTATAGGTGCGAAGAAAATCGGTCGTTTCACAGGGAATACTTGGGCGCATCAACGAGCGACAAGCTCGAGGAGTGAAACCGCCTAGAGGCAGCCGCGACGGGACTGGCCGGCGCGGACATGGACAGCGCGGAGAAGTGCTGAGCGACGTGATGATTGTGGTGATTGTGATGGTTGTGATGATTGTGGTGATTGTGATGATTGTGATGGTGGGCCGAGATGGTTCGCTGCCTCCTAGCCAGCTTGGGCGCGGCTGCAGCGGCCGGCAGCATCGGACTGGCGCGGCTGGCGCGCTGGTGCGCGTACAGCAGCATGCCCACCTCCGCGTGGCCGGCCTCCACGGCGATCTTCAGGGCCGTGCTGGCGTCCACGTCGACGATGCTCGAGTCGCAGTCCGGGTGCGCCAGCAGCAAGCGCACGATGTCGGCGTGGCCGTGCTCGGCGGCGCACATGAGCGCCGTGCTGCCGTCCTCGTCCTGCAAGTTCACCGCCGCGCCCGCGTCCAGCAGCAGCTTCGACATGTCCTTGCGGCCGTGCGAGACCGCCAGCATGAGGGCCGTCTGGCCGTGCTGCAAGCCAGCGCTCATTTCATTCGTCAAATCTTTCAAGCTCACTCAACCTTTGCTTTCGTGCCAAATTCGATTAATGCAAGCTAAGCTTTCACGGGGACTCACCAGCTTGGCTCGAACGTTCACGTCGGCCAACTGGAACAGCCTCTTGACGACGCTCGCGTGGGTGGAATTGCGCAGCTGCACGAGGGCGGCAAGCATGACGGGGGTGTAGCCGGCCTGATTGGTCCCATTCACGTCGCACACCTTCGAGTCCAGCAGTATCGAGACTACGTCGAAGTTGCCGTGCGACACTGCGTAATGCATCGCGCTATTGCCATTGGAGTCCCTCAGGTTGACCACGTGACCCAGCAATGCCGACGAGTGTTGCTCGAATTGATCCAAATAGTATTCCACGCCGTGTGGGTCCGCTTGAGCGGTACTCGACACTTTGAACCACTCGTGCTGCACTATGTTGCTCGCGTTCTTCACGCTGCTCGGCAATGTGCCGCCGCCGCCGCCGCCTGCGCTTACTTTCCTGCAACATGCAACCAATTCATTTTTCACTCTTTCTTTGCTTTCTTCGCCCTTTACTCCGCCACGCCTGCTCACGTCCACTCCCAATTCCATTCATTCTTTGTACACATTTTTCAATGGCCAACGTTCCAAATGATTTCTCCTTCTGAAATAGTTGACCTGGCTAAATATACACTATTAGTTCAACAGAGATTCATTCAACTGCTATACTTTTCAAGGATCTTTCAAAAAACTTTCAACAAGTTACAAATCGACGTCAATTAGGAATTGAGAAGAATCCAGCGAGCAGAGAATGTTAAAAAAAAAGAAAAGAAAAAAATGGCTGGCTCGCAGCGCTCATATGAGAACAGGATCGCCGTGGGAGCGCAAATGAAAGTATAGCCATGTAAAAACGTCACCTGAGATTGTCATCGAGAACTTTGAGTGCAGCCCGCATCTCCTTGGAGAGATCCATGGGCGGCCTATTGGCAGGTACTTTCGGCGTGTCGAGAACGACGCTACGCATGAGAGCGTCATCGAGTTGCTCATCTTTATCCTCTTCTTCCTCCTTCGTGTTGGACTGGGACTCAGCAACAAGGGCATCTTGCTCGACCAGCTCATCGCGCTTCTTCGAACAAGCAGTTAGCGGCTGCGGCTGCTGCTGCTGCTGCTGCTGCTGGCGGTCGGCATGCTTGTTCAAACTCTGTGACCTGTTGATCAGCATGTCCATAGGCATAGGTGACAGTGAGTTAATCGGAATTACAAGTTTTAATTGCGCAAGCTCACGCAGCCAGTGAATTGGCACTACAGGCGGCGCGAGCTCGCTGCGAAGAAAAAAAAGGTTTTAATGCGGACGCGCTATACTGCAGCAGCCAGTCAAGAGAATCAAATCTCGACAGTTAATCTGATGATATTGTTCGACGAGATCAGGGATTGTACATACTACTATACGCGTGGGCCAATCAGCTGATTAGGCCGATTAAAGCTTTCAATGCCATAATCCATACTCGAGCGACGCGGCAGTTGTATGTACTACATACGTTCATCAACTACAAGCTTATTCAGCTATACGCTGCTCAGTTATGCAACTTTCAATATTCAACATTCAGTGATTGGCAGAAAAAACAGACTGTACGAAGAATTAAGTTAAATGATGATGAATGATCAAGTCTGCTGGAAGCTAATGCTGCTGCTGCTGCTGCTGCTGCGGCCGCACACATCACTTGCGACTTGACATTCAAGTGCACACACTAACATCTAGCGGAATAATGCTTACATGCAGCTTCCGTCGTTGATTGTCGGCCCCCAAAACTGCACTCACGGAATTCGGCTCGACGCCATATCTCTGGCTTGTTTTACATTGGTTGTTCGATCGATTCCTGCCCATACGCACGCACTGCCTTAGTTTCGCAGCTCGCTCTACCTAGCCTCACGCCTCAAGCTCACGCCAACTAACCGCAGCTACTATTGGCTTCTTTTCGCCTCAACTCAAGCCCGAAGCAAGCTCGCCTGCACTACGCCTGCCTGCCTACCTGCCTGCAGCTGCTGCTACTAGTGCTACTCTGCTGCACTGCTGCCAGGCCTGAAAAACTGCGCGCGCATTCATCGTCTCAAACGACGCGGCGCGCCTTTATGGAACTGACTTCCCTTCTTTTAGGCTGCGCCAGATATTCCTCGCATTATTCCCTTCGGGGATCGATCTCTCGCGACTCTTTTTCTTTGCAAACATACCTCAACAACTTTACAGCAATTTTTTCCACTAATTTTCTGCACCATGTGCACCTATATGCATCACAGTAGTTGTTTCATCTAGCCCAGACTAAAGAAACTAAATATTTTCGTTCAACAACAACAGCTAATCAATAGTTTTAATTTACGTTCACAACCAAGTCTGCAAATCAAATAAGCCTACTCGTACTGCTGTATAATAAATATTTTTACCGTACACGCGTACACCTCCTGCATCGTGCGACTGAAAAAAAGTCAATACTTGATCTACATAGGCTAAGGGCATAAAAACTCGTTATCGCAGCTCCAGCAGCTTCAATTTGTCCTAAGCCAGGCTCGCCGGGAAAAAACCTCAATGAAGCTTCTCTAGAAGGCTCGAAAAATGGCAATAAAAAAGAAGAAGCCGTCTACCGCATTACATGTTTTTACGAATAATAAATCTGAAGAGAATTACAACGCGCAGCTGCCTCCATTAACGGATCGTATTGCCAGTTTACTAAAAGGCAGTCTGCGCGCAGGGCTTTTCTATATTTGTTGCTCGGCTCGACCGGCTCCAGTCGGCTCTTCCTGCACCGTATCCCACTCATGAGTACATAGTTTACCTCAAAGTGCTCAATTGGAGTTTCAGAAAATTGTTGGTCGATCGACTATCATATGAATCATGCTCGAGCGTTACTTTTTTTGCGTGCAATTGCATTAATTAACGGGATGAATGAGTAGGGCAGTCGATGATGCGCGCGCCACGTTGAATAACCGAATAACAATTAGATCGGTCGGAAAACTGAATGATCAACCGAATAAAAAGAAGACAAGAGAAACATGAGCAGACTGACCCATCGCCAAGTTTATCCAAACTCTCGGTCCACGTGTCCTGCCTGATAAGATTGGATCGCCTCTCGTTTCTCGCCTCAGCACTCATCACCGGTATCCTCGTCCTCGCACTATAATTGCCTTTAGCCTTGTCAGACTTGACTTGTTGCTGCTGGTGCTGCTGGTGCTGCTGGTGCTGCTGCTTGTTCTTATTAGTCTGCTTGCACTCGTCGCAGTAATTGGTGCTCGTGGCGATCGACGGTAAAGAGCCTCCCACCGACACGTCCACCAGAAGTTTACGCTGGGGCGATGTGCCAAAGTCGCGACTGCGGGCTGTCAGCGTCTCGGTACTGCGACTTACCGTGCGCACCAGGTCGCGTCCTACGCTCGTGCCAACGGATTTGCTGGCGCACAGCGTCCGCTGGCGTCGCAGCGCCGAGAGGCTGATTGACGCGTCGGACGTCTCGGTCGACACGTCGCACACGCTCGGTTTGGCGCTCACTCCTACGTTCAACTTCAGTTTGAGCCTGCAGCAAACGCAATGATCAACCAGTCAACAGCAGGCAAAGCATACAAAGAGAGCTCGAGAGAGCAGTAAACGGGATAACTCACCAGGCTTGACTCTCGGTAGCTTGCACCTCCTTGTTCTTCCTGAGCACGCTCGGCCTAGCGATGCCGATCGGCCGGCTGGCTTGCTCCAAGCAGTAGCAGCAGGAGCAGCAGCTCGGCGCGGTGCACTGCGTCGCCTTGCTGAGTTGGCTGCTCGAGCCTCGCGCTATGGTCGTTCGCTCGTTATCGCCGCACTGCGTGGACTTGCTGGCCGCTGCGGGAGGCGCGATCCCGTCGGGCTGAGCCGAGCACTGCGTCGACTGCGTCGAGCTCAAAGGCTTGGCTTCCGGCGCGATCGACGTTGCCTCGGTCGCGTGAGCGCTCAGCACCCGCGGCGTGCTCGTGCTCGTGCTCGTGCTCGTCGACGAGTCGCGCAGCTTCGTCTGTGGTGAGCGCAGCAAATTTGTTGTCGGTTATTTGTCGGCTGATTGCTCTTGGAGCGATTGGCAAATTTGTGCATAACAACTAAACTTTTCACAGACTGCTGGCGCCAATGATGTTGGCAAACAGAGCTGTGAAAACGAGTAGCGCTAGATTGTCGTGCGTTCAGTTCACGAGCGACACTCGATCGAGTGCCTACTGAGCGCAGTGAATAAAGGAAGAAAGAATTGGAAAAAATTGCAGACTCAAACTCACCGGCTGATGCGTGACGCCCACGTCCCTAGTAACGACGGCACAGGAGGTCGCAGCGTCCCTCTTGGCGAGCCGGCTGGCGGCGGCCTGCTGGTGCTGGCTGAGCTTCTTCTGGCTGGCGAGCTGCCTCAGCAGAATGCGCCTCTCCTCCCTCAGCACCGACATCTGCACCTGCAGCAGCGGTACTTCCTTGACCTGCTCCTCGAGCTGCTTCATGCGCTCGAGGGCCCTAGCCATCTGCTCGCGTATACTCTGCAAGCATGGCCGGTTCTTCCACTCGCCCTCTTCCACTGCTGCGGCGAGTTCGACGCGGCTCGCTGCTGCTGCTGCTGCTGACTCCCACTGCACCGACCGACTCGGCGCAATTGCTTCGGCTTTTCTTAAATATGCCGAACAATGACTCTGCTTGCGTTGAGGTGGTGTCGGTGCTGCTGGAATTGCTTCCGTCCGACTGCTCGCCGCACTGCTCTCGTAGTACTCGACGCCGTTCTGCACCGATGGACTGCTGCGTTACAGGTTTTTTTTTGTACTTCTCATTAGCCGTCGAAATCAATGAAAAAGGCTTTTTTTCTTGTTCTCCATTTGTCGAGGGGAAATCGACGACCTACCTCGCGTAGACATTGGTGACGGGTGTCGAGCAGGTGCTACTGCTCGGTCCGGAATACGACTGCGACAGAGCTTCCTCGAAATTGCTCAGGGAATCCTGCCAGTCTTGATTGAGCCGGATGCTGTCGAGACTAGGCTTAGGCGGAGGCTTCGGTGGCGCTGGCCTCTTCGACGGCTCCGCTGCTGGCTGCTGGTAAGCCGTTGCTTTGTTCTGTTTGGCAACAAATCCTCATTCAGTCATTTTCGTCAATCAACTCGCGGACGAATGCTCAGTCGCAATGATATTCATAATCGTGTGCCGACTCGCGGAAAAGACGACAAAAATTGGACGTTGTTGACGTACGAGTTATCTATCTGACATTGGCGCGGAAAACGGCGCGACAAATGCGAGTACGTACAATAATTGGCATGGCGATCTCGATAAATGTACCTGATCGTGCTGATCGTGCTGATCGTGCTGATCGTGCTGATCGTGCTTATCCTTGCAGAAGAACTTTTTCGTACGACTTGTCCAGCTGGGGCTTCGCCAACATGGCATTGTCAAAGTGTCGAGTTATTGAGGATTTTTCGGGTGTCGAAGAAAGGGCTGCTGCCAGCAGCTGTTAGCGAGGCTTAACGATCGACGCGCGACTGACTATGACGTTTGGCTGTTTCTGCGAGTGCGGCGCGTGCAAATGGGCCCACGTCGAGCAAGCAACAGAGACGCAGAGTAATACGTTATCAGCGAGAGAGCGCCAGCAGGCAGCGGCAGCGGCAGCAGCACGCGATAACGGCGGTTGCCCGCAAGTAGTTCGGCCGGATGCTATCAGTATATCGCAGACGGCACTCACCTCGTCGGGTAAACCAAGCAGGAACTCCATGGACTGACGTTGCTTGTGACGGGCACGTCGACGACGGCGCTCGTGCTGCAGTCGATCGCTTGCATCGGCTTGCCATGTCTCGCAGTAGCGCACAAAGTCCAGGTCGATGTGGTAGCCGTAGGGGCAGCAGAAACACTTGCTGCCGTGCTCATCGTTGCACTCGTAGTACTCGCCACCGCCACGCGCTTTTATTACCTTGTATCCTCCTAGCACACACATATTTCTTTTATTACCATATAATGCTTACTGTACTGGCAATCGAACAATACGCACTAATTTTCTTTTTTTTCCTTTTTTTCTTTTTCTTTTCCTACATTTTCAAACTAAATCATTCGTCAAAGCTGCACCTCCATAGTAATGCCTTTACAATTTATATTGCAACTTGAGCTCGCGAGTACTCACCATTTTTCAAATAATGCTCACGTCATTGATAACACAACTCTTCTTCTTTCATCAATCCCAAAGTCTCATTTAATTCTAAAATAAGCACCTCTTTCACATCTTAACACTCTTAAGGTAGTCCCCTACCAATGTATAGTGTATGCATACGGATGCAAAAAAGAAATTGAAATAAATTATTATTTGGGGCCTAAACGTCCAAAGGACAATTAATTCTACCGTAATTCACAAAAAAAAATTAAACAATAAGCAACAGCAACAAAAAGAGAAGGGTGCAAAGTTAGCGATACACAGCATACACTATAGAAAATCATCAAATTACAATTTTTCATACGGTATAACTCTGAAACTAGAAGGTAACTTGTAATTGTAAAAACGGAAGATAAGATGACGATAACTCAAAAACAAGACGGTGAATCGATCCCAAACTTTGCACAGTTGTTAATAAGTATATTCAATAAATTCGCTCCACGTTTCAGCAAAATCTAACTGTTTTGAGTTTGATGGGGAACTAACTTAATATCAAAAAGTTCTACAAAGTTGGCGCACCGTGAAAAAAAATGATACGACCTGTTGAATAACACGAGTTTCCGCTCTAGCGTTGTCGATTTTTTGTTCTCTCGTAACACCTACAGATCGATACGATGCGATAACAATTGAATTCAGGTGAAACGATATCGGAATAGTAAAAGACATGGATGACGGAAACGCTCTGAATGCGCTTTTGCACTAATCTATTCGCTTCATCTTGTACATACATACGATCCGTCTTGTTGTCGTTGATTTTTATGCGTTCGAACAAAACATTATCAATGTTGCCAAAGCTCAAATTGCATGTTATTTTAATATTCACTGAAATGAATAGGGGCGACAGGCCGCGAAATTACAAGCGTGATTGTTTGCCAGATGACGTGTAATTTATGACGCGCTCGCGCATAATAATGGAACTTGTTTGATCGTTCAACAAGAACGAATGCAACTCCAAAGCTGATAAGCCAAAAAGGTAAGCGGTTCGATCATAAATAAGTACAACACTTGCCAACAATGTTCGATTTTCGTCGAATGCTTTATTGATGAGACCAAAAATACATTCGTTTAATCACACTCTGACTGCAGACACATTCGAGTAGTGACTGCAGCATGATCGTCGAAAAAAGGCAAACGAGCGCGCTTTCACACCTCAATCAAACCCATAGCAGCGCAGCAGCAGAGCTCAACAGAAGATAGAAAAAAAGAAGAAGAAAAAGCAGCGAGCGAGGAATGCGTCGGCCTTGGGATAGAAACTCGCTTGAGCATCGAAAAAAGAAGCTTTGCGTCGTCTCACGTTCGGCCTCTTACGACAAGAACAAGAACAAGAGTTTATGCGCTCTTTGGAATCGTTAACGATTCTTCTTGTCTTACATTGTTTCTCGCGTACGATCGTGCCACTTGACAGATTTACATGGCTATCATAAAGGTCGATCGCTTATTTACCTGTCTCGGCGGCGGCGGGGGCGGCAGCGGCGGCGGCGTCGTTGAAGATTTGCGCGCGACGGCTGCACGCCATCGCCGCCATCTCCAGCGTGCGCGGACGAGAGTCTGCGGGAGGGAGCGTAGGCAGGTAGAGGCGACAGCACAATCCGCGTCTCGCCTTGTTTGGTAGCAATAACGCGCGCTCAACGCCAGCGACGGTCCAGACTCCGGCGACCGGCGGCGACACGGCCCGCTAGGCCTCACTGCACCACTATCTCTCGCGTACACTCGCGTACTCGGCAGACGGACTGGACTGGACTGACTGGCTGGCTGCTGGCTGCGGTGAGCGCACGCCTCTCACGGAGGTGTACAGACACACCTCCCACTACTATACCTTTTTCGCTCTCTCTCTCTCTCTCTCTCGCTCTCGCTCTCGCTCTTTCTCTCGCTTATATAGCGCAACAAAGTAAAACCATCAGCTCGCTGCTGCTGCTGCTGCTGCTGCTGCTCTTCCCCACTCGCTCTCACACTCGTTTTGGCGCAGCCTAAACGGCTTATGCACTTTTGACAAGTGATGCCGCCCTAATCGAACATCCGGCTTCTTCCTATACCAGAGAGATAGAGATAGATATTTTGGTGCAAACGCCAAATCTGATATACAATATTGTTTCACCAATTATCGCTCGCTCTTTTCTCTCCTCTCGACATCTCGATGCCGACGTGGGAGACTGGCAGATTCAATCTAAAATGGGCAGGCTGTGCTCGTGTGTGCGTGTATGCAGGCACGCTCTTCTGGCCCGCGAGGGCATCGGCTGCTCTGCGCCTCTGTACCATAATAGAATAGTTAAGGACTCGCGTGTCTTCTCCCACTCTCGCTCGCTCGCTCGCTCGCTCCGCGTGGGACAAAATTAGGCCGTACTTTTTTTTATTGTTCTCCATCGTCGTCGAAATAGCGCTCATCGTCGCTCGGTTCGCTGTCTTTGATGTTCTTTTTGTCACGTGTGTGCACGTGCTGCTGCTGCTGCTGCTGCCGACGCCACCGCCATAGGCGCGTACGGGTATTTCTAACTCGCCTAATATTTGCACTCACGAGGGGGATTAGTTCATTCGTAGCACTGCTCTTGTTGCTCATTTGATCGTTTTTCTTTTCAACGTTGAATCAGGGCAGAAGTTAAGGTTTTTTTGTGCACGACCACGCATAATATGGTTTCTTCTCGAAGAACAATCCGGACGGCCGTAAAACAGTTGACCTTAACAACTAAATTTGAATAAACGCACATTGTTCGTCGAGAGTACTCGAGAGTTTCGACGATGGACTTGAGCTTAAAACACTTACTAATCGTCGCAGAATAAAAGTTAGCAAAGTCGAAAGAAATATCGATGGAGATTGTTGAAAAACATGGAAAATTTATGACAATGATCAGGCGTAGATTTGCATAATTGGCAATGGTCGGGCGCAAAGAGAAGAGAATAAAAATGAGAAGAAAAGGAAGGAAGGTGCGGTCGCGGTCGCGGTCGCGTTCTGAATTGGGCGCTGGCGCGTGCCACTTTTCACTTTAGTCGTCCTTCTTGAGGGCATCCAGCCGTTCGAGCAGAGGTGGATGACTGTGATGCCAGTTGGAGTAGAGCCTGTCGAAGATCGGATAGCCGAGGTTGTCCTTGTGCAGCTTGATCAGAGCACGAGCCAATGGTTCCGAATAGCCAAGTTTCACCGCGTAGTTGTCAGCTTGGAACTCGAAGCGACGTGACATCGCCGTCATCATCCAGACCAACAGCTGTCGAGAGAAACAGACAAACGCGCACACTTCAGTTTACTCATAGTTCATTTGAGATACGAGGCCACGAGCTCTCCGAACACCAACTTTTCTAACCGATCGGTTGGCATTGCCTCTTGTTCACTCGCATATCCCCGGGCCCGCCAATTATTTCCTTTTATCACGCGTTTATTAATCAACGCGCAGCTCGACATCAAACATCTTTCATAACGGCGATTAGAAAGTTTGATCTATGAACATTCATTTTTAAAGTGTCATAATTGAACAGGCCGCTTTGATGAATTTACATTTTACGACTCCCACGCGACATTCTCGCGCGTTTTCAATTTGCATAGCCAACGCGAATGTCAATAACGAAATCACACAACTCACGCTACAAATATTCTTTTTCTCTTTTTTTTACTTGTTCTATATATGGCGCCACTCCGAACGTTTGTTTTCATTTTTTCTCTCAATATTATAATCCCGCAAATAGTAATGATCTCAACGCGCCAGTATATATATATATATTTACAATCTATTGTTTCATCGTTTATGGTACGATCGGTGGACACCTAACCACTTCTGATCTAATCTTATCCGCGCAACGGCAAATTAAAATGCACGCATAAATGGATTGGAAATTCTGATTGAATTCTTACCTTAGTTACCGGCGCAAGGACGTGTGATGTAATGATCATGAGTCCTATGAGAATGGGCTTGCTGTCACGGAACTCAAAGGCATCGTAAACTGGCGAATAGTTCATGAGTTGTGCAAATAGGATGAAATTGCTGAGGAAGATGACCTGCAATTAAAATTAAACGTTTTCACTCTAGTACATTTCTTTTATTTTCTTTTTTTCAATAGGCCGATTGCGTCAAATTATTAAAAAAAGAAGAAGGTTGTGTTTTGCAATCTTTTCTTCCAACAGGCAGATGCCTCCTCATTTGCAACTCAAAGACTTCAAAAGAAAAATCTGTGTCGGATTCTCGCTCAAACTGCGGATCTATTGAGCAGTGTCGTTCACAAGTAGAAAACTTCGCAACGGGAATAGGTGACTAAATAAAGCATTCGAGGTTTCTCTCTCTCTCTCTCTCTCTCTCTCTCTCTCTCTCTCTCTCTCTCTCTCTCTCTCTTCTCGAAACGCAAAACATAAAATATACGCAGAAAGAAAAAGGCCTTTACCTGAGAGAGTAGAAAATTCAAAATCGCATGGCTGTGGTGCCAATGTCCAAGCTCGTGAGCGAGAACAGCTATGATCTCATCGGTCTCGCAGCCTCGGATCTCTTTATCCTCCTTCTTCTTCTCGTCAGCACTGGAAAACGGGTGAAAAACATTGACACACCAGCGCTCAATTAACATACTCAAACAAATTGCCAAGTTTTTAATTTTCGAAACGCTACTTCTTTCTCATGAGAGCTTTACAGTTCAGCTTTGAATGACATTTGCACGAGGGCGTAAAATTAGAACGGCATTTAAATATTGATACATAATATTTGGGTCACTAATGGCACTGAGTTGTGTTTTGAACACGTAATGGAGTGTAAGAGGCCGCGCTCAGCGATATTCTTGCAAATGCATTTGATTGACTTAAGTATCCTCGTATAGATCGCAAAAAATTAAGGCAAACTTTAGGAATTTTTTTAAAAGAAACTACTCAATATTTTTACTTGAAATTTTGATAGGTGGTTGTTCATAGTTTGGCAAAACATAAAAAAATTTTATGTATACATAATGTTGATTGAGTGAGGCGTATAAATAAATTACAGGTGAAGACTTTTTCTTTTTCGTCTCAATTGACGCCATGTTTCATTGGTGTTGTATTATTCTCATACATAAGAAACGAAGTTTTTTGTCATTATTACACCAATTCCTCGTCCACTTACCTAATTTTAAAGTGTCAAAATAATTTTTGAAAAAATATTCACACAAGTTTTTTTTTATTATTGCGAAAAAGTTGTTAAATAATTTATTAAAACAAAATCCTTTAGGTTTGTGGACTAGCTAATTAAATTTCCTTTAAAATAGTTTTTTTGTTTTTTTCAATAGCTTCAAAACTCGCTGAGTAATTACTAGCGCCAATTTGGAAAATCGAAAAATTGAGTTTTCGAGAAAAACGCGTTTAAATTTCACGGTATACGAGGCAGCGCGTGGCACAACGTTTATGAAAATAACCACGTCATCGAAACCGTTGCGAATTTCACTTTGAAATTTTAATAGCATATTCTTGAAATGTTATACTATCGATGTGCAATTAAAAAAAAATAGATTTTTCGATCGACCTGCACGAGGATACGCCCTTAATGATTTTTTATATCCATGTTTCTAGCATTTTGGTGTTCTTTCATATTTTTTAAAATAAAGCTAAATTTTGATTCTGTATTGAAGTTTCGGCATGAAAGTTTCGGGTGGCCAATGAACAAAGGAAAAGTGCAGTAAATATCGTAATTGATAGAAGAAAAATTGTTCCACGAGAAGCGTTATTCGGCAATATCGCGAGATAATTTTTAACGACTCACTCAGCGTTCTCGGGCTTCTCTTGCTGCTCGGTCTCCAATTTTTTCCTCTGGTACTCGGCGATAAGCGTGTCGAAGAGCACGATCCTTTTGTGCTTGTGGAAGCCGTAGAGATAGGCGTTGCTATGGGACGAGCGTTTCGAGCCCTCAACGATGTAAAGTTTATAAAGAGGGAATCCAACGCTCGAAGCCAATTGCACGATTTTCTTCTTGAGCTCGCCTTCGGGCAACGGCGTGTACTTGTCGAACAGCGGGGCTATGAACTCTGGGTAGATGATCATCAGCATTAAGCTTATTACCACGGTGAAGACCCACAGATACAAGTAGAAGTAATCGCCGCCGTTCTTTATTATCCAAATCATCGCGCACACCAGAGGCACCAGCAATATCTAAACCAAATCAATTATTTCAAATGAACAACAATCTTGTAAAATTAATTTAGTCATCTATCTGCAAATACTCACTTGAGCTACGAAGAATTTCAAAATTCTATCCTTGATGAAGAACAGCGGCGTTTCGTTGTTGAAGTTGTGCTTTTGCTCGAGTACAAAGGTGTTGTAGATGTCGAAAGGTAGATCGCAAATAATCGACCAGTACAGTCGTAAAACCGTAAGACAACCCGCGGTTGCGTAAATCTCATTTTTTGCATCCAAACCGACCAATCTCACGAGATCTTCGCCCCATGCCCAGGAATAGTAGAATCCATAGTAGATCATGAACAACTGGCAGTAGTAAAGACAAATTTAAAGAAAGCAAACAAAACATGAACAGCTTTTTTTTTATTTTGCTTTGAGATAATATTTCATGCAAACTTCGACAACAACAAAACTACTAATCCATACTAATAATAATAATAACAACAAATCAGTAAAGTTCAATGACTGCGACTAATTTAAAATTTACTCTTCTATTCTTGGACCTAATGTTTGTTGTAAAGGTTTTTTATGTAAAAAAAAATCTGTCTATCTGAACTACGCTGAAAAAAGATCGGTAAAAATAGATCCGAATAAAAAATATTATCTCGCGTAACTCCATCGGTCTAAATATACACGCGCCTTCGTCCGTCAACATAAGCTGTGCAAGAGCAGCGTGGCGCGGTACTTATGTTACTTCAGAGACAAAAACTTCAAAAAAATACAGCTAATTTATTGACAGCTTTATTCAAAAATATTTGTAATCGATTAATAAAATTAGATACGAGATTACATTGAAGTAATTAACTTACGCTATTCAAGACGTTGGAGTATATGTCTTGAAAATGTCCAAAAGTATTATTGTCCAAAGCATAAGTTCTCGATTTTCTATAGACATCTTCCGATATCAAACCGTCCAAAACTTGCGGTGGCTCGTTCAGTTTTTGCATTAACCTCCTCTATAAAACAGAATTATCTGTTTAAATTAATTATTCATTTCATATCCACTGATTATACTGTACGCTAAACATTATCATCAGCTATAATTAAAAAAAAACAGCGTTCCCTGCGTGAATGTGTTTTCATTGTTGGTATTGAAAAATAATTGTTTTACATTAATAATATTAAAAAAAAAGTTAATATCAACATATTTTAATAACACTCAAACGCAACTCATTGTAATTATCTGAAATAACGAGAGACTGCATGCAACTCCAGAGTTTTCAATGTCAAAATCATAGTCATACTGAGTAGGGGAAATGTAGAAAAACCTAACCTCTCCACGATGACACTAAAATCATTTAACATTTAAAAGCAGTGAGTTGACGAAGCGCGTTTGAATCGATTGATAACATACGTGTGATTCTATTGTATTTTAATAATCAAATTCAAATGTGATCAATGATCTCATATGAGTCCGAAAGGAATTGAAGGTCGCCTAACCTCTAATAGAAAAGTGCTCTGCAAGCGCGGGACCAGTAGTAAACAAAGTAAAACAAACCTGACGCAATGCAAGATACCTCTCCCAGAGGCACAGTAACCAGGATATAATGACAAGCTCAGCAAGGACGTGCTCCTCGAAGAAGCTTCGGCCGGTGGGAGCCGGTGCCGAAAGCGGCGGCAATTGCTTATCCATATTTCACACTTGTTTATCGAATACTTTCAAAGACTTTATCGACTAGCCTACGCCATGCCGGTATTGCCGCTACGTGAATCGGTGAATGGCGCAAGTAACGACTGGAAATTTTTCTGCACTCCAGGATAAGGAGAAATTACTTGGGAGATAATTGAACGGTGATGAGCCGCAGGAGGCACGCGGCAGCTGCGGATGAGCAGACTCACTTGATTTCACTTGATTTTGTTCAGAGACGCGACGCGCGGCGACCGTTGGTCCAATCAATACGTGCCAGGCAGCCGTCTGCTGAGAGTGCTGAGTGTCGTCCGCGGTTGGTTGGCTTAGGTTGGCTAACCCGCTAGCTAAACTGCAATGCCGAGCGCGCGACTTTTTAAATGATACTATGTTCACGTTGCACTCTTCATTAACGTTCTAATCATCAATTATCCAAATTATACAAAATAATACCTACTTGCAAAAGATGAAAATTCTCCAAGTATTCATATCTATCAAGAATCTATTTGGATAAACTGTAAAATGTTACATATATTACACTTTAGCGCAATAGCATTGCTTACAGCTGTTGATGCCATTTTAAATATGTGAAAAACCTTATTTTGCCATTACATGCCGCGTAGATGAATGTTCAACTCGAGAAAATGATCTACATAATATATAGTTGAAAAATTTAATACACCGACGAATCGCAAATATATACATATTTGTAGTTTAATGATAAGAGCTCTAGGTTTCAAGGCAGAGCCAAAAGTTTCGCTCAATGCACCGCAGTGTACCTAATGGCGTAAAGTTTGCTCTATTTTCGCAGCCTATTATTAAAGTTTTGCTATTGTTCAAATCACTTCGATGATGCGTCGAATTATATACTTGCCGAATTGATCATGGTTCATGCGCTTGTAGGTTAAACTCAAAGAAGCTCTAGAACATGAATGAACTATTATTGAAATATTGCGGGCGGCAGGTCAGTCTGGTTTTCAAAAATTGGTTGTGGCCTTAAATATGCTTTTTCCATATATTATATTCCAAATGAATTGCAATTGCATAAAGTTTCTGGAAATTTTGCTGAAGAAAGCAATAAAATTAGGAGATGCATGTGGCGTGTCTGCCTCAGGCGCTTCAGACTACTGAAAATACACTGAATGAATTGTCAATGCAATTTAAAATTCCAGCAAAAAGTCGAACACCTGCAAAGCAAAAGGAAGTTTCCAATGTCAAAACAGCCGGCGGGCGACGGCGAACGGCGAAGGTAGCACTCGCTCCATCTATGATGAGCAGCAGCAGGCTGCATATGACGACACACTACACAGTTGTTTCTCGCCGCTGCAGCAGCTGACAGTGACGACGACTGATCGCTTGCTCAGCTAGCTGATCGCTGCTGCTGGCGAGTGGCGCCCTCCTGCTCTATTCAATTATCACATTCACATTTTACATTTTACCTATCTTATCTCGGCCTCTTGGCTCTTTGGCACTCTCCTGCACATTTCTCAATCAAACTCATTTTGCTCTCTCCCACTCTGCTGAAATTCCTCGAGAGCGCGCGCGACCGCGGCTGAACATATACAGTGCGCGCCAACTTGTCAGTCGTACTCGTCCGTTACTACTCATTGACAAAACAAGACGAAAATCAAGAAAACGGCAGATAAGCACACATGCGCTCGCTCGCGATTCCTTCGCTGTACACTGCAATAGCTACAGGTGAGTCGAAAATTCATCCGCTCATTAGCACTTGTTGAACGTGCATCATCGCAAACTCGCCGAGGAGCGAAAATGCGCAAAATTGTAAAACCAGTGTCATTGAATTACCGATTAAGCAAACGCGTGAAAGTCGACTCGACTTCTCCCCCCCCCCCTCCCCCTCTCCGCCCCTCTCTCTCCTTCTCTCTCACACACGCGCTTCGTTTCCAGTTCGTGTGCACACCTACGACCGTGATTTATCAGCATGTTTATCACCGGCTAATCGGATTCACCGAGGCTTGGCACACAATAAAGTCTGATTTCGTGGCTCTCGTGCGCGTTGTATATTCATCGTCAAAACACTTGCTGCTTTTGACGAATTGCCTTCGAGCAAAACGCCAGCCGATTTCTAATGATTACTTCATCTGACCATAATCACTTTATTTGTCTTCTTATCAATATCGCGTATCATTAAAAACTGATACTAGATTTGCAAAAATATGTCTCGTACTTAATTCCATTGATTCCATTACTATTCAGTCACGTGGCAGCTAAAAATATCAAACTGTCGCTAGAACGCTTTGTCGTAAAAAGCAAAATCATCATCGACATCACATGACAGTGCGAGTGAAGATCGCGTGCGCGTTCGAATTGCCGCTGTGAAAAGAGTCGCGCCTCTTCGCCCCAATGGATCTCAACCCATGGCACTGATCTATATACATATATGTATGTACACTCGCCGAAGATTTATTCTGTCCACTTTTTGAACTTTTCCCTATGCCAGCCAGTGTTAAAGTTCAAATAGGTGGACAGAATCAATCTTCGTCGAGTGTACATACAAGGGAAACGCAGGGGCGTAATAACTGTCCATAGCCAGTACTACTAACTCAAGGATACGCTTTTTGCTTTATACGCCGGCAATTAAAGTTCGCTTGAAACTCCGCAAACTCGTCTTACTAGTTGCACTCCTTTTCACTCGCTTTTTTCTTTTTTTTTTACTTCCCCCTCAGCTGATACCTCCTCGGTACACGTCAACTGATATTTCTCTTTCGATGCATATATTCTGTTATAATTAAAGTTGCAAATAGAATTCCTAACGAGATGCCCGATAACTTAGGTTGCTTACTAGATCAATAATATTGCCTTCGAGAATGTTTGTCCATAAACATAAACTTTTCATTATTTTTGTTCGTTATTGTTCATAAAATGACGAATCATCTCGATTAACAAACCTTTCAATAAATATATCCAAAAATCAGTCGCATTTTTCATCGTATTGAAGCCCTGGCCTTTGGTCGCGCGAAACTAAAGCACACATTGTTAGTGCATCGAAGAGAGATAGAGAGAGAGAGGAAGGAAATTGAGTTTATTTTAACTGTGTTTGTGCTAATAAACGCACGCTCGGTTCAAATTGGCTAATTGTATAATCGTCACGTTGTTCCGACTGAAAAGCCGACGTTTGATCGAGTTACGTTGATGATGCCGTCTTTAATGTATATAGCTATATATTTTGGGGGGTCTCGAGGTCATTTATCGCTTATTCAAACTCGACAACTAAACAGCAGAGTCAGCTCGAGAATACGGCCAATTATGACAATAACTGTGATTTTGGCCATTTTGAGATCGCTTTTGTCATTCTTCTTCAAATTGATAATAGAGCAATAAATGGACCAATGAATATTGCATTGGAAATAACAATTATTTTTCAATCCTTTGATGAATAATTTTGGAAGGCTACAATCAATAATTCAACACTGGTATAACTTTGTAAATGCGTTTGTGATTATCGAACTGCAGGTACGAATGATATTGACAGACAATCTGATATTCGCGCGTGTCTTTATCTGCTACACAGAAAAAATGCTAAATTAAAAGTACTGCAGGACATACTTCTTACTGATACGGAGCTAATTTTGGCAGAAATCAATAATGCGTAGAATGAGCAAAAGGCTGCGATGTAATTGAACAGTAGATTTTTTCATGCAGAGTGGTAAAGCGCCAGAAGATCAGAGAAGGCTGTCGTCATGAACGTGATAAGCCTGATCGGGTCGCCGACGAGAAGTGCCATCAACGAGACATTCAAAGGCAGGGAGCCATGGGAAATCGTGGGCGTGACCTCCACTACTATCCTCGCCAGTTTCTGGCTCTACAACTTCATCTTTCAAGACGAGAGTAAGAATGCCCCTATCCATTGTTTTTTTCTTCCTGCCTGCGTGCAATGGCAATCTATCTAATTTACAACCGATCCGGCGCGAGCGGCCGGGACTTCCCCTCGATACCAATACAATATAGATCTACCGGCCTACTGCCGCTTCGATGATATTCCACTATAGGAATAACGTCGGGCGAAGTGAAAAGAAAAAAGCTTATACATAGTAAGTTAGCGCTACATCCTATTAGGCTCGTCGACGCGTGCTATTACGAAGCGCGTGCAGCAGCAGCAGCAGCAGCAGCAGCAGCGGCTGAGACGAGGCATCTCCGCTCTGCATACAGGCTTATTAATTATTGCCATAGCTAAATGCTCGGCTAAATGTCGGAAATCCCTGAAATTTGATGAAGTTAAAGCGCTCGATCTCAATTATTAGTCGCTCGAATAAAACCAGTCCTATCAAGTAGAATCGTTGGCAAAGAGGCAACAAGAATTACGCGAAACCAGCCACATATCCATTACTCGCTCGAGTAATTACGTGTCAGGCATCGCGCCGCCCTACTCCGGCCTGCAATCGATAAAATCCTCGTTAGTGATACAGCCAAGCCAACAATCACTCGTCCATTGTCTCTAACGTTGCACTTTTTCTTCCAACGCGGCTCCCAATAATTATTATTTCTGCCTCGCACCGCCCGAAAGATTAACGAGCAAGCCTTTTAGCCTATAACAACAACAACAAGTTGAGAGGAAAAAAACGTTTACAGGCGTGTCAGTGCGAGCAAAAAAGTTGGCCATGAGGATGGTGAGATTGTTGCCGGCTGTGCGTGCGGAGATCGATAGCAAGATGAAAAAGCTGAAGGAGGATTTCGAGGCCAAAGCGATCGAGAGGACAAAGGGCTTGCCCTACATCACCACTCTGCCTCACAGCGGCTTGCAACACGACCACGTCCTCAAGCTTGTCGAGCGATCCGTTTATTCAGGTGAGCTGTGCACAGAGACACACTCTGATGTACTGACAACGCTGTTCAATTACCACGCGCTGACCAGCAACCGGCGCAGTAGTCGTTTATACCAAAGCCATTCCGACGACAGGCAGAGCTACAGAATTTCTCGCCAAGCCAATTTTTCGATTTCTCTCTCTCTCTCTCTCTCTCTCTCTCTCTCTCTCTCTTTCTTCTTGAAAATTGCCACTTTTACCACGCGCCTTCTCGATTGTTTTTCCTTTCTGGCTTCCTGTCTCCCTTCTGTTTCTCCGGCAAATTCCATTTTCGCAACTTTATTCGGAAAATGCTCGCCGGCGGATTGTGGCAAATGAAAATTGCAGGCCAGCCGCTACTTTTGAAGCAACGCCCGGGGATATTGTATAGAATACGTGACCGATACGGAAAAGCGATTCACTCGAAAATCCCGATCCCTCCGCGAACAGCTACTTTTTTTTATTTTTCTCGAATCTACAATTCCGTTAGCGAATCAAATCAGCGAGATAACGTGAAAATTATTTAAAGCGATAAAAAGTTAATTGACAATCCTGATTGACGATTAATATTTAATGTTTCAACGGCACATTAATATTTCATCGTGACGAAAAAAAAATAGAATGCTGAAATACGCAAGAGCTACGCAATGCGTGAATATTGAATGAAGCAATGAAAAATGAATATCAGACCGGTTGCTTTGCGTTCCTTTCGTCGTTCCGGCTGAATAAGTAGGTGAAACGCAGAAGAAGTGAGTGCGTGCATTGCATTGATTAAAATTCACTTGTCTCGCTGGTATATCTATCAAATGGCTGAAAGGCCCGCAAGGGAAGAAAGAAAGAAAGAAAGAAAGAAAGAAAGAAAGAACAAACTGAATGTGGTGTTGCTAACGAGAAGCTCTTGGGCGTGCAATAATTGGGCAAGAGAAGGCCTGCACGAAGCTGTCGCCGCGCGCGGTACACGTACTGAGAGTGCTTTTCTTTGGTGATCGGTCCTACTCAGGCGACTGCGAGTGGAAGAAAGGCCGTGTATCGGGCTGCGTTTACCGCGTGGCCGAGCCCGAGCTTGCGAGCCTCGTGAAGGAAGTCTACGGATTGGCCTCGCTCACCAATCCTCTGCATCCTGATATCTTTCCGGGGGTCTGCAAGATGGAAGCCGAGGTCGTGCGTATCACTTGTCGGCTGTTCAACGGCGACGACAACTCCTGCGGCACCGTGAGTCATATCAGTGCATCACTTGTTCTACTTTTAAGATAAAAACAATCCTTTTGCGCCCAACTTCCTCCGCTCTCCCCCTCTCGCTGTTTCTCGCTGTTTCTCGCTGTTTCTCGCTGTTTCTCGCTGTTTCTCGCTGTTTCTCGATGTTTCTCGATGTTTCTCGTCTAGATGACCACAGGTGGCACCGAGTCCATTATGCTGGCCTGCAAGGCATTCCGCGACTACGCCCGACAACTCAAGGGCATCGTTCGACCGGAGATGGTTGTACCTGTGACCGCCCATTCAGCCTTCGACAAGGCCGCACAATTCCTTGGCATTCGAGTTTGCACTGTTCCTGTCAATCCGGATAGCTACACCGCCAGTATTAACGCCATCAAACGAGCCATCAACAGCAATACCATTTTGGTCAGTCAAATCAACTCTGCTAGTTATTATTTTCTTTCTATTATGTTACATTTCCTCCTAACTTCAGATATGTATATACAAAGCTATGCCAGTGCTACTGCCAGCCTGCTCAACGTCAAAGCTTTTTTTCCCTTCCTTTTCTCTCGTCAAAGAAAACAACCAAAAAAAGCACAATACCTACACACGTTGAGAAAATAATTGCAGACCACCGTTACAAGTAAAATATAAGCAATTTTTGTCGCGTATCCGATGACTACTAATGGAGAAGACATCTTTCTCAAATATCTGAAAGCACACATCGACAGGGAGATTTATAAAAAAGAAAATGAAAGGAAAGGTGAATCATGAGAAGCAGCTGGCTATTAGAGCAACAAAATACCGCGTCGTCTCTTGTCCGAGAAGCTGAGCTGAAAAAAAGCTTGCTTTCGTCGTAATATTAGGCTTCCGCAGGTGAATTCTGAAAAATAAGAAGAACAAAAGATCTGTTGGAGCTTCTATTTGTTGCGAGTCAGACAGCGTAGAGCTTGTTACTTATCGATTGGACACTTTTGAGACGGCTCAGGCGGGAACCAACGGAGATACATTAGACGTACGTGAGACGCTTAGCAGTTGTTTTCTGCAATGTGTGTTCTCTCGGCGTGAGCCATCCTCTAGAGGCATATGTATATATGTATGTACGTGCGTCCAAAGATATATTAGAGCTACTTTTATCCTATTTGTGGTCATATTATTGCAGCAACTCTTTTCGTCCCTTCATACCGCCTCTTCTTTTTTCTTCTGCTCTCCGACAGATCTCATACATGCTATATTTGTCTCCAACGTGACAAAAAGCCCAATAAATTTTTCTCTGCAATGCTCACGAGTGTTATGACGATTTTACGGTCTGTAAAAGAATCAAAGAAGTTGATAAAATGAGGGTTGCCGTAAATTATTCCAATTGACACGCTTGTCGTACTCGTGAATTAAAGCCGCTCAAAGTTTTTCCTAACTTACACCTTCTCGTAACAAATGATGATACTTTTTAACTGGCGATAAATTTAACAGCATCTAAAAAGGAAAGGAAAGGAAAGGAAAAAAAAATTCTTTGAATAATATTGAAAATAGCAGCCGAGTTCAGACGAATTGCGGATTGCAGATTGCACTTGTGCGTTGCAGCTTGTAATATATATTTGTAATATTTGATTTGATAAAAATTGAGATGTGGAAGGAAAGAGACTGAAATTGCAGCTAGAGCTGCAGGGTGCAGCGCGAGTGCAGTCGGGGCTGAGCTAATTTGTAAACGAGGCGCACTGTTGGTAAATTGCAGCTGGTATGCTCGGCGCCGAACTTCCCTTACGGCACGATGGACAACGTGAAGGAAATCTCGGAGCTGGGAGAGCGCCACGGGGTGCCGGTACACGTGGACGCCTGCCTGGGCGGCTTCCTGATCTGCTTCATGCGCAAGGCCGGCTACGAAGTCGCCGAGTTCGACTTCCGGCTGCCAGGAGTGAGCAGCATCAGCGCCGACACTCACAAGTACGGCTACGCGCCCAAGGGCTCCTCGGTGATAATGTACCGCGAGAAGAAGTACCGACACCACCAGTTCACCATAAGCACCGACTGGCCCGGTGGCATCTACGGCTCGCCGACCGTCAACGGCTCCAGAGCCGGTGGCATCATCGCCGCCTGCTGGGCAACCATGATGTTCTTGGGCGAGGAGGGTTACGTCGAGGCTACCAGGCAAATCATCCAGACCACCAGGTTCATCGAGCGGCAGTACGTCTAAGCTCATTTGATTATTTGATCATTCGTGCGACTGACCGCAGCAGCGCGCATTTATCAACTCGCATATGATAATATAGCCTCGTCAATATGAACATTGCAAATTTGCAACGGGCGCGTTCTGCTGCTCTTTCCTCTTGTTTTATGCCCGCGCGTAATACCCTGTAATTGGATTATAATTAGCGCTGATGAAATGCAGGCCCCGGCGTTAATGCGCTTGCATCGCGATTAAAATGCCCTGCCCCAGCCGCGCTAATTGTCATGACCACCTGAGCGGTTCATTTTTTGAATGGATGCTTTTATTACGACTAACGCCAACGCTCCATGAGAGATCGCGCGCGCTCCTCGTGCTGGCATTATTATAAGCTGGCCATTGAAAGCTTCGACAAACTGTTGTCTCTCGCGAGGGATATTTGGCGAGGACGACGAAAAAAAACAGCATGCTGGCTTTATTTTTCGAAAGAATCCGCGCAGCTCGTCGACGAGCGAACATCCGCGGCTTCGAGTCAATACAAACAAGCAAACAACACCTCGAGATAAACATTGCTCCGCGCGCTGGATGGAAGGCGTGCAGATGGAGCTGAGCATTATTTCAACTGAAGAAATTGCCTTGTGGTCTGTTTCGTTAGATTGAGGCAAACGGATGGTCTGCACGTGTTTGGCAGCCCAGCCACGTCGGTGATAGCCGTAGGCTCGGAAGATTTCGACATCTTCCGCTTGATCAAGGCATTGGACACGCGCGGCTGGAAACTTAATCCCCTTCAATTCCCCAGTGCTGTGCACATATGCGTCACCCACGTACATACCCAACCTGACGTCGCCCAGCAATTCATCGATGACGTACGCGAGGAAGTCGCCGAGCTACTTAAGGACCCGTCCAAACCTACCGACGGCATGGTCAGTATACATACTTCTTCTTCTTCTTCTTCTTCTTCTTCTTCTTCTTCCTCTTCTTCTTTTCTTTTCTTCTTTTTCTGTCGCCACAGATGAGGGACACTTATTGCAAGGCTACTTATACAACTTTTTTTTTCTACTGCTCATTGCGCTTATTTTTAGACTAGACCGAATGAATTTTAGTCTTTGTTTTCTATTTCGCATCGGCTAAGGATTTAAACTGCTGTAGTATTCTAAAGTAATAGACGCCATTGTTGTAATATCCGCCAATAAATCGTCTTATAAAGCATTCGATATTTGCGTATTGTTTTATATTAAACTCGCGAGAAGTGCAGGTTCAAATCCTGCAATAATTGTAAAATCCACTTTGAACAACTTATTTGAATTTTCATTCTGCGATTTTTTTTCTTCACCAAATTTTCATTTCCGCCTATTTGTAATTCTCCATAGACAGGCTTTTAACCAACTTTTTTTATTGAAAACTTTGAAATTCTTGTAGTATCGAATCAACAAATAATATTTGATGAAATGCACAACCGGCTAAAGCAAATAATAACGATAAATAGAATAGTTAGTTAACGGCTTTGACAAAGCATCAAAAAATTTCTTTGGCTGTTCAATCAACACATCACACGCGTCAAGCCAGTTCACCTACACAAAAAAAAAAGAAAAAAGAAAAAAAGAACAGTGAGAAAAGATTTGCAAGCTCGCAGTTCAATAAATCGATAGAGCGCGCGGGTGCGTTTATTCTCGCGAAAATGGTAGTTTATTCCAGATCAATGCTGACCCTTCAGAAGTCGCACTGTCGACGAGGGAATCGAACTAAAGTAAACCGCAAAAAAGAAAGGGAAAGGAAAAGCATGAAACTTATATTTATCTTGGGGGGGGGGACTGTCAAATCTCTCACACGTGGCAGTATTTATATATATGTATTGTTGCCTGTTACAGTACGCAATCTATGGTCAGAGTCAAGGTATCCCTGACCGCAGCATCGTCAGCGACATCACCAAGTTCTTCATCGATGCCATGTACTACACGCCTTCGGATTCTGAGCCTCGCGCGTGATTCGACTTTTTCTATCAACATTGTTGTTTTTCTCGGCCCTCTTCTGTTATCCATATATATATCCACGGAGAATTTAATAAAGCAGAAGTTTTTAAGAAAATGAACAAACAACGAGAAAGTCTCATCTCTTCTTCTTCTTCTTCTTCTTCTTATCCTTCTCCTTCTTTTTCTCGCCACGGGTAAACTTTGACAGCTTACCTTAACGATGATTTTTTTTCTTGATTTTTTCGTTGTTGAACTCTAGCGATGAAGGCGCCGGTATTGGGCTGTTGAACTTGTCGCTTGATTGGTAAACTTTAAAACTGGTAAAAAAAGGAAAAGAAACGGTGCTTGTGATCGCGGCAATTAATGAACATCACGTTTATCGGAAAGTTTAATGGAAAATTATTTGAAAAGTGAAGAGTGAAGGAAGGGAAGGGGGATCAATATCTCGGCATGGTAAAATTAATTTTCCATCGTAAGGTTGACTGTTGGCTGCGGACAAATTAAGAGTAATCATCGGTCCGCCAAGCGGAAACCTATTAGCATCGATTGGTCGCGCGCTCTCTCGCAATTCTTATCACGATGGGAGGAAAAAAGGCATTGAGAAGTCGTCCTTTAGCGCAAGCGAAGTGCTTGCGATCGATCACTCACAAAAAAGAACTTTTCTCTCTCTCTCTCTCGACTCTCACTTGCCATCACACAGAAAAGTTTTATTACCAGCGATATACACATCTCGCGCTATAATGCCCTTCGGGAAATCTCGACGCCCTTTCTCTGCTGCTACTGCTGCTGCTGCTCTATTGTAATCCTTTGGTGCGACAGGGAATCGGAAAAGTTTTTGATGAAAGCACGATTTTTCAATGCCTCCACAAGCAAGTATGCGCTTTATTAAAGAAAACATATATAAAGGCGCGTTTGACAAAGCAGCGCAGCGGTGTAGTATATCTGAAAGGCGAGAAAATGATAGCTAAAGCCTAGGAGAGTAAAAGACAGAGCTTATAAAATATTTAGGTTCCTTGGCGAAAGTTCAAACGCTCGTACTGTTGATTCAATTAGACCAGGTGCTCGACGAACAACTTAATTAAAAGTTGCCGACAAGTGGGAGCCAAACTAACTGGCATTTCCTTCGGCTCGATACTTATGTAGGTATACGTATCCTCGTTCGCCGTCGTTCCTGCAGCGGACGAACAAAAAATAGAGAGGCAGAGAGAGAGAGAGAGAGAGAGAGAGAGAAAGAAATCTAGACCATTCGAAACGTATTTTCATTTGAAATTTATACGATACTTTTGTGTCTCGGCATAATGCGATTCGATTTGTTCAACTTCTACTAAAACGACACTTTTACATATTTCCAGGATACACGTAAAACAAGTATTTATCGCGGCTTTTACTTGGTTTGTTGGAAAATTGATGAGAAAATTTGTAATACAACATCACAAAGAACGTACTTTCCGCTTGTAACATAAAGATATATGTTATTGGATTTTTGTAAAGTTAATGCCTCGCTCGCATCAGATCGAATGAGCTGCTTGTAAAGCTTGACTTTGTGTACATTTGAAATATCAGTAACAGCGCTATAGATTTGGTTGGCGTTATCGGGCATCATCCGTAAAAAAGGGACAGAGCGATCCTCCGTGTAAAATAGTAAAATAGGAAAAGTGGCGCAATGAGCTTTTGAAAAATCTTGGGCTATTACAATCGATCGAGACAAATTGATGGCCATAGCGATAACTGGAAAAATCGAATCTCCTCAAATAATCTCCGTATTCTCAATGGGTGAGTGCTGCTGAAAGCTCGGAGCTTATAACGCGTACAAATTGCAGACTGCAGTGACAAAGGATTAAAGTGGCGCGCTCTTGAGATCTCATTGAAAATAGAGCGTGGCGCGCGCGGCGGAATAATTTATTAATTGGCATTGGCTTGCAGGCCAATCCAATCTGCAAAAGGAGCGTGAGCGAAAGCGATATATTTGGAGAGAATCGCAAATTGGAAGATTAATAACCCGGCAGTGGAGTTACGACGTGCAAGCCATGCATTTTTCTCTCGTGCATGCGCGAGACAAATAGCACCGAGCGTGGCGCGTAAAGGCCGGCTCAGGTCGAGCGTCACTTTGGCCAAGAATCTCGGACGTTGCCAGACTCGATCAGCTGGGCGAATACGCCCATTTCCGCACTCAGCTTCTTTCAATATCAGCTCTTTGTCAAAATGTTTTTTCCTTCTTCTTTCGCTTGTCCCTTCGCGCTTCCTTCCAAACAAATCAAATTTCGCGCTCCGAAACAACAAAACAAAAGCTCGCCGATAGAATTGAACGTGCAACGTACAATCCGCGCGACGCATGCAAGCAAATGAGGCTGTGTCCGCATTTCTCTCTCGCTCTCTCTCTCTCTCTCTCTCTCTCGTGAATAATCAAAGACACCCGAAGCACGTGCGTACACGAGTTCTCCTCGTTTTTCTGTCTTGAAACTGCCACTTCAGGCACGATTGATTGGGGTTGGGCGAGAAGATCATTATGCGTACTTGCGAGCCTCTTCGCTCGTCGCGTGCGAGTGCTTGACGCGCAAGTGGTGATTTTAGCAGCATGCGAAATTTGGTCTTTTTCATGAACATATAATAAATCGATTGGATGTGCATTGGAGTGAAGCCGAAGCCAAAGTCATGTGAGAAAGTGCAATCTCATATATCGACAATTGCGCCCCTGCAACTGCACAGTAGCACTGCACGTGTGTGCTTGCAATCGAAGCATATCCCTGCAATATCCGAATATTCCCGGAGCAAGAGAGCGCCGATCCGGACTGACCGGAATACCGCAGCGTACGCTAACGAATATCATAAGCGCATTTGCACAGCTTAGCAAATATACGGATACGTACGACTCGAACGATTCAAGTAATGATGAGTGCACTTGTTGCAGCTGCTTTTTTGCTGCCTATTCTGCTGAACCAAACGGAAACAATTAGCGCGCCTGCAGTGCTATAGTCAAGCTCAATTGCTATCTATGCATTTCTCGCCAAATATTATAACCAATTCACATCTCGACTGAATGAAACTGCACATTTTTTCATTTTCTTTTCGTTGACTGCTGCTGCTGCTGCCGCCGCGTTCGCCAAAAATAATAAGATTCAATGAAGCTTGCAGAAGCACACGCCCGCCGCAAGCGAGTCGAGAGCGTAAACAGCATACTTATATGAAGAAGCTTGAATTTGGAGTTACTCGTTGCCGGGATGCATTACTTACGCTGCTGCAGAAAGTGCACGCTCAAGACATGCAACAACTCGTAAAACCCCTTGGAACTGGCTCTCTCGCGTTTCTCACTTTGCATATATGCATGCATTTTGCTTACGTTCAACAGCAAACAACCTCGTCAAAAATACATGTTAATGTATTTATCAATCGCCAAGCCGACGGCAGCCAAAAAGAAAACCAACAAATATTCGCTTTCGAGAGCTTATTTCAATCAATCAATCAATCAATTGCACTTTTATCAACAAACACGCTCTGTTTGTTATCTTTTGTCGATCCGTTATGTTCGATCTAGATTTAAAGCTTCATAATTCTCGCGAACAGCAGTTGAGTGTATACAGGCGAAAAGTGTCAAGAATGTTTTTTTATATATCAAGCTCGCTAACATTTGCCACAGATGACGCGCATTGAGCGAAATTTATGCAGTGTTCGCACGATCAAATAGCCCTGCAGGGGAAGAAGAAGAAAAAAAGCATTATGCCGCAACTTTGTTTTTTTTCTTTTTTGCCTCCATGGCATCTTCAGGATCGCTGCGTCCGCGAGCTCTTTAATGATTCATAAAAGCATGCTTGCGCGCTTGAGTTAACAACTCAAAGATAATGTATAATGGCGAGAGTTTGCTCGTTTCAAAATGTATAACGTGATTGGGGCTAGGAAAACATTGGTAGCAATCAGTGAGCTAATTTAATTAAAGCAAGAGCGCGCTCGAGAGAGAGAGACAGAGAGAGCGATCGATCGAGTTGATTGGAAATTCAGTTTTTTCTGAAAAATAAAAAGAGAAGAGAAGAATTTTTATGTTGAGAATAGAATCGATTCAGCCTTCAAGTCTGAGCTTGCGTATATATGGCCAATTCCACGAAAAAACTGCCGTAATTTGGTAGCGTTTTTTCAAAAATTCAAACTGAGGGTACG
>JAWWMK010000040.1:6641368-6669364 GCA_035047105.1 Galeopsomyia nigrocyanea | reverse complement strand
ATAATTATTGATTTTGAATTTTCCCACACTTTGCGACCAAGGTACAGTGTCCCCCCTGGCGGCAGAAAGATTCCCATGGTCGTTTATTTCAATAGTCGCGCGGGATATGCTTCGATTGTTTTCAAGTATAAAAACAAAACTGTTGTTCCTTGAAGAGGGCCGCCCGTATTGCCTCCGCTACACTGGAGGGTTATCCTATTTGCCGACAAAGAAGTTCAAAGGCGGCAAATAGGATAAACCTCTGGTGTAGCGGAGGCATAAGATACCGCGGCCACCCACCTGCACCCACCAACACGCAGGCGCAGGCAACGAGCAAGCGGCAACGAGCAAGCAGAAACAGCGAAACAGCTGAGCGCGCGCACAGTGGTGTGCTGTGTGACTGTGCAGACCGCAGTGCAGTGTGGTGCAGTGTGCACTGCATAGCGCATGCTCTCTCGCTGCGTTTAGTTTATTTTTATTCCTCTCCTCTTCTTCGCAGCAGGCAGCTACGCGAGCTTGCAGTTATATTAATTGAGAGGCGCAGGCGAGTTTTAGGTTTTAGTATCGTGTTGGTCGTTGCGCGCCGTGCGTCCAGTGCGTCTTTTTCCCCTTAACGGCCTTAACCTGCTGCCGAGTGTATGTATTCAACCGCATACGCTGCTCATGATTAAAGTGTGCCTAATTATACATATGATCGTCCCATTTCCCACACGTAGTCGTTCATTCAACTTTTCTCTCATTTTTTTTTGTTTTTCTTTTATTTTACAGAGCTACTCCAAAATGTCGCAAGCCCAGAGTGCCGAGCAGTTCAAGTGAGTTTTATTGTTCGAGTGTGCGTGTGTCGTAAGCCTTTTTTTTCCTATTGGAATGAAGTAATCGATAAAAAATTTGTGACGGTTTTTTGAAGATTGCTGCCCAAGATCATCAATGGAGGTATTGCCGGTATCATCGGAGTCTCGGTGGTTTTCCCACTGGATCTCGTCAAGACCAGGCTGCAAAATCAAGTGGTTGGTCCGAAAGGAGAGAAGATGTATGCTTCCATGTGAGTGTCGCGGTGTTTCTTTTTTTTCCGACTGGCATTTGTGATTTCATAACGATGGGATATTTTCGTAGCGCATTTTTGCTTGTAGATCATCTTTAAAAATAGTAAATAGCATTTTCAAGATTTCAAGTCAGAGCTATGAATTATCATGCTCAATTTGTGTTAATTTACACTACCTCATATTGTTTAAAAGTAATAAAAACGGTAACAGTCTTGAGTCATTTAAAAAAAAACTTTATTTCTGTGTATAATTTAGTTGTTATTATCGAGTTCATGTTTTCTGCAAAACTGAATTGAATGTAATGTTTTAAGGTTTGACTGCTTCAAAAAAACCTACAAGGCTGAAGGTTACTTAGGAATGTATAAAGGCTCGGCTGTAAATATTTTACTAATCACTCCAGAGAAGGCCATAAAACTTACAGCCAACGATACCTTCAGACACTATCTATCTACTGGACCTGGGTAAGTTTATCAGTGTTTTCAGGCACTCTATTGCGTCACTCACTTTCACAGCATGAACATGCAACCACCCAAAAAAGGGTATTCATTAACTCATCAACACGAGCAATCTCGAAACCATCATACTTACTAATATGCAACATGTCCAAGTTAACCATAATAAATCATCTGGTTGTCACTTCAGAGAGCAACTACCCTTGGTACGAGAAATGATGGCTGGTGGATCAGCAGGAGCTTGTCAAATAGTTATAACAACACCAATGGAATTACTAAAAATACAAATGCAAGATGCAGGAAGAGTGGCAGCTGCAGCTAAAGCAAAATCAGATGGTAGTAGTACATTCAACTTGGTTAAAAATGATACATTCTCTCTTTGTTTTCCTTTCCTCATTCTCCTGCTCTCATCTCAAACGACTTACATTTGTGACATGTCTTTTTTATAGTCAGTGGAGGTCCCCCAGCTAAAAAGCCATCTGCTCTTGCTCTCACTCGTGAACTTCTACAAAAAAGAGGAATTGTAGGTCTATATCAAGGTACTGGAGCCACTGCACTGCGAGATGTCACATTCTCTGTCATCTATTTTCCTCTATTTGCCAGATTAAATAGCCTTGGTCCAAAACGACCTGATGGATCTTGTAAGTGTTAGTTTGTTTATGAAACTAGAGCTGACAGACCGAATGCATATAATAAATTATGACTTGGTCGCGGTTCTTGGGTCCATTCCATTTGTCAGTTTGAGCTTCTTGTTTTCTCGATCGCGATCGAGTGTCTACTAAGAATGTAACATGTGTTTGCAGCCGTGTTTTGGTGCTCATTCTTAGCAGGCTGCGCCGCTGGTTCCACAGCAGCATTACTTGTTAATCCATTTGATGTAGTTAAGACTAGACTTCAGGCAATCAATAAAGCGCCTGGCGAACCGACTTATAACGGTGTCCTAGATTGCGTTGGGTAAGAACGATTTTCATAGGAACTCTGTACTTTCGATAAAATCAAACTTACGTTCATACTTTTACCCTCAGTAAAACCTTAAAGAATGAAGGCCCGACGGCATTCTTCAAAGGTGGCGCATGCAGGATGATCGTGATAGCTCCGCTATTTGGAATTGCACAAACCGTATATTACCTCGGAGTCGCCGAGAAGTTGATGGGACTCCAATAATTGACAAAGCAAATATAATTTGCTCTAGCTAATTGAAAGGGGCACAAACAGACGCCTACAGCCGAGCGTGTACTCGTCCAATAGTCGATTGCTCGATATGAACGACAATAATTAAATAATCCTGACCGAATCGTCACCATGAAGCATGTTTTAACGTATAAATATATACATACATTAGCCGTACAAAGAGAAAGTAAGATATGGTACCTGGATGAAGAAAAATATGCTGCAACTGTACATGTCATAAGCACGCAAAAAATGCCGCTCCAAGTGATACTACTACTGTATAGATATTTATGGAGTTTTATTCGATATCTCTACTCAAGTGAGATCTATGAAGCATTTAAGCTCGATATATCAAAACAAACTGCCTGTTTATTTTGGTCTTCTGCGTTTAGAACTCTGTCCTTGTCTCTGGTTCTTCCACTGAAGTTGCAGCGAGTGTGGTGCACATACGAATTGTACAAAAAATGCCGTTCTACTGTCTTCTATCCTATATAATCATGTTCTTGTTCCTCCAAAAGAGTTCATGTGTATATATCTATTATCTGCGAATCGTTGACGAAAGTCTATTACGGCCATTTGATTGTATCGAATCAGCCGCGAGTTGTTGAATGTATTTTAACCTGAACATATCTCAATATTTTTTGTCATGTTTAGTTTTTTAATTGTTTACAGTATGCTGTGCACAAGTATCAACATTGTAATATTTTTGTTATTTTATATTATTATTATTAACAAGATCATGCAGTATATAAAGCAAGCAGAATGACTTTTCGAATTAGTGCCCATGTTGAATGAAACTTGAGCAACATTATATATTGTCGTGAAATTACAATTTTTTTATTACTATTATCATTACATCATTGTTGTTAATTTTGTTATGATTGCTTATGTACAAAGAAAAAACATTCCACCAAGAGTATTGTGTTTTTTAATTAATTGAACAACAACAAACAGATTTACAGTGTAGTATACAGAGGTCAAAATACTAGGCAAGTTTACAATATTTTTCAACATTTTCCTTTTTCCAACAATACTTATATAATTGAAAACTTTGAATATAGAATAACAGAAGCCCTAATTTTGACGCCCTACAATGCCAAATAAAATTGATAAAAATACTAAAGCAGACAAAGAGAAAGAAAAAAAATCTTACGTGCTATGATACACGATGGATAACAGTAAAGACTAATCGCGTTTTCTTATACTTGCAGTACAGCAAAATTGAATCTTGTTGCGTGCATAAAAATAACTTCACTTTCAAAGTTGTAGGTAGAGGCGCACGATACGCGATATATAATACAGGAATGTTTTGGCGCGGGGCGCAAACGTTGACAAATTTAATCGGTGAATCGGCGGTTCACGTTGCGACCGAACAGAGCTGTGCGTATTTCAGGGATCAGCTGCTGGGCAATCAACTCCAGCCTATTTTCCAAAGTGTTGACGATCTTTATGCGGCCTAATCAGAACAAAAAAAATCCGTTAGAATTTAATGATTTCTCTCCTTCACTATATTTTTACCTCTAGCAGCCAACAGTTCAACACCTCCACAGCTGTCAGGAGGCAAGGTGTTTTCTTGATCAATTTTTAGAACAGTTTCCTTCTTTGTAATGTTGTTGTACTCTTGCTGAATACCAGGTAACAGAGATTCAATTAGACCAACATCTTGTTGTCTTGTTCTGATGACCACTGTAGTTTCAGTAAGCTAAAAAGTAATGATAACGAATTATCATGGATTCTGGTCAGCAAAATGTTCATCGTTCTTGTTTTGATTTACCTGATAGAGCCCTTGAGTAATCAAAAGTTTCAGGATTTCGCCATATTTGCCTTGATCCCTTGATACTTCACTGAGCTTTTTCCTAGCATCTTCCAATACATTTCTCACGTGATCTTCGCGCACTTTCAACACTTTGAGACGAGCTTGATTCAGCATGTTCGATGATTGACTAGAAAAGAAGAATATTGATGATGAGCATTTGGAAAATTAAATCTGTTTGTGTAAACTCACATCTTCTTTTGCAATTCAACTTGCTTTTCCTTCTTCTCATAATACTCCATAATCTTAAGACGCTGCTGCTGTACCAATCGCCCCTTCTCAATGTTGAACTCCTCCTCTGCCTTAGCATCAATTTCTTCAGCTTTCTCATTGGCCTCTTGTTCGATGAAGGCCATCATATGCTTAATCTAGAAGTACATGTTCATAACAATGAAAATGAATGCCTTTTCCAATCTAGTCCGTTTAAAAATTCTAAGCACGTTCCCTCTTTCTCATGAACATAGTCTTACGGCATGTTTACATGTTCATGTCAGTTTTAGACAACAAGTTGACTCAAGTTCATGACAATTTTGCAAGAAATCCATGATTGCAACCAATTGACAGGACCCATTCACATATCAGCTCCTTGTCTGATAGCTCATGAACATTGACAACATGATGAACGTCATGCTCCAAATACTCTATTCCCCACGTACAGATCAAAAAAACGTGACCCTATTGCTCGTGGAGTCCCCAGAAAAGCAGATGAACAAGAAAGAAGAGCCATCACTAACCTGCTTCTGAACGTCAGCATCGCTGAGAGCCATGGTGCTCGTCTGTGCGTTGGCGAGCTTCGCCTGCGAGTCAGCAAACAATGAAAACTAAATTCGCTTTGAAGCGATCAAATAGCTCAAGGGTCTTCCGGAGATTGATCCGTGAGACTAGGACGAAGAGGATGTGCGACGATACGTCAACGCCCAGCTCGACTCGAAGAAGACGACGAAGGTGTCTCGTGAGCCAGGCAAGCTTCTGCTGGCTGCTGCTTCTGCGCGCTGATTCTATCTCTCACTCAGTCGCACTCGTTTAAAGAGGCATAAGTCTGTCCTTGTCGCGCCAACGAGGAGTTTTGCTCACATGATGATCATATGACCAGAACGAACGGCGCGCTATCTGCAGGACAATAGGGGTGCTTGCAGCATACACGTAGGTATAGGTACACATTCTGACTGGCGTACGTTTGGGCAATTTTTGAGCCTGCGTAATTGCAGAGTTGCTTGGCTTGCTTGGGAGTCTTGGGACGATTCACGAATTTCACGATGATAATTTCTGATGTCCCGCGAGCTCGCACTTCGCAGCTGCCTGCAAATTTTAGGATAGTTTTGTTTTTTTCATGGATTCCATTGAAACACGCGTGTTTCATGAATTATATTCTTGATGACTTTACCACGTGTAGAACATGAATGTAGTTTGTGTAACAAATATACACGAGCAAATCGTTAAAAATGACGTTATTATTGATTCGTTCCGGACGATAGTAGTCTATTTTCAGTAGTATGAGTCAACGCAGTCAGGCGTCGATCGAGATCTGCTTCTACTACTCAAATGTAACGTTTTTATTGGTTTATTTATTGGCTGTTTGAAACAATTTCTCTAATGAACATTTCAGCACAGTGTATGAAAATTACAGTTTCATAATTGCGTAACCAATTAATCATATATATATTACGAGTCTGACCAGTACTACTTAAAAAAATGAGCAGATCCATGAACATTACGAAATACATCATTTTATTAATCTGCACGGTTCATTTTCAAATAAATCATGATCGTTCATAATAATAAAATCTCTCCAGCAAAACATCACACCCGTTTGATCCGCAACGAAAACTATAATATTTTAAACGTGATTTCTACAGCAAACGATCAAACTCAAAAAATCAATTAATTGGTAACTAAACGTACTTGACAAAACGAAAAACGGCATGAGTACGGAAAAATAAATCCGCGAAAGCGGTTGCCTCATGTTTCTTGAGCGCGCGTTTCCCTGGTTTCCCAATAATGCACGTGAACTTGGCGGCGCACGCACGCATACTTATACACTTGCCACCCACACTCAGTCACGGATTAGAGACGCCGCCGCCAATCTTGCTGCTGCTGCTCGGTGGCTCGGCGCTCGCTCCGCGCCGTGAAAGAGACGACGGCCGTTCGGGCCGTTTGCTTGTGTGCTATGCTTTGTAGGCTCACTGGCTCAGTTGATTTTTCGCTCGCCGCGCGGACGCTCAGTGAACCGCCTACTTACAGAGAGAGGGGCACGCAAGTTGCGTTTCTTTCTTTAAAAACCTCTTTTTTTCGTTATCTTATCTGTTGCTTGCGATTCATTGTTTTTCTTCAATTTGTCGGCGGCGCGGTGCAGCAGCAGCAGCTTTAATTTTGTTGAAAGCTCAAGTGTTTATCAAGAGAAGGTCAAAATGCCGGTGTTCCACACGAAAACCATCGAGAGCATCCTCGATCCCGTTGCACAACAGGTAAAAGCCGAAGCCGATGAGCCGCTTGTGTTTACATTGTTTCTCTGCACGACAAGTCAGCAGACGAGCAGCAGTGTCGCATGAGGGGCTTGACACTCGCTCCACTTCTTTTCGCCGCTCAGCGGAATAATAACCTCAACGTGCTAACAAGTTCTTTCTTTCTCTCTCGCCTCGTCTCTCAGCTCAGTCTGCTCGCGCTTCGCACGCACGCACTCATACTACTCACATGCAGGGCCTATAATATATATGACGTCATGTGCACGAGTGTTGATGATGCAGATGATCGCAGCTCTTGGGGCACCTGCTGGCTGCTGCAGCTGCGGAGGCAGCGGCATCGGCGGGCATCTCAAAATCGTTTCGCGCGGTCTGCTCTTCTGTCTCTCTATTGCCTCCGCGACTGGCGCGAATACCGAAAATGGTTATTCAGCTGTATCAATGGCATACGCGCGTAATACAGCTGCTAGCGCGTTTCGCAAGTCGTGCAAGGAGCGCGCAATAAAATGTCGCAATTGGCCTGCGCATTCCTCGAGCACGCCTGCTCTGCAAACATTTTAACGGGAGACTTTAACGGAATAAAAGGCCACACCCGAAACATTGGAAATTCAGTATAATTATGAGTAGCATAAAGCTCCGAGTCTCCGTAAAGCGTGCGCGCGCGCGAAACAGTTCTAAAAATACATGGGGTTAAAATAAGAGCTTGAGGGCCAAGCAAGCAGCTAGGCAGCGCTCGAGTAAGAACTATAGAGGTTTTAACGGCGACGGCGACGACGATTACACAATAAAAAACAACTCGCCGTGCACCGGTCTGCGGAGGAGGACGTCTCTCCCATGCCTCTCTTGGCGCCAGAGCACCTTCTATAATAGCCAGCTGAATTAACTGCCGAGCAGACGATCGAAAAAATGAATGATCGTTTATGCGGTGAACCGGCCGCGCCGCGCCACCGCCGCCGCCAGATTAGCCAACTGGAATTTTAATCGCTGCTGGTTCCATCAGCAGATGACGAGCGAGCAAAATCACAAATCAAATTTCCCAATGGAACGACCTTTTTCCGAGCACACATTAACGATCGTCCGAATTTCATAAACACGCACACATCTCCAATTGTTGTCCAATAGCTAGGGCGAGCGAGCACAAACACACAAACACACACACACACACACACACACACACACACACACACACACACACACACACACACACACACACACACACACACACACGCCCAGTCGCTATTTATAATGGGTCCCTCTGCTGGGCTATATAATTTTGGAGCGGGCAAAACGGCTCTTCATCCATGTCAAGATTATATATATTTAAAAGTTGTGATATTGCGTTGAAGCCGCGGCCTAGCCGTCGTCTAGAGCCGTTCGCGAAGAAACTGAGACAAAAGGTCATTCGAGCGTCGAGCTTATTGCTCAAAACGCTTTTTTGTTAAAAATAAAGTGAAGCAGCTCGCTGCTACGCGCTATGGGGCGTCCAAACAAGATTCGAAGGCTGTCTATGTCGCGCTCGCATCGCCTTTCGTCAATAGCAGCTCTCATTTTAATCGTCATCACTCATTTGATGCGCTTTTTCTTTCTCCTTCGTCGTCGTCGTCGTCGTCGTCGTCGTCGTCTTCTTCTTCTTCTTCTTCTTCTTCTTCTTCTCCTTCTCGTTATTTAGTCCAGTAAAAAAGAGCGAAATCTATCATTTTTTTTCGACCGCTTCGATCGGGTCAATAAAGTCAATTTTGGGGCGGCGAATCGAATGCACCTATTCGAAGATGTCGCATCGGCCGGGGTATAGTGGAAAACTCGGAAAAACTGTTGAGAATCTAGGTTTCTCGCGGTTTTTCGCATTTATACGCGCAACGGTAAGGAATATCGAAAAAAGTTCAGTGTGAAAGTTGTAGAGCGACTAATTTTACGTCGAAATGTGTCATCTCCCGTTAACTTTCATTCAGTATTTCCGATTTTGCCCAGTTTACACGAATTGACTGGAATTTATCGGGGGCTTTCCAGTCGGGAACAGCTGACCCTGCGCAGTGCGTACTGCGCAACGTCAGCTGTTCCCTACTTGAAAGCCCCCGATAAATTTCAGTCAGTTCGCAAACAGTCGGAAAAATAGAAAATACTGAATGAAAGTTAACGGGAGAGGACACATTTCGACGTGAAATTAGTCGCTCTACAACTTTCACACTGAACTTTTTTCGATATTCCTTACCGTTGCGCGTATAAATGCGAAAAACCGCGAGAAACCTAGATTCTCAACAGTTTTTCCGAGTTTTCCACTATACCCCGGCCGATGCGACATCTTCGAATAGGTGCATTCGATTCGCCGCCCCAAAATTGACTTTATTAACCCGATCGAAGCGGTCGAAAAAAAAATGATAGATTTCGCTCTTCTTTACTGGACTAATTATTATAGCTTTGATGACATTCCATAAAGCTCACTGCCAGTCTCTACACCCATTCATATATCAGACAGTATGCCTGTACTGAGAAGCCTGGCTTTTCGCTAATTCATTCCCGGGTCAATATCATGAACCAAACTTTAAACAGTCGCTGTCCAAACAACGCTTAATAACATTCATGAACTGGTTCTTTTTGCGCATTTTCTTTTTTTTTTAGTCAGCCATGATAACGATTAACCTTCACCACTTCTATTTCCACAGCACGGATGACCTACTTCCTAATGGACTAACTTCCTTTCTTCTTTCTTACGCCACTCCCTTCAATTTTTGCTTGCCTTCATTATTTGGCATTTTTCACACCTTCTCTTCTCTCGACTAGACCTTCTGCTCGTTTTAATTTCTCAAGCGCTTTCACTTGTCACTAAAAACCTCTGCGCACAGTGACTTGCATTGATGCACACACGCTCGATATTGATGATGGCAATAAGAACTGACTGACGGAATGTCAATTTTTCAAAACTTAATTTATGCATCATGCAAGCTCACCCTGCATTACGCAACTCCTCGCGCAACTCGCAACGGAATTCGAGTCAGCCTTACAACATTATTTGAGAATTGCTGTCAAGTTCTTCATCTCATTGCTATAATAAAGAGCATTTTTGGATCAGTCAAACTAGCAACGATGCTAGTCAATTCATACCAATAATTGAGGACTCGACGCGGATAGCCTGCTGGCCACAAATAAATTAATAATGAACATCCCTGAAAACGTGTACATATGAACTTACAGGTCTCGAGACTAGTTATCCTGCACGAGGAAGCTGAAGATGGCAACGCCATGCCAGATCTCGAGAGACCCGTCCAGGTCGTCAGTCAAGCAGTGGCCAACCTGGTCAAGGTAATGTTCATCCAATGTTCACCACATGCCCTTCACATTTGTCCTTGTCTAGGTCGGCAAAGAGACCATCAACTCGTCGGACGACGTGCTGCTCCGACAGGACATGCCGAGTTCACTCAAGCGCGTCGAGAATGCTTCCCATCTCCTTGAAGAGGCTTCGGTCATGTTGAAAAATGATCCTTACTCCAGTACTGCAAGGTCAGCTTGAACTTTCATTTACACGTCCATTTGTCCTTTCTTTCATCTTTTACGAATTACGTCCGCATCAAAAAAAAGAGCAGACTTTTAATCGGCAGTTCTTGTTATGTTTTCTATTTCGTACGGCTATCAACAAGTACAGTAGTGTAACACGTACTACTTACGAGTATAAAGCGATCTACAGGTACGTCTTTATGATGGATTGTGATTGCCTTTGTTGAGAGCGTTTCTTGCTTCTTTTTTTTTTTTTTTTTCTTTTTTCTGCTTCGCTGACACTTGTTTGACGCCTTAATTGGTTCGAGTAACCACCTCGATTCATTAATTTCATCTCATCGTCTCTTAACAAAACTCGATCTAGATATATTTCCAATAAAAACGATCTTCTTTCATCTTGTTTCGGTTCATTCATTTCGTCATTCGTCATTCGACCACTGCAGTTAATATTTCTAATACGATATTTTGTTGTTGTGCACGATGATTGTCAAAATTGATTCTCACACGAAAGCGGCCAAATGGTTAGATTGATTTGAACGCGAGGCCGTTATGCAGACATGTAAAATACTGGAATGTTGATGAATAAATTTGCCGATGAAAATGCATAAGCGTGTTAGTTGGTTTTCATGGCGAGAAATTGAGTGACAAGTGAAAGAGGAGAGAGAGGGGGGGGAGGCCGATGGAATAGATAACAAGTGGAAGCGAATGATTGCAGGAAGAAACTGATAGAAGGTTCCCGTGGAATCCTGCAAGGCACGAGCTCGCTGCTGCTGTGCTTCGACGAGAGCGAGGTGCGCAAGATCATCCGCGAGTGCAAGCGCGTGCTAGACTACTTGGCCGTGACCGAAGTGATCGAGACAATGGAAGATCTGGTGCACTTCCTGAAAAATCTGAGTCCCTGCCTGAGCAAGGTGTCGCGCGAAGTGAGCGCTCGCGAAAAGGAGCTCACTCATCAGGTGCACAGGGAGACGCTGGTCAGGTGCTTGGATCAGGTGAGTGCAGGCGTGGCAGAAATGTGCTGGTCGAGGCGGCGCGCAATTCGCAAATCAACGGGCAGCTCGAGTGTGTCTGTATGTGTGTGTGTTTCAGGTGAAAACATTGGCGCCGATACTGATATGCTCGATGAAGATCTTCATCCATATAATATCGAGCGGCGGCAAGGGCGCGGAGGAAGCGGCCGAGAATCGTAACTACCTGTCGGGACGCATGTCCGAGGAGATCAACGAGATCATACGCGTGCTTCAGCTGACGACCTACGACGAGGACGAGTGGGAGGCCGATCAGTTGACCGTGCGTTCAGTATGGTCCAGTATTAGCGAGGAGCATGGGCACGAGGAGTTAATCGCGGGCCGTTTGACGATGATTGCAGGGCCTGAAGAAGGCGCAGAGCGCGATCGAGAGCCGCGTGAAGCCGGCCTTCGACTGGCTGGACGACGGCAATGCGCTTCGCGGCGGCGTCGGCGAGAAGAGCTTGAGGCAGATAATCGAGCAGGCGGCCAGGCTGGCCGACAGATATCTAGCGCCCCATCAGGCCGATCCCATCAAGAAGCTCTCCTCCGAGCTCACTACCATGAGCGACGCGCTTTGCGAGCTTCGCCAGAACGACAAAGGTGGTAGAGCGGGGCTTCTCTTTGCATTGCCTTCTCCTTGCCCTTGCCGCAGAAATGCAATATAGGCCCGTGTTTCAGCAGGAACCTCGCCGCAGGGAGAGTCCCTGGCGCGCGCCATCAAGGACAAGGTGAACGAGCTTCGCTCGGACATCTCGTCGGCGATCGTCGCCGCGGACAAGGCTGGCGCGGTGCAGGCTGCCCACACGGTGGCCGGCCGCCTCGAGCAGGCCAACAAGTGGCTGCTCAATCCTCAGCACGACGACAAGGGTCTCGGGCAGAAAGCCATCGGCCTCATTGTACAGGAGGGCAAGAGGGTAAGTGCAATTGTTGTCTTATCCCGATCGCCGCTGCCCGCCGCTGCCAACTGGCTCTGGCGATTGGCGCCGATTGCGAGCTGCTGCTTCAATTGTCGAGCTGCAGGTCGCCGAAGGCCTGCCCGGCGTCCACAAGGCCGAGATTCTGCAACTCTGCGACGAGGTGGACAATCTGTCCCGGCAGCTGGGCGACCTGGTGGCTCGCGGCGAAGGCGACAGTCCGCGCGCCCAGCAGATCGCTCGCCAGCTGTCGCAGAAGCTGAACGAGCTCAAGAGCAGGATCCAGCAGGCGGTGGTCTCGCGCGTCGTGCAAGACTTCATCGACATCACCACGCCGCTCAAGCAGTTCACCGAGGCCGTGCTCGCGCCCGTGGGCACGCCCAACCGAGAGCTCAACTTCAACGACAAGGCGCTCAACTTGCAGAACTTGAGCAACAGGGCTGCCAAGACGGCCAGAATGGTGGCCGCTGGCGGTGAGTGCCTTCCTCCTCCTCCGGTCCGCCCGCGCGGCAGGCGCGGCAGCCTCCCTTCTCCGAATAATGCCCAATTTTCCGCCTTACAGGCAGCGCCGGCAACAAAAAGCTGGCCGAAGCTCTCAACTCGACGGCTTCGCAGCTCGAGTCGCTGACTCCTCAGCTCATCAACGCCGGCCGCATCCGCATGAACTATCCGGAGAACAAGGCGGCGGACGAGCACTTTGAGAACCTTCGCCAGCAGTACGCCGACACGATACAACGCGCGAGGAGCCTCTGCGACGAGGCGACCAACAGCGCCGACTTCATCAAGGCCAGCGAAGAGCAGATGAAGAAGCACACCGTACTCTGCGAGGACGCTATCGCCAAGAAGGATCCCCAGAAGATGGTCGACAATACTTCGGCTATCGCTAGGCTGGCCAATCGGGTCATTCTCGTCGCTAAACAGGAGAGCGATAATAGTGAGGACCCCGCGTTCATTCAAAGGCTCAATCATGCGGCCGACGTTTTGCAGAATTGTGAGTATTTACAAAAGAAAAGCAACAAACAAGCAACAACCGCGCCACGCAATCGTCACATTATACCTTGCACGCGACCTCCTTCGCAGGTGTGGCCCCAATGGTCCAGGACGCCAAGGCCGTGGCGATGAATATGAACGATCCGCACGCGATATCTCGTTGGCGAGACAGTAACCGAGCGGTAAGTCGTCATCAACGAACCTGCAGTTAAGACCTCTCCTTTGCTCTTTCTTTACTGTCTAGTTGCTGAATGGCGTTGGACAAGTTAGGAAAGCCGTCGGTGAACCTGACGGCTCGTCTCCTGTCCCACCACCACCACCAAATCTATCTGCTCTGCGACTTCACGACGGAGGTATTTTTCTTTTCTAGATTCGGATGCTTTCATCATTATTATTTTTTTATCGATCATCAGCAATTTATTCATTTTTTTTTAAATTGTCAATGAAAACAAATCATTTCGTTAGACGATGCCACTGATTACGCGAAGCAGAAATATATACCGAAAGATGGCAATAAAAATGCTTACGGATCTCGAGGTAAAGGTAACTGCAAAAACATCTTGGCGAAATTCAAGAATAATTTTTTTGTAATTGGCATGAACTCGCCTAATTGAATGTCGCAACAACAATGAACCGTCGCTCCATCTGGCTCCTTTACTTTTCCGCTAAAGCACCACTAACATGAGACATTTTTTTTTACTTTAATATTTCAAAACAACTATCTATTTCGGTTTTCAAGTATCATTGTAACCGTCGCAGAATGTTTAGACCCATAACACTTGACCAAATCTTTATCTCTAAGCAAACGCATAAAGTTGCAACATGTGTGATCGTCTGCAAACTCTTCTATAAAAAAAAATTGCAATCACTCTATTCTACGCGACTCGATGTGCTCGATAGATATGATGGCTCCACCTCGTCCGCCGCTACCTCATGGTGAGGTACCACCACCACGACCTCCACCACCGGAGACGGACGATGAGGACGAGATGTTCAGACACGCGCCACAACCTAACCAGCCCATCATGGTGAATTTTTTTTCATCCTTTCAAGTGCATTGCAAAAACAAGAAAAGCAATAAAAATTTCGTGAACACCCTTCTTCTTTTCTTGTAGATGGCAGCCCACGGACTTCACCAAGAGGTGAAGCAGTGGTCGAGCAAAGACAACGAGATCATTGCTGCAGCGAAAAAAATGGCCATTCTAATGGGTCGTCTGTCAGGTCTGGTGAGGGGCGAGGGAGGCAACAAGCGTGACCTCATTGCTTGCGCCAAGGCCATCGCCGAAGCCTCACAGGAGGTGACGAGGCTCGCCAAGGAACTCGCCAGAGAGTGTACCGACAAGCGTATTCGTACCGTTAGTATCACATTTCACATGTCTCCTCCAAAAAGTTGATTACATGGACTTGATCGGCTCCATTTGTTTCAGAACCTGCTGCAAGTTTGCGAGCGTATTCCAACCATTGGCACTCAGCTCAAGATCTTGTCGACCGTCAAAGCCACGATGCTCGGAGCTCAAGGTACACGCTTAATAATCACGATTTCTCATCAAGCTAACAATACCATCTAATCGAGTTGTCGAAACAGCATCCATCATTTACTAATTCACTAAAGTGTCGTTTCATTTGTTCATGCTTAGAAATTCTGCCCACTTGGGAAGAGCTCATGCTATACGGTAAAAGCCAGTTGTCATAATACACTCGTATTTTTACTCAATCATTCTTTACCACTGCAACCCCTTCCTCATTTCCATTGCTTCCTTTTACCATATACATTTGTTTAAACTTCAATGCATGCTAGATTCTTCATTTAAAATTGCTAAATGTACTATCAAAGGCCCATGGGCATGCATGCTCGCTCAATCCGCCATCCCATTTTCATTCGAACGCTATTTAATAAATTAAATTTAAAGTTGACCATGTCATTTGTCACGGCTCACGCAAATATAAATATTAATTAACGACGTGACGTAGGAACGGAAGAGGACCAGGAGGCAACAGATATGCTGGTGGGCAACGCGCAGAACCTCATGCAGAGCGTGAAGGAAACGGTGCGCGCGGCCGAGTGCGCGAGCATCAAAATCAGAACAGCTTCGGGCATGAAATTGCGTTGGGTACGCAAGCAGCCCTGGTATCAGTATTAAATGCCATCACGATCCGCCTGCGCCTTCATCATTTCATGTTCAGGTTTTCATGACCTTCTTGTTCTTGTTTCTTTGATGCTCCAAGTCGAGAAACACAGCACGACTGCTATTCGAATAAAAAACTAATTGATAAAAAAAAAAAAAAAAAAAAGAAACGCGTACTAATGGGACAGAAGGGTACACGAGCTACGCGATGCTTATATATTTGTATACCAAGAAGAGTCGCGTAAATATACATTATTAAGAAAGAGGAGATCTAGAAATGACGTATTGCGCGCGAGGCCGCTCTTGTTTTATAAAAACACAGAAGCGCGAGCACGCACGATACGCGACAATCGACTATTTATTTTTATAGAGAACACGTGCAATAATGACAAAAAAGCACCGAGATGGAGAAAACCCTACGCTGCCATAAATTGAAAACCTTCGAGATGAGAATATTTAGTTAATGTATGGTGCTAAATCGGTCACACACACACACACACACACATCATCATTATCATCGCTGAGACGTGTATCAAGCTTGCCTTCGTCATCTCTCTACTCACAATTATTAATGACCAATCGAGTATCCGTCCTCGCATAGGTCGGACCGGAATGTTTTTAAACATGATTTTATATTTATTGTTTGTCGAATGATGATCGCATTACGTTGTAACCCGCTATAGATGCACTGTATTAATAAATTGAACTCGTTTTAATTCTTGTTTTCACTTTTTCATGTAAAAAATACTTTGTACAGTAATTACAGATATCGTTAATACACTATCAGTTTATTATATACGTTTAGGAAATGTTATGAACTAAAGGAGAAATTTGATCAAAATGAATCAAGCTCTTCTCGCCAAGCAACAATTGCTTAATCATGTTTGCATTCTCTATAGTAGTGTTATGAACACAAACGTTTTTCGTTTTTACAACTAAAAATTATACTTGTCACTTTATGAAAATATATGTATAAAAATAAAGATGAATTTATTTTGAAATGGGTCATCTTATTCATCACGAACAGAGCACGTTCATTTTAGAAATGAATCTGCGCTTAAATACCGCATGTGAAACAAAATTAAAAAAAAAACTTTTACACCTACAAGCATATTATAGACTCCTTTCGACAACATTTCCCTTCTTATATGGTATAATGTTCAGCCTAAAAACTCAATACACTACTTTCAGGCTTTATCGGAGTTGATTTGTTTTTTGGTATTTTACCAGGCCTGAGGTAAGGATTATCTATTACCTCTGTTTGTGTATTTGATTCTTCGTTTGGTTCTGTATTGACATCTTGATCATTAGCTGCAAAATAATTTTGTACATTTAATAAAACATTCAAAATGAAATGAAATTCTTCAGCACCTTCTGGTTTGACGTCTGCATTTTCATCTTCTTTCTCCTTTTTCTTTTTCACTGGACTAGCCTCTGTCTCTTCTTCTTCATCAAAAATTTGATCTTGTGGTAAAAGAGCCGACAAGTAGCTGGGAAATTGTGGTGTACATCCTATCACTAAATGAAAACTCCTTGCATGTTATAATTATTGAAATTAGATCAGATGAATATCATGTACTTACATGGAAACATACTGTTGTCATCTTTGAGGAATAAACTATGCGTTTTTCCAGTCTTAGCTGTAAACCTAGTTAGTGCACGTTCAATATCCCTTTTTTGTTGTGCAGCCTTTTCTCTGATAGCTTCATACTCAGTCACAGGTTGTTTATGAGTCTGCAATTGTACAACCAGGTGATTTAATAAAATTTCACGCAATGATTCACATTGCTTTTTGAGAAACATTTGAGCAACCCACAGGAGTCCTAATGTAAGCATGAGGATCTGGCAGTGGTGGCAAATGACCAGGTATGTGAGGAGGATGACTCTGCTTGACGCCAGCTTGCAGAATATTCAACTGTTTGGTTGCAGTTTGCTGTGATAAAGAAGGTAAAGTTGGTCTACTTTTCCTCAGCCCATAAGTATGAAGTCCATCTAGTTTGATGCCAGCATTGACCAATGCCAGTACCACATCTGCAATAAGGATCTCTGTCCTTCCAGAAAGTTCACAGTAATTTCGGGCTGACTGTCCAACTTCATACAAAACTGAAAATACAGAAGCTCTCTTAAATGAACTTGAAATATGACAGTTGGAGGTTATAAAATGAACCTACGTGATTGCAACATTTCAGTCAAAGTTTCCAGCGCGGCCTTTTCACACGACTCGAAGCCGCACTCGTTCAGCATCGTGGAAATAACATGACTTAATATTTTTCTACGAGTACTTGTCGTTTGCTGATCCATTGCTGTTTATTTACTTTCTCAACACTTCTCAAGACACTCAAGACTCGGTCATTCATCTGCGGCAATCTGCGGCTGCTGATCAAAGGACAGCACAAAGGATGCGTTCCGCAAAGGACAACACAAATCTTTAATGGCAACGTCGCATCACGTGGGGTCATATCACATGGTCGGAATATACGCGGTGAATTCAAAATTTAATACGCTGTCTGCATTAGACTTGCAATTAATTTTACCGTCCAATGAAAATAATCATTATTATTTATTTCTTAAAATCTCAAACGTTTATTCGTACTCTTAGTTTGTGTACTCCTTCATAGTTTGTGTAGGTAGCATCAAGATTTATATTCGTTCCTTTCTAGTAAAACCCTCTTGGGATCAATTGACATCAATTAATAAAAATTCAACTCATCCTATCTATCTTAATATGAGGCGCGTTATTTTGTCTTTGATTTACAGCCTCGCATGCTTGGGGTTCAGAATTCGAGGTTAACTTATTACCCCACGTTTAATTAGCTCGCAAAAAATTCAAATAAAAAAAATTAGTAATTAAAGAAGTTATATCGTCGATTTTCCAATTTAAGGCGGAGCCGTTTGGAGAGGTGTGCACTAATGCTTATTGGCTTAGGGCTGAGGTCAAAACGATCCCATGTGTTTAGAGTTGCAAATTGCAATGCAGCCAGCCTTCTTAGGCCGAGCTAGATTCTTACCAGGGATAAATTAATTTTTATAATAATCCAAGGAGGCAATAGACCCCAGGGCCATTCGCCTTACCGTGTGTACCGTGCACTGCACTTCACCTTACCCCATTCATCTTTCACCGCAGTACTTTAACTGTAAACCATATATGCTTATTACGCCGTACATGATAATTTTTAAGTACTTTTTGGCGTGCACTGTTTTTTTTTCTCGTAGTAGGCGTGCATTCTATACAGTTCGACGTTCGCCGTCCATTGTTAACGACTAACAGCGTGTTACCTTATCTATTTTTTCTACTAACGAATTAAGATGAAAATATTAAGTATTACCAATGACAATTGATTGCAATGATAAAACTATTACACCACTTGTTATGCATACAAGATGTTAAATTTTGAATACGCCGCGCATACTCCGATCACATGACATCACCCCACGTGATGCGACGTTGCTAAAAAAGTTTAGAAATTAGAATTAATGCTTTGTTTTGCTTTGCGGAACCATTGCGGAACACACCCAAAAGATTCGTGTTGTCCTTTGCGAAACGCACCCTTAATTTCTGCTCATTGAAGGCTCATTGTCAGAATGATCTCTCTCTCTCTCTCTCTCTCTCTCTATCCGAAAGATGTCGCTGAAAGCAGTCATGAAACGACTCATCGGAAACGGCCGATCAGACTGTGACTGTGAGTGCATGTGTGTAAGTGTGCACTGCACGCGCGTGAGACAGTAGCGAGTGTTAGCGAGGGGAGAGTTTGCATGCCAGAGTTGGCTTGTAAAAATAGGCAGCGACGACGAGGGTGGGTGTTGGCGCACGATCGCCAGCAGATAATGGACTACTAGAACCGTTAGATCCTAGAGTACGTAAAGCCTAATCGCTCCGACGACGAAGAAGCTTCTCGTCGTCGTTCTAGTTCGTCTTAAGAGTGCGGGACCACGCCCACAAACAAGCGGCGAGTTTGCTGGTTATGGACATGGTGATCTCGAATTTACAGCAGCAGCGCCAAGTGACGGAGCAGCTCCGCAGGGAGGCTGCCATCAAGCGCATCTCCGTCAGCAAAGCCGTCGAGGAGCTCATGAAGTACATCATGGAGCACGAACAAGAAGACTGCCTCCTTGTCGGATTCTCATCGCAAAAGTCCAATCCCTTTCGTGAGAAGAGCTCTTGTGCTATTTTATAACCCATCGCTCAGTTATTTATTAATCAAATTTGTTAAATGTAAGTTTATCGTTATTATTACTATTTTTGTTTTTACTGCGGGCTAAATATGAATGTTCAATGGATTCCTTGTTGTTCCTTGTTAAAACTTTACTGTGCAAATGGCAGTATGCACTTTTACTAGTGATCATAACCTTTTCTTATCCAGTGACCTGCTGCAAAAAGAATCATGTTCTCCATCAAGATGTTTCATGAAATGGTTCATTTATATTTCTTTTTTCTTTCAGGTGAATCATATTACATCATTTGAATTTCAAAATGTCCATGACTTCCGTGGTGGTATGAGTGTACAAATATTATCAAAACATGGAATTGAATCAACAAGAAACAGGATGTTTACTCGCCTAATGCAACTATAGAATCGTTTTATACAAGAACAGATATATTTTCATGAATCATGGGTGCAGTTAAAAAATGTTTATAAAAAGAAACAAGTTTTGATATAATAACAATATTTACAAAAAAATGTACATTTGTATAAATTATATAGATATCTAGATTCATCTGTTTTGTGTTGCATTATCACAGTTTTGTATAACGCGTTCCTTGTTAATGAGCGCATCAAGTTAAATGTTCCATACAGTTAATTACATCGTACAAATGAGAAACTTGTGCATTATCTCTCCGAGCATGAATTCTTCGGTAAAACATGGGACAGTCTAAGGAAATACAAGAGTCCGCATCTTTGACACCAATACAAGATTCACAGATCTGTAACAAGAAGTTTCGACTTGATCATGTATCATTCATTCATTGTATCATTTAAAAAAATGAATGCACATTTACCATCTTGATACTGGAATAAATCCTTTCGTATTGTCGACATTTTTCATGAAGATCGATCAGTGTTGCCGTCTTATTTTTGATACACTTATTACAAATACCCCGATCGCAGGCCTGTGCGCAGCACGGACAAGAGGAATTGTACAAATACTGTGATATTGTCGTTTTTTGTTTACGATTAGCGTTGGCCAGCATAGCTCCTTGTACTCTTTGCGCAGCTTGACGATGTGGCATTGTCATGAACCTGCCATTCATTTCGATTAGTTTCAAACAAAGATTTTAATTTAAAATAATTCTTACCAAGCGTACGCATCAACTCCAATCAAATTCAGACACCTGTTTAAAGGTGGAATAATAACTTTGGTAATGTAATAAGTAGCATTCGGCCTTAAACTCGGATCCATGAGTACTTCCATCGGAGATTTAACGCAACGTATGAGAGGTTCATTAGGTCCTCCAGCAACGATCACGTACGGCACTCGAGAGCCAGTTCTCGGCACAGCTCGCGGATCTTTTTGTATCATACGTTTGGTAAGCTCAAGCGCGGGAACGCAGGCAGCTGCTTTGTATCCTCTCAATCCTCGAAACTCTTTCGCAAAAGTCAAGTCTTGGATAGATGCCCGGCCACTCAACACTTTATCTAGTTGCCTTGTGACGTACTGCTTTACTTTGGACAAATCTTTCGTTTCGAACAGTATTTTTAGCGATTTTTCAAGGATCTGAAATGGTGCAGGGTCATGTCAATCATTTGATAAAATGTTCGCTAGTATAGTAGCAATAGAAATGGTCAAGTTAAAATGAATGTCACTTGCTTTAGCGACCGCAGGACATCCGTCGCGGCGAACAGTTTCAATGCCTTTGGCCAAGTAAACTGGTTCGTCATTGAGATTTTCATACATGTAACCGCAGTATCGCTTCTTCGTCTACAAGCAATCTTGAGATTGATCAAAAGAACAATTATAGAGTTGAATAATTGTAAGCACAAGTAAGTACCTGAAGAATACAAGGTTGTAAAACCTTTTCAAATTTCAACTTGACTGGTTTTGGGTTGGTAGCGGTCACGGCATCAGCAATTTCCGCTCCAATTTTGAAAGCCTCTTCCCTCGATTTACCTCGAAGCAGGACAAATAAAGAATCCGTGTCGCCGTAAATCACTCGAGCTCCCCATTTCCGGCTGGACTCGACCATTTTTATAGCTCGCTCCAGAGTTTCCTTTCCCTTGCTGACAACACTATCGCCGACCTACAACATGAACTTGCAATCATGAACGACGCGCGACAAGTTGAGCTCCAGAGCAGAACAACTCACCTCGATGCAAGGCATTCTACCGCTAAAATTAGCAGCCGTGTATCCATAAGTAACATTAGCAATGAGTTTCAATCCTAGCTGTCGAGAGTGCAATGCCCTCTGTAACGCGCGATCATCTTTCGGATGGTCCTTCATCGCCTTCTTTACCATGAATCTCGTGTTTAGAATTTCCGTCAACATTCGCGGCAGAATACCCTGTCGAACTTGTTGCTTCACGAACGCTACTCCACAGGGAGCAAAGTTGACGTCATCTTGTAACTTGAGAGCCAGACTTTTGGGCACTTTCAAAGTAGTGCAGCCGAATTCAAACGGACAAGGCCTAATGAAACACACGAGACGATCATGAACAGATGGACAGACGGATTGAATCAATGATAGGTACGTTTTACATTGTAAAAGGCATCATAGTCTGGATCTATTCATCTATTTTGGATCTATTTAGGTTTTTGAATCTATTGGAATCTATTCCGGCAAAACGTAATCTATTCATCTATTTCTATGGTTGATCGACATTTCTCAACATTAATATTATACCAATTTTATGCGATCTTTTTACTCTTGGGAATTCTTTCAAAATATGCATCGTTTTTCAATAAAAAATTTCCATTGTTCAAAGTATCGGAATAATTGGGAATTTTTTATTGAAAAACGATGCACATTTCGAAAGAATTCTCAAGAGTAAAAAGTTCTTAGAATAAGCCAAGAAGTACGCCAGAATTTTTCCGACGCATCTTGAGCAAATTTTTTAATTTTGCATATAACCAAATTTTGCAAAATTCAAAAATTTGCTCCAAACGCTTTGGAAAAATTCAGGCGTATTTATAAGCTAATTCTAAGAACTTTTTACTCTTGAGAAATTTTTCGAAAAGTGCACTATTTTTCATAAAAAAATTCATGAATGTTTTCATAAAAATTTTGCCTTTAAGGCGCCATTTTGAAAATACGAAAACAAAAAATCGATCTCTGAACCATGGATTCTCAAAGTTTAGACATTTATTCCACCGGTTAGTGGGGTTCCAGGTTTATTTCAAAAATCGATCACAAAAAAAAAATATGTGCCAAAAACCAGGCTTTTTTTGTTTAAACTGCATTTTGTAATAATTAATAAATTTTTTGGAAAAATTCATTGACACAATCGGAAAGAGGAGATCTTAAGCAATAAAAATGTACGTGTCTCAATTTTTTCTAGTTGCGAATAGTATTCGTTATTGGCCGTCGAAGAACAGTATACCGGTAGTGGCGTTTCAGGTGTTTAAGGGTTAATTAGCTTGATGTTGAGAATAGGGAATTCAAATTTCGTCGCGATATCGTACGCTTGCGCGCAAGACCGGCGCGATTACGAAAATATGATTTTTTTTATTTGTAAATCCTATTTTTATAGAATTTATTTTGGTATCTATTTCAGCAAAAACTGGTATCTATTCATCTATTCCGTGCTCAATAGATACTATGATGCCTGGTTTTACAATGAAAGAAGATAACTCACGCTCCGATGTGCTCGACGCGTCCCAAACACGTAGAAAAGCAATAATTATAAGCGATAATAATACTGGGATACAAGCTTTGAAAATCAAGCACGATTACGGGATCAGCATACATGGTGGACTCGGGTTCCATAATGAGCGGCAGCGATTCAGGAGCTCGCATACTTGCACGTTGCTGCGGGGATGGCGAGCAGGGTATGTAGTTCAGAGGTTTGGCGATACGGAGCATCATTGACTCGACGCGAAATTGCGAACCTCGGGAAAATACCTCGAGGAACTGCACGCCGTAGAGGCGAGCGTGCTCACTCGTTCGGTCTGCAAATTTCAAGAAGATGCGCGATTGCACAATTTTATTGCAGCAGGCGAGAAGGTCATTTTTCTTACTTATTATGTCAAAGTGGTGAAGCAATCTGTGGATACCCACGACTTTGTTCGCGTAATGCTCGATGACCCTCCACTGGCTGATAGGCGATTGCCACCACTCAGTTAGCGTATCAAAGCTTGCACGAGCAATCCTTTCGTTCATCACGTTGTACATGACGTTTTCGTAAGTATAACTGTAAGCAGCTATTTCATATTTCATGATCCTCCAAACTTCCAAGACAATGCGACCAGGCAGTCTCACTTGAGCCAAAGTTTCAATTGCTGGCTCACCACCACGCTCTTCCTCCCAAGTGCACTTGGTTGTTGGAATCCGCGAGACTTTGCCGCTCAAATTTTTTCCAAGGATAGAAGCGCGCTGAAAAAGGTATCCCCACGACTGGACCTCAATATCCCAGCCAATCAACATTTCTGGATCACAACTTGCGATGATATCCAGTAGCTTTTCAAATGAAGCTTCTTCTGTTGCAACGTACGATAAAGTCTGCTCATCTGGTTTAGTGCTGCCGTTTAAATTGAAGTGTTTACAGTTTACTTTACTGGGATCCACAATGATGACGCCTAAGGAGACGAATACGAAGATGAGTTTTTACGAACCAATCGCTTATTCTTGATTTACTCTACCGCAGTCCAATCTTTTCACTTTGCTCCAATCGGATGGCACATCATTATAAGTGGCATAGAAAAGAGCCGCAATGGGATCAAGTTTTGGATCAGGCAAAAGACCTGGCCGCGTAACAGCGTGTACTTCCAGGCAGAATATTGTTAAGAATTGGTGCTGCAAAAGAATTAATTCATCAACAAGACTGTCAAGTCGGATTCTTTTACAAACGAGAATATAAAGAGCGTTTACCGAAGCTAGAGCTCGAGCTCCAATATCTCCGTCTGCAGGAACCATACTTGCTCGCGACGGACCTTCAATCTCGCCACAAGAAGTTCCCAAATGTTTCGAAGCATCGCTGAAAAAAAATGACTTGGCCGTGCTCAAACTCTCATCCGCAATCGCACTCTTCATGCTCGGCACCTCTGACTTTTCCATTTTCTCCTCTTCTTCTCTCCGTGCTCTTTTCGATTTCTTTTCTTCTTTCCACCGAGCTATGACGGATTCTGTGCTTGGAGGTCGCATCACGGGCGTGAGCATGATCGCGTCGTGTTCATCACGAGGCTGGCCCATATGGAATCTTTGCCACTCGAGCCGCGAGTTTTTCAAGCTCCTTGTGGTTTGGCCACGGGTCGGCAAACGAACTGCGTCCTCTGGATTGCTAAAAAAAGGCTCGAGGTTCTCGCACTTGTTTGATGACGAGAGTTGAACCCGTTCGTCTGGCTGTCCCTCTTTAATTTCATTGTTCATGCTTGATAAGACTTGCTGCCTTGTTATCAACCCATGAGCATTTAATTGCTCTTCACCGGCTCCGGGTATTTGGCTGTAAGACTGCTCGACTAGTTCATTTATTTGTTCGGGGTCTTTCGCCTTCTCCGAAACTTGTTGCCTATAGGGTGAGAGTCGAAATTTCATGGCTGCTCCAGAATTTATTTGAGCAAAAAAGGATGAGTGGACGTCATGTGCCACCTTGTTTTGAGCCGTTTCTTGCAACACTTCTTGAGAATACGACGGATTAGAATCGCTATCGTCAATAATCATTGGTTCTAGTGGCGGGGAAGACGTCAGAGTTCCGTCTGATTCGTCAGAATCTTCGACTAGAGTATCGTCGCTATCAGACACTTGAACTGCGAGCTCCTCAGGCGTGAATAGCTCCTTTGCATTTGTTAAGGAACGTTTCGTGTTCTCAGACTCAACCGGGACGTGTTCTCCTTCTACCAAAAATGAGAGAACAATTAGTGCATGCACAAATGTAGTCATTTTTTATAACTAGTTTACCTGCATTCGACTCTTCTACGGGTGAACATGTTCTCCTTCGCCGAAAGCTTTCTCGCAATTTTTGGCGATCGGGTCTGGAAGTTGAGGCTGGTGAAGCCACAGGAGTTTCGGAGCTCTTGGGTGTCTTCTGACCTCCACTCATTTCAAGATTTAAAGGAGAATACGTTCGGTTAGGACAACTGGGACTTGTGAGCTTACTCGTGCGTTTATTTGGTGATCGACGTGGAGTTCTGGGCAGTTGACTTTTAATCTTCTTCCCCTTTGGACTTGGATAATCACGATCCTCGCTACTCGAGACGCGCTTCCTTTTTTGAGGCGTCACAGGAACAGAACGTCTTCCGCCGCGGCTTCGTCTGTAATCGCACTCGAGAAATTCTTGTCTTGCTATCGTTATGTCCGGGTCGTCGCTTGCAGCTGATCTCGCATTTTCGTCGTCCACGGGACCATCGAGTTGAGGAATGTGGTTCATCGTACTTGACGGTCCAGGATTGTTTAGTGATTCCAATACGAGCTCTAATTTCAATTAAAAGTAAATTAATGTATTGTTTGCAAACAAGAAGGTCGCACGAAACGTGATGGATTACCCATTTCCTGAGAACCGGTCCTCTTTTGACTTTGGTGCTGCGATTTTTCTGGATTATACTGCGACATTTCCCACGAGCTAAAATTTAAATTATCCAATTCTAAATTTGTAAGGTTCAAATGAGCTACTTCTTCTTCCTCTTGTCCGTCATCTCGTTCCAGAGGATCATCTTGTCGTGACACGAGCGACCCGAGAATGCTGTCAGAATCCATTTTCTCTTGATTTTCAGCCAAGTTTGCTAAGATATTTACAAGGTCAACTGAAACATGTTTCGGATATTACTCTTGTTTCCATTTATTAATGAACAGTCAATATGAGAAGCTTACGGTCGCTCGTGTCTAGAGATGCATTGCCGAATTGAGATGGTAATGACAGCGACTCATGATCACCTAAATTTTGCTTATTTATAAATCTTTGAGCAACAGACGTATCAGGAGGACCAACATGTATTTCTAGCTGTGATGCATTCAATAAATGACTATCTTGTGGTACAGGAATAGGGTAAGATGAATTATCTGAACTTGGTGTTGAACAAGTTTCATTAGCCTGAATTGATAACAGAAGCCTTAATACAATAGTTCATTTAAATAACATGAGTAAAATTAATCACATTTATACCTGAGATTCAAGACTAGCTAGGCGCTGCAAAAATCTTCTTTGATAGTAAATATCATTATCTGTTATAAACTGAACTGTTTGTGACCTTGCTGGACTGTCTGGATATGTTAATTGAGAATCTCCACCTAAGCCAGCTTCAGCCCTTCTAGTTTTTTCTTCCTCCCAAATTGCAGCAATACCAGGATTAAGGTCAATTCCTTTATCAATGACTTCTCGATTGAGAATGTCAGAGGCCCAAATATCCACTTCCAGTTTACATACACTTTGTCTTGTTACAGAGAATGGTAAGTATTGTTTTTCATGAAGATGAACTATTTGATCCAACGTACAAGATGATTCATGACGATGCTTAACATTTCTCACTTTCATCATGCTCATACCGTATACATTATAATCTATCATGAATTGTAGTATAAATGGGATGTGAGCTTCGTAAGGTTGAAAACTTTGATCAAGAACACATCCACTCTGAAAAGAAGATGATCATCAAACTGGTAAGCATTCTTGAATTAATAATTTCAATTATACTATACCTGCAATAAATCAATAGCTCTCTTGTGCATACCAGGATTGTAAAAATATATCCTAAGAAAAACATGTCCTTTTCTGTAATAACCATACAGAGGACTGAAAAAATAAAATATGAATAAAATAAAATATGCACCATTTTAATTATTCTCATATTGAGATAATTACTTACATAGCAGATACTTCTTGAATTTTATAAACATGTTGAGTATTGGATTTTGCAGCTCCTAAAGAAACATTAATGGCTGCATCTAATGATGCCGCAAGTCTGTACATGAACACATGTGCCTCGATTTGTCCTGTGTAAGGAACATACAGGTACGGGAAGACTCCGTGTACATGGAGACATGCCTTTTCACCTGTATCATTAATTAAATTGATTGAATAAATGAAGGACCAAATCTTGTTCGGCATCACGTTTGAATGAGCCATGGCATCATGAACCGAAATGAACAATCATTCAAAACTACCTTCATCAGTGATTCCGAAAATCCGCACAATGGGCACTTGTTTAATCTCACTCCCTCGAAATTGTGAAAAGGTTGGATCGACGTCAGCTATGGGAGCTGCTTGATAACTATCAGCCGTAACTAATCTAATGAAATACATGTTTCAACTTGAATTCCACATGAATTTTTTAATAAAAAAACGTAAACATTAAACAATATAGGCAAAAAATGCCGCGCGCACTGCTAGGGGGCACGTTCGGTTAAAAGCGAAAAGTGTCGGTCCGTACGTTCCGACCGTTTCGTCATGTTGGTGACTGTATTCTTG
>JAWWMK010000040.1:6619312-6640935 GCA_035047105.1 Galeopsomyia nigrocyanea | reverse complement strand
GAACGAACGAACCGGACAGTTTTTCTCTATAATCGAACGTGCCCACTATTTTTATTTAAAACAATGTGATAAACCGGAAGCCTTATTCTTTGCACCATGCCGGGAGCAACAATAACAATTCCGTTTTTTGAAAGTCACTGCGTCAAAAATAGTCACCAACATGACGAAACGGTCGGAACGTACGGACCGACAGTTTTCGCTTTTAATCGAACGTGCCCAGGTGCTGCTAGGAGGCGCTGATTAAAAAACCTGTGACGGACTAACGCCCTGACGCGTCACGTCCAGGGTTGTAATTCGCAGCGGTAATGGGGCTTATTCCTCCGCCAGGGGCGCTGGTAAGCACATGGGGACCGAGCGTGTAAATATTATATCTATATATGTGACATGCGCGCGCACGCATATATATAGATATATTATTTGCATGCTCGGTCCCCATGTGCTTACCAGCGCCCCTGGAGGGTGTATCTACATACCTATGCGCCTTGTGCCTTGCGCTTTGCGCTGGCGCCTTGTTCCTATTTTCAAATTTTATTATTAATTGCTTTAAACAATTATAGTTGCAAGTTTTCAAATTCAACTATGCATATTATAGATAGATTAATCATGTTATGCGTGTTCCGCTTTGAAATTATATAAATAGGCGTAAAAATTTTGAACGGTTCAAGGCGCAAAGCGCAAGGCACAAGGCGCAAGGCGCATATGTAGATACACCCTTAAGTAGTACTCTCAACTCTCACTCTTGCTCACTCTCGGTCTCGATGTCGTCGGCAGCGGCGGTGGGGTGGTGGTGATCTCTTTTTGCCACTTTTTGCAGAGCAGAGACCGACGAGTGGACACGTTGTATGTATGCGAACAGGAATCCGCGCGCGTCGAGTTGACAACAGTTGACAGTTCGATCTTAAATTAATTGTCGTGCACGTACTACATATAATGTCGTGGAGAGAGGAACGACAATTCGACTGAAGCACACGTAAGTAGCAACTTGAAGACGCTAATTTGTCTGCTCCGTTTTTATTGTCGAACGACGATCGCGCGACGTGTGTGTATATTGCCTCAAACAGACAGAACACTTACGTGGCCCACAACACTCGTATATACCTATTGCGGAAAAGTCGCGTGTTTTGTATGGTTTCCAAGGCGTCAAGTGCACACATTGTCTCTCCCTACTCACGTGATTCTAATCTACATGTTTCTTCCTATCGCTCTTCCCCTACGTAACCTACAAGAACTTGATTATAAATTTTCTCCTTTCCATCTCGCTGATAAAAGAAAAGGCTCGTGAGTTTTTCGTTGGGGTGATGACGAGCAAAAAGCCTTTAATCCGTCTGCTCTGTGAATCATTTATGACGACCTTTCATTGTGTGGCAATAAAGCTGTTTCTTTTCATAGTGCTAGGACGTTTTTTAATGTTTTTTTCTGGAATCGATTTTTCAGTGGGCTGCGCTTATTGTTTTTTCGAAATATCGATATTGCTGCATAGCATAAGTAGCTTCTGGCTAAAAATAATTGTTAAATGTCCCTGAACACATTGATTTATCTGCTATGTTTAACGCCTTTTCTAATTAAAAAAATTACTCGTTTGGCTAATGATTAAAATGGAAAAATTTTCCTCAGACTAGATGATGAGCAATTTTTACTTTGCACTGCCGAGTATGTTTTCAAATTAGAACGATTTTTCCCAATGTTTATTTAGTGTACACTTGTACAAACTTTTCTGTATCTCACTGTTTACTTTTGTGTGTTGAAGCATACAAAGCATTCAACTATATATAACTTGATAATATAATGTTCTCCTTTACAAGAATGTTCTTTGTAATGAACCCACTCTTAAAATGTTGGTAAGACTCTCTTTGTATTAACGTTCAAATGTGTCTCTTGTTAGATGAACATGTTTGTGCCAAGTTGGACATGAATTAGGTGCACTTCTTTATTTTTAATAAAAAGAATTTCTGTACATGACTTACTAACTAATCTAGTGTAAAATTTATTCACACTATATGAGGAGTAAAAATTAAATGAGCATGATTTTAGTTCATTTCATCAATGGTGAGGAAACGTGTAAAGCGAAAGGCCACTGCTACAAGCAGCTCAAATAACACTGGGCTTGTAGAAAATAGTGAAAAAAATTCTTCTCAGGTGTTTAACAAGGAGTTGACGAGTGTCAAAAAATTATCACCTGATCAAGACATGTCTCAAAATGACTTTGACTTTTTTCTAAAGAGACATATTCAACCTCTGACAGATAATCCTGCAAGTGACAAAATCACTACGGTATTTGAAAGTGCACTAAAGTTGTTGTAGCTTTTTATGCTGTAATTTTATTTTACTTTGATGTCTATTATTTGGCTTTGTTTTAATTTTCTTTTTGTTAGAACTAGAACGATAATTTTGCAGTAATCATTATAATATCAAGTTCCAGAATAATTTCTAGTTTTTCAAATTCACCTATCAAGTTTCATCTTCTCGTGTGGTAAACTTGCCATGCAACAAATGATCGTAATTTTGCATAAAGAATTTGAGCACAATTTAGCCGTACTAATATTGTATGATATTTTTTGCACTGCAGCCATTAACAAGATCGCTCTATCAGAAAATGAAATTGCTCTAATTACTGAGCCAGCAAAAAACAGAGCTAGCTTTTTGTCTGCTACTTGAAAAATACAAGACCATTGCCTTATGTATCAATTCCATTCAAATAATGTTACATTCATGAATATTAATTAATGAAAAAATGTGTGTGATGAAATAAATCTTTAAATTGCTTTGACAGCGGTAGTATATTGAAGCACTATCTCCTGCTTTACACATACACACACACACACACACTAGTCAGATATCACTGCTAGTACATAAAACATAGGCTCATAATATGATAATGAATTACAATGAGGAGAGACCCTTGATCCCAAGTGACCCATGTGTTTATGTTGGCTCTCATCACTGATAACTGAATTGGGTCTTTATGAGCCAGCTGTGTAAAGTTAACTTGTACTTGCTTGATACGAATATTTTTTAGTGTTCATGATAGTTTTATGTCATTCATTTAGAATTTGTACTCTGATAAAAGATGAACCATGCTCAGAGTGAATCGAAAGCAAATGGCGGAAATCATCTTGTAATAGACATGAATTTCCTGGAGAATGAAGTAACGTTAACCAATAATTCAAAGTTAAAGTGGCATACAAGAGTCTTCATTTTCATTGATAATACTTGAACCGCTCTCACCCTTCTTTTTTACTTGCATAGTATTTCATTTTATTTGCAAATTATTACTTTAGTATGATAATTATGCTCTGGAAAAAAATGAACACTCAATTTATGTGGTTCTAGACTAGTAAAGTAGGAGATACCATGTTGGGGACAACAAATGCTACACGTCGTACAAAAGATGTGCCATCAACATCGACAAATGGTGCTCGACCAAGATCAGTTCATAATCAAGATGATCAAGCAACATCGAGATCACGTAATGACATTGATCCAGATCATTTGACGCTATGGCAACATCCTATTGTAACTCTTAATTACTTTGTACGAGAGTTACTCATCGACTGCCTTAGTTTTGCAAGGAAAGCTTTTCAATACAGAACAAGTGTATGTTGTATAGTATCTTTACTCACCTTATTCTTTGCTCTGGCTAGACTGTCTGGACCACAACAAGAGGTAGGAATATTTACATGAAATGAAATAAATGTAATTGTACCATCTATATTAATAAATAATATTTCAGCTTTTTAAAGCTTGGGAAGCTCAAGTAAGATGGTGTTTGTACTGGATAGGCTTAGGAGTGCTTTCGAGCGTAGGTCTTGGAACAGGATTGCACACATTTGTTCTGTATTTGGGTCCTCACATAGCAGCTGTGACGATGGCAGCGTACGAGTGTGGAGCTCTGAATTTTCCAGAACCGCCATATCCTGATCAGATTATCTGTCCAACAACTGTAGATAGGACATGGGCAGTCACCATATTTAATATAATGAGTAAGGTGCGCATTGAAGCAATAATGTGGGGAGCCGGAACGGCTCTCGGGGAGTTACCACCCTATTTCATGGCCAGAGCCGCACGCACTAGTCGACAAAGTAGTAAAGATCAAGAATTTGATCAAGATGAACTCAAAGAATTAGAAGCTCTTGAAGCCCTTGAAAGTGGAGAGAATGTCCCAATTATCATGCGTGCCAAATTGGCAATGAAACATTTTGTACAGAAGGCGGGATTCTTAGGAATTATGGCTTGCGCATCGGTGAGTAGTAAATGATTCAATGTAGAAATGTTTTTTTACCTAAAAATAAGAAAAGAAGAAAAAAAAATTGATCATTTTCAGATTCCCAATCCACTTTTTGATCTCGCTGGCTTGACTTGTGGTCACTACCTTATTCCATTTTGGACATTCTTTGGTGCCACACTTCTAGGAAAAGCTATAATTAAGATGCATATACAGCAGTTGGCTGTGATAGTAGCATTCAACGAAGAATTATTAGATAAGGCAATTAGTTTCTTGGCTTATGTGCCTTGGGTAGGCACCAAATTACAAGAACCATTAAAGACATACCTGGTCGAACAGAAACGAAAACTTCACGATAAATCGTCAGCAGTACGTATTACTTTTTTGTTACAATTAAATTTCATAGATTCGCACTAACGTTATGATTCTTGTTTGTCTGCAGGAGCACAGTACAACGATTTCCTGGTTATTCGATAAGTTTGTTATCCTGATGGTGTGCTATTTCTTAGTGACAATTATCCATGCGCTTGCCCGCAACCACCATCGGAGACGCACAAAGGCATCTTCTGATTGACTAACGTCGAAATTAGAATAAATTCATTTTTATCAAAAGAAAAAAGGAGTTACATTTAGGGCATGATACACCATGCACTGTGCAATCGAAAAAAAAAAATTACGCAATCGCGGGGAAGAAGTAATCGAAATTTCCGCTCCGATCTTGCCTCGATGTAAAAATAATTATAATCAAATGAAGTCCTCCAATCAACCTGGTGCATCACACAGAAGCATCTGTTAAATATAAAATACTCCAATTGACGTACCGTGCTTTCGACCCAAGTTTTTTATTGCAAAGGGGTCTTTATAAAACTTTGTACTTGTATAAGTGCTTCTTGTGATTAAAGAATATTAATCGATTTTACTGTAAACTATTTGTTATAGCGAGGCTTAAGGTCAAATGCTAGTTCATGCCGTTGGACCATACGTTTATAATTATATTGTATAATGATCGAGATATGAACTATGTGAATTGAGCGAACGCTTCTTTGCCGTGGCAAAATATTTTAAATGTAAATGTCATTTTTCTGTGCACACGAACACGGATCAGAATCGTTCGCACGTCTTTTATTTATACATGAGCTGTCGACAATGCGACGCGAGTTGGCCCATCACATTCCATGTAATCGTTGAAACAACGCGCGCAATCAAGTAAAATGACGATTCTCCTTTCGTATTTGCTTGAAGAACGAATTTATCTAGCAGTTATACTCTGAAGGTACAATAAATGGTCAGCGAAGAAATGTTCACTTCTCGTCACTGTTGATTGTTATGGAAAGCACATCTGTAGCTTTTTTCATGCCCTTTTGAGTCATGTTCAGGTGAACCTTTAATAGTTCTTTTAGCAAATAGATATTGATGATTATTGTGTAAGCTGTGTGGTATTAAGATTGATTTAAAGAACATTTGTTCCTCTAAATAAATTTCTATAACTTTAGAAAAAAAGTTTTGTATTGAATATGCCCAATAATGAACTTTCGTGAAATTATAGTTAGAAAAAAATTAGCATGATTTTTAAATGTAAATTATCATTTATTGTTAGTACCTCATAGAACTCTAAAAATGATCATTTCTTGTGTCATCAATAACATCTCGTTGAAATTTTTTTTTGTATTTAGAGAAATATTTGTATGTATAAACTTGTACTGAAATACAGTTGTGACATCAAACAATGGACTTTTTGAATAAACTATAAATATTTAATTACAAACTAGTACATGTTTTATTTAATTCAAAATATACATTTTGACATACTAATATATTTTAAATTTTGTCCGACACTAGGAGTATGAACGAAACATGGCGCTTTACATGCCATAAAAAGATTCATGTACATACAATTTTACAAACGAGTTTCCAATTACATCAAGTTTTAAGGTTCATCCTTTATTAGCTTCTGTTTTGCGGTCGTTATTAGATGGTGAATCCTGCTGTTTAATTCTATAATCTGATAAAGCTGCTTTAATTGCATCTTCTGCAAGCACTACAAGAGCAAGGTTCATTTTAAAAACACTGCAAGACAACCAAGTTCATTTGACAGTTTTCAACTTTTTACTTACTCGAACAATGCAGCTTGACTGGTGGAAGACACAATTCTTTAGCAATATCTGTATTCTTAAGTTTCAAAGCTTCATCTACCTGCAAAACAATCATGATTTTAATCATTAGAAAATTAAAGTTAATATTGTTTTATTTACAAATAGAGATCAATTTGAAAAATATTAAATCATTTAAAGATCATTACCGTTTTGCCCTTCACCCACTCAGTAGCAAGTGAACTGGATGCAATAGCTGAACCACATCCAAATGTTTTGAACTTAGCATCTATGATTTTACCATGATCATCAACCTTAATTTGGAGTTTCATAACATCGCCACATGCTGGGGCTCCAACTAGACCTGTGCCTACGTTCTTGTCATTCTTGTCAAGGCTTCCTACATTTCTAGGATTATCATAGTGATCCAGAACCTGAAAATTTTTAGAAATTTTTATTACTAGTGAAAGCTTGATTCAATTTGTAAATTTGCATAGTGATTACAATGTCTTGGAAAGTTTTGGGAAATTTATCAATATTTTTGAAACAATATGTTGTATTGTAAAAAGTAATGACATTTATGCTAAAAAAAAACTCATTGACTGATCTTATTCATATAAATATGAACATGCATATATTTAAAAAACTTACACAACCTGTTGAAATGTTCTTTTTTTTGCAAAATATATTTAAAAGTGACAGCTGTCGTATTTGAAACGATGATAATCAGCATTATCAAATTCGGATTGCGCACTTTATATGTCAATTATGTAGAACATCTCATTTTTAATTGAAACGTGAACACGAACACCGGCCACAAACCAGTGTTTTTCTAGGTTAGAAGCTCAATTATCATTTTTTACTCACTTTTGGATGATAGTAAAGACTGGGTGTGCTTGCAAAAACATTCTTCGATGTTTCAATGAGCTTGGGTGGTAGAACCCGCCACAGAGACATAATATTTAACGACGGCAAATTTTTAAGAAACAAAACCTTTCGTACTAGCAGCAATACCAGCGGACCAGCACCAACCAGCACTTGTCAACATCAAGGTTTCAACGCATTACCCACCACCAGCTGGTTGTGCGCCGATAGTGGCCGTCGCTAGACCAAAAGATTGGTTTGGGGACGGTCACCGATCGGCGCACAACGTACTGCGCAGCGCCCCAAAGCGCATGTCCGAGATAACAAGGCCCCGATCGTCATCGCACGTCATCGTGTCATCGACTAGCCGCTCGTGCACACGCAATGCGATCGGGCTGCCGTCAAAACATGGAGTAGTGTTCTTGTAAACAGATATTTGCGATGTTAATTAATATAAATTGCAGAGTGACTACTACTAATTTCTTTATTTTTTGTAACAATGGAATTTCACTTGCAATTGTCATCTCAATTGGGTAATCATATCAAACACGTATCAGAGTTGGAACAAGATGTTATTAGGCCGTTATTGCAGCGTAAGTTGAGCAATAGAATTGATTCAAAACTAGGATGTTTAATTTAGGATCATGAAATTAATGTACAGATCATGAAAAGTGTCCAAAGAAGATTTGATTTATGATCCCGTAAATTGTTCTAGTTGCTGTCAAAGCTATTGAACAAGAGTATATTGAAGAAGGAGCTCTAGAAATTGTTAGTAAAAACTTTGACAAACCTCAGACACTTGTCGATGAGTGGTATGCTGCGGTACTGACAATTATGAAGTTGCATTTACGTTCACCCAGTATCAATATAAAACCTCCTGAATTCAAAGCATGTTTGCAGGAGTTCAAGTAAGAAATTGGTACAATTAAAATGATAAAGCCTTTTTTTTGATCATCTATGAATCATGAAATTTTCATTTTGCAGGTTTTCTCCAGAGTGTATTCAAGATATAACCGCAGTTCTTACGGGAGCAAAGAGACCAAATCTAATGAGAAATTTTACAAGAAGAGTTGAGTTTTTTCCTTATATAGCTGCCTGTAAATGGAGACTAGACATTATAGTCTCATCTAGGTAAATGTATAATTTTTTTGAGTGATCATGAAGTTTTCAATTTTCTTAATAAAAATCTCTTGTTTCATTTAGCCTAATGTCAAAAGTGCTGGAACCTTACGTACTCATGGAGTGGATTTTGAGTGATGGAAAAAGCTACATATTTGAACTATCAGTACCTAGTTTCCACAAGTTAAGACATGCAGTTGCAAAAGTTATTTTAGAAATGCAAAGACTTGAGCTTTATAATGTAATCAAAAGCATGAACAGTTAAATTAATTTTTTTACACAAGATCTTGTTTAAAAATATATTTGTAAATACAATTATTATACGAAAATTTATACTAGTCAATTTTTCAAACCAATAATTGCGTTTCTAAATACCTGCAAATTTTTATTTTATTTATTCTCTAAAGTTCAATAATTAATTGCTTGCAAAAAGTTCATTTTACATGCACGGTATAGGACTGAGAAGACAGCCCCCAGCTTTTCAAGGGAAATTGTCAGTTAGGCTCATTAATCACCGTTATAATTTATTGGCAACTACTGGGCTCAGAGTTTGAAAATAGCCGATTTGGCGCGTCATGGGCGGAACGACCGGACAATAAACACGCTGATGATAACCGTTGTAACGTTTCATCTGAAATTAATAGAAAACATCACAATGCTAATACGGGGGATGACGAGGGAAATTAAAATCTTCATTTTAAGACGTTGATCGAGAAAATTGAACAAGTCTTAATCACTGAGACTAAATCTACGCAAAAATTTGAAAAAAAAAGGCTTTCTTGGCTAATTCCTCATTCTAAATGAAGTAAATTATTTAAGTAATTGAAAAGAATGATAAGTTAATCACCCCATTTTTTAATCCCCCCTCTTGCTCCCTGGTTTTGTTACTTTGATTTTTCTTATATCTACGCAAAAAAAAGTAAAAATATTCAATTATTGTCTCTCTATCGCGATATATTTAGTTAAACTCGTTAAAAACCTTTATGTATTTTGTCTTTCTTGAGTGCCAGTAAGGCCTAAAACAAGGCGTCTAAATCTACACAAAAGATTCATTTCCAAATAAAAATTGTTTTTTACATCTAAGATTTTTTGTAGGCTTTATTACTACGTACGCAAAGAAGACGAAATGGGGGTTTTTTAGCGAATTAAACTACGTATTTTGCGATAGATAGACGATAATTGGAATTTTTCACTTTTCTTTGTGTATTAGGTATAAGAAAACTCAAAGTAACAAAACTAGAGGGGCAAGAGGGGCGATTGAAAAATATGGTGATTAATTTATCATTCTCTTCCATTACATAAATAATTAACTTTATTTGGAATGAAAAATTAGTCTAAAGTCGTTTTTTAAATTTTTTTGTGTAGATTTAGCCTCAATCTTAAAGCAATGTTACATATGAAAAAAAAAATTTTATGTTTAAATAAATCCATTGCGTAGATTTAGACGCAGTCATAATTAATGGAGATAATGGACTCTCTGTATACAAACGTAAAATCTCGATTTTCATAAATTCTCTGTATATAAATCAAAAAGGGAAATTATATATAGAGACATCGAGGAAAAAATACCGTCATTTGCAGATGCAATTTCCCTTGAAAAACTGGGGGCGTGTTCTCGAACTTCTCGTGGCTTGCTAGTTATTAAAGTTGCTAGTAAGTTGCTATAGTTGTTAGCACAGTCGTGAGTTGATTCAGTCAGAACAGAATATCCAAGATGGCGGCGAAAAGCGGTGGTCTTGTCGACTGGAGTTCTGTTGTAAAACCAATTTTAACGGCATCCTATGGATCTTTTAACAAAACTGATATTATCGAACTAGTCAAAGCTGTAATTCAAAGGTAGGGAAAAATTTCATCTCGAAACATCCACTAACACGCGGGAAAATTAAATTTTGTCGAACGCCTTTCAAGGTGACGAAACAGAAATGGAAATCTCAAGATGCATAAATACATTGTAAAAATGAACAAATCATGTCATTTTGCCCAATTTACCACAGTAGTAGCTCATTTGGATGGCTATTTTACATTTCCTTTTTTTAACATGAGTTTATAGCATTACTTTCGGTAAACTGTCGTTTGTTAGTAACCAGTATCTCGAATGATTTACTGTTATGACGAGTTTTATGAATACTTTTGAATATAAAAGTTATTTATACCTTTGAATACGTCGATATTTTTTCAAGCTTAGAAGCTCATCCTTCTTGAATCACTTCTGTATAACAGTGCTCGTTACATGATTAATTATTGTAAATGTTTTTTTCGTTAAAATATCAAGTGAATGTATCACAGAGAGTTGTAATAATGAACAAAATCCTGAAGTACCTTTTCATTACATGAGTCATGAACCTCCAGTTGCACTTGGAAGACTCTTTTGAAACTGAACCTCTAATCATGTTCCAAAAAATGAGAATTCAAGCCATTTCGAACCTTCTCTTTCTAATTGCTCTTGTTACTTAGCATTAAAAAAAATTCTCAACATTTCAGCGAGCCCGAGCTTGTGTCACACGATAAGGAATATGAAGCTTTTTACACATCATTTGCTGCATTAGCAGCAGATTATATTAGTTCCTGTACCGCAACATGTACGTATTTTCAATTAAATTTTCAGTTTATTATTCTACTTCTTTATTTGATCATTGCGTATCTAATTAATATCTTATTTTTCAGTTTCCAAGAGTCAAGTACCTCTTGTCTGGCAAGCATGTCGAATACTGCTAACATACTTAGTTGGCAAATTGCCTCAGCAATCTTCACAACCAGGAGAAAGCAGTGCTCCTACAATCTTGACTACAAGACAGTTGTTGTTACCAATTCGAGCATTGTGCATAGGCCAATCTCTATTAGCAAAATCAGAGGAGGTGACTTTCATTGCAATTCTGAAGAATGCAAAACTTCCACAAAGCGTAAAAAGTTCACCTACAAACGGAGAAAAAGAAAGTCCACCACAGCCAATCAAAGAAACTAAACGGGCTCGTAGTGACTTATCAACAAGTATTTTAGAACAATTAACCATGCCTCTACAAGATTTTGCTATTACAAATGATATTGCTAATGAAACAGCAAGTAAACCCAGTTTGGAAAGTTCCAATGCTGAGCAGAGTTCCGACACAAAGGTTAGTAGTGATCATGATTTCAGCGCCCGTATTGAAATGAACCATGTGTAAATACGATTTTTCATTTGTGATCATGATTTCAGATGATGTTCATAGCAAACAATATAAGTACACTGCAGACTATGGGTGCAGGAGACATGCTTCTCAATATGTGCTCCAATTTACATCACTTATCACGCTATGCAAGAAAGTATCAAGCATACTTGAACAGAAAAAGCTTCTGCTTACCAGCTAATCAATCTGAAGCCCATACTATTCGTCACAGCCTGCATTCACTTGTCAATGATATAAATATTGTACATAGTGTTGTCTCATTACCGATACTAGAACCATTAACACCAGCCAAGTTAGAGAAATTATCGTTGTTAACAATGTCCTGTCTCTATTGTTCAATTGCCAATGCGACGGCGTCAAGCATCGTTGGAATAACTAATGCTATTTCGCCAAAATGCTGCTTAAGTACTGGTACAAATCCGCAGAGTACTCAGAGTATCAAAAGTACTGAGGAAGAATATGATACCCTAGCCATCACTGTTGTAGAAAGAAGTTTAGAAATTTTTACTTTGGTATCGAATATTATTAAACACAGTACAAGAGCTGGTGGACATGTAAGATGGATTATTTGATTATTTTACGATTTAATATTTATTCATGTTCCTCTCTTTCCAGATACTCCAGAATCATTTGCTCATTGGAGTATGGTTATTGGTGGCTGGATTGCAAGCTCAATTGTCTGTTAGCAGTTTTAGCGTAACTGATAAAGGAAAAGAAGAAAAGGGTAAATCACCTAGTAGAACGCGCGATGGAACAGGACGAATCAATCTCATGAAAGTGTAAGTTGTTGGCTCCATTGAACTAGCAGAACCGTGCCTCATGAGATTCATGTTCAACAGGCAACAAGGCTTTGGAGTCTTGTCAGTAGCTTTGGCATCGCACGCTCTCACATTGATGGGTGCTCTGTTGGAAGATGTTGCTCTTGAAGCTGGTACTGAGCGAGTGGCGACGCAACCAGAGCCAGCTCCATTGGAAATCTTGGCTACTGCTACAGCTTTGGAGAGAGTAGCTACATTTTTCCAAGCTGCTCCTTTAAATCATTTATTATTTTATTTAGCTACAATCAGCTACAGAAAGGTATGTTTACTCGTGTTCATTTATATCCGTTAACATGAGAGAACTTAAAGTAAACATGAGTCAACTTGAAGGCGTGCACACTCAAAAGAGTGCAGAAGCACCCTCTCGAAGGAGACACCCTAAGTCAATCGGATTCTACGACTTATTACGAGGACCTTTACAGTTGCTCTGAAAGCTCTACGGATCAAGAAGAGGATAGCGAACCCATTTTGGGAGCTTGGTTCGAGGAAACTCTAGATTCTGCTCATGCTCCACCATCAAATACCTCAAAAGAAACGACCGAAGAAGCCAACTCGGAGCGCAATGCAACGGTCGTTCCCGATAATCGAGAACCTCACGGCGTAAGTTGACTTTTCGACAATTCTCATGCCTTTGCAATAATGAAAACTTGATGAATTTTGTTCGCACAGTACATTTCGTTGGCAACTCAAATCTTCCAATTCATGAACCAACATCTGATTGGAAACAGAAGTGCATACGTGCGTGATTACGTTGTCAACGGATTAGTAGAGCAACAAATGGTTATATTAGCTGCAATTATAAGAGATTTGGATCATGAAGCAGCTAGAACCGAAACAGGTACCGAAATAAATCTTCTTGTGCTAAACACTGGTACTTGAAGATATCAACTTTGTTAATACTTTTTCAGGCACAATATCAGTATTTTATGGAGCAACATTGGGTGCCATGTACTCGGAATTTTCTCAAGCCTTGAGCCGATACACGCATAATTTACTTGCTCGAAATACTTTGAGTGAAACTCTTCAAAACACTTTACTACATCATTTGGGAGTAAGCCCATGGTCAACCGAGAATGCCAGTCCTTCATCTTGGCCCTTACAAGTCTATCCCAGAACTCTCAGCGTCCTTGCTCAGATTCTTTTATTGAAACCACAATCTGAAAAAGAAGCAGCTTGCATTAGTATTTGGCAACGATTAGTTACAACGATGGTCGAGAATGTTTGTAATCCACCAACAAGTTTCGAAACGGACAATGAAGGTGAATGAAGTTCCTCTTTCATGGAATTTTATTCTTGAACATGAACATGATCCCTCTCGTATTTCAGATTTAAATGTCGAGCACGCGCAGCTGGTCCTCTTCCTATTTCATTCTTTGAATCTCATGCAGAAGAAATCCGTACTTCTCGTGACCGGCAGTGGAGCTGTTCGCTGTAGCGAAGCAATTAAAAGCCCGATGAAGGATTCGCAAATTTTGCATTTGTCTCGATTGCTTATTCTACTTGAGTACATGATGAAACATCTCTACGATGCCCCTACAAGTTTACTAGAGCAAGTAAGTATTGAGCGAGTTCTTGTTTGTTCAGTGCATTGAGCATTGTCACGTGATGGTTCATCAATATCAATCACGAAACTTTTTCATACTTCATCCCTTCATTCATCGTCATTCATTCTTCATTTTATATGACAATGCCAATGCTAAAAAAAAGTGGACTAGTTTAATAACTAATCTGAGATACCAGGGCCGTCTGTTTAGTAGTACTAACTGAACGGTAGTAAAAGTCTCACACATGCCTTCTCGTCACGGTTACCGTAAGATTTTCATGACTCCCATGATCCTCTCATGATTCCTAACGTCGTTTCAAGGTACAATGGAACTTGTTCTCAGCTACAAGTCTCGTCTCAGATACTAAAGAAGGAAACAAGCAAGCTTCGAGAATATATACTCCATGGAAAGAAATTGAAGATAATTATCGGAAATTTGGACCACAAGATGAATTTTCTATGAAACCGCGGTTTTATAACTTGACCGCTTATGACTTGAACAATCAGGATACACCAAAATTGGATGGATTGGTAAACTAGTTTGTACACGTTGAACCTTGAATGCCACATTAAAGTAGTTCTCTACCAATCTATAGTTTGATCATAGCTAAGAAAAAATCAAGTTGAAAAAAGTTATTCACTTTGTCTAAATGCTTAAATGACATTTTATACTACAATAATTCTTAATAACATTTTGTAAAATAAACAATAGCAACAACAGTATAAGCGCTCAAAGTTACGAGTATTTAGCATATACTGTAGTAAAATACCCCAAACACAATTTTTTATACGATATTACTCCGGAACTAGACGGTGACTTGTGCTTTTTAAAATTGATTTGGATTCTTCACAACGTAATCTAGCTTTGCTCAGTTTTTGGAAAAGATGTCATTGTTTTTTTAACAGATAGAAGTGAATTTACAACTTTTTTTAGGGGGTCGATACCATTCCTCCCATAAGAGCCCGTGTTAAACGTTGGATTTTTCAATGACGATAACTCAGAAACTAGACGGTAAATCGATCAGAAACTTTGTACACGTGTTAATTAATATAAAAACTAGTTTTGAGCCAAGTTTCAGAAAATTCTCATTGTTTTAAGTTTGTAAGCAGTGAGCTCTTCGTTTAGCGGTTTGAAATCAATAAAAATTTCAAATGGACAGATTCATGATTGAACGACTTGAGGGGAGCCCCCCTCGTGCACTCGTGGCTCTTGGCATGACGCTGGGGTGAACCCATGGGGCATTCAAGGGTCAATTCATTTAAAAAGTTTTAATTTAAAATGATAACACGAACTTGTTCTTAGGCTTGCAACTTTATTTTGGGCACACCAGATAAAATGAAATACCCTCTATTAGTGGATGCCCTCATTGATATTTTGAACATCTTGAACCAAACTAGCCTACCTAGAAGAACCGACGGCAAAGAAACGACGACGTTTACAGGTCCATGTGCAATACAATACTGCTTTTCCATTTGTTGGAGGTAAGATGGACTTGAATAATTGAATTGGATCGTTTTATTGATAAACATGTCGGTTCGCGAATTGCAGATTGTTGCTCATGCTGCCCCCATCAACGCCTTACATGGATAAACTTGCTTTGGGTGAGGAAATTGCAGCAGGGCCCTTGTTATTGCATTCTCTAGTGTGGGGACCACGTGCTGCATATAAAACGTTCACTGGATGGATGAAGGTCCGTTGTGACATTAAGGATAACATGTTCTTGCCGTGTACTTATAATTCATATTTACAGGACTGTTTGGTAAAGCAAGGAATGTATACTCAGTATGCAGAAAATTTGCTGAAAACAGTTTCGTCGACAGTCAACTCTCTGAAATACGACGTAGCTCTGGCGAAAAATTGTATCAAGTCTTTGAAACCAGAAGTTGGCACGACGGAAAAGATGATCCCAAAGTCGGCTTTGCCAAAATTGAATTCTCTTTGCATACTATCTGCAGTAGTGGGAAAATTACAAGTTCAAATGGATGAAAATATATGGAAACCAATTACCGAAATCGATAACATGGAAGCCTCAAAGTACGTATTCAATGGGGTGCTTTATTATTTTGGCCAACGTGACTTTTACTAACGATAAATTAAACTTTCAGAGTTCAACAAACTAATGAATCAGCGGCATCCAATGTGAATAAGCTCATAATAGAGATATTGCCGCACATTTTATCCTTGACAGATGCGATGTTGGCTTCGTGTCGATCCAGCATTTTATACCAAATTCAAGATGGATCGGATAGCGGCAAGAAATGGACCGCGAGGGACTTCGTCTTTCTTGATCAAGTTATTTGCATGAGTGGTGCATCTTGGGCGACAGAAGCGTCTCTTATTAGCTTGTTGCCAAACAACGTGCGATCTGTGCTGGATAAGTGGAAAGCTATAAATGTCGCTCACGTTCCTTGGGTATGTTGTTGAAAAGTACCGCATTTGTAGATGGATCTATAAGTTCACATTTCGTAATCCATTTACGTTACAGAACACGTACGCCAACGACATAATCCCAGCAGAAAGCTACATCTTGGCTACTATTGATCATCATATTTCTTCTCTATCCGAGTACGGTTCCTTCTCGATCAATCCGTCACTGAAAAATTTGCTCTACTCTCTGGTATCATTCATCATGGAGTACGTGAAGTAAGTAATTGAAATCGCATAGCTTGGGTTCGTTTTGTAAGTGTTCATCAATTTATAGTTCAACAACGGCTCCTGACAACTCTGAAATAAAAAATCACGCAATAGATATTCTTATATCACTAACAATGGACTTGCGCACAGAATATTTTCATGAAATGGCATCGAAAACTCTCAATACTTTGATTGGTGAACCCGACACTGAAGCTCGTCAAATTCGAGAACACTTGTTTGTACTTGATCACACTTACAATTTGATTGTTGATTATACAAGCAATTTGAATGAAGCCATCAAGTAGGTTAAATATGTTAATCATTTATTCTTTGGCAGTCGAGATTTTTACACGTTCCTTCTCGTTTCCCTAGCATCTCCATCGACGGCAAGATCCTGAAACAGTGCATCAAGTATTGGGAGCTCTTGTTGGAAAAGCCAGTTGGATGCAAAGCTCTAGACCAATTTTTCGCACCATGCACAAACAGAACTTTAGTCTCGGTTCTTCTTTCAATAGCTTCGCCTCAATCTTCACAACAATTTAGCAGTCACGTTTTGCATTTCTTCAACAAACTATTCAAGACTGGTATATTTTATTCAGTAAATTGCATTTAGATATTTGTAATTTTCATAAAACTAATGATTATAATGGTACCGACGCAGCTGAAAAAGACAACGACGGATCTCTCGACAGACTATGCAGATCAGTCTCCAACCTCGCAAAAGTGGAAAATGATGAACTTCAATCTTGGTTGGCTCATGTCGTTCTTGGATCTGCAAGTTTGTCCCCAAGTGCTTCGGCGGCTCACGTTCTTGCACCTTCAACTCCGGTGCCGACTCCATCGTAAGAAGAATTTCTCATTTCATCACAGAAATCTCTTAATTACGTTATGATGATCACGAACTCTCACTTTACAGACCACCTACTGCTCCGGAAGAGGCCCCGAAAGTTCATGCTCCAAATGACGCACCAAACAACGAGCAAGCACAAAGTCAATGGCAACCACTAGTACCCGAAGTAGCGCCTACCAATCAAGCTTCAACTTCGAGCGAAGAACAACAACAATCATTGAAGGAAAATAATCAGTTGTTGCGAGCTCTCACTAATTACATTGTAAAGGAAAAGAGGTATATATTATTATCCTTGGCATAGTCTAAATGAGAACAACTGAATCAACATGGTTAAAATGATTTTAGTGAAGGAGTATCTGTGTCAATTTTGCAAGCTCTGATACCTATTGCTTACCGCATCTTATCATCCGCGACCCAAGGTGTAAGCTTCGCTGAGTTAATGCAAGTTATGTCGACTCTCGCTGATGCTGGATCAGACAAGGGTCACACTTTGCTTTTCCAATCTGCCACAGAATGGATTGAACTATGGCAAGTCTCATAACATGTTTCGATTGTTCATGAACTCTTGCTCACATGTCTCATATGAAACTTGCAGCAAGCAACAACTCCTCAACAAGGACCCTCACAATCTCGACTCATGTTCGTCTTACATCGAAGCTGGCTGCTGCGTGCTCAACTACGTGGCAGATATCGTGAACGCAGTATGTCCGCAAAAACTTGTCGTCGTCACGAGCAGCAGCAGCAGCAGCCAAGATCGAGCAACAAGTCCGCCCTGGGAAGGTGCGCAACCGGTCAACGACGTAACCGATAGCGACTGGATCGACGAAATTGTGCACGATGAAGACGATAGTGGCGCCGAGGATTCGGACGAGGATAATTTATGCAATAAACTCTGCACCTTTACTATTACCCAGAAAGAGTTCATGAATCAGCACTGGTATCACTGCCACACCTGCAACATGGTCGACGGCGTTGGTGTCTGCTCTGTGTGTGCCAAAGTCTGCCACCGTGGTCACGACGTCACTTACGCCAAGTACGGCAACTTCTTCTGCGACTGCGGTGCCAAAGAGGATGCCTCGTGCCAGGCACTCACCAAGAGGAGTCCACAAACGAACGAGCATGAACCGAACCGTGGAGTAGCGTATGGTGGTGCTGGCGGCGATAGTCACGCGCTCTTGACAAGTAGCTTGAGGCGCCGAGCTGCGAGCCCCGTGCACTTTGGTGAAAGACACGTCAAGAGTAGCAAAGATGAGCAGAAGCAAATTGCGCTAGCCAAACAATTGGGTTCGTAGCTCATTATTGAAAATTGATCTAGTTTTATGACACCTTGATAATATGATTCCATTTTCAGAGGGTTCCAAAGACTGGATTCTGTCAAAGGTCTGGGGCAGTGGTCTAGTCTCGTCATTGGTACAATTGACTCGTGCCTTGATCCCAGCGGTAGAAATGTCCTGCGAAAATTTCTCACCCGTTGGTTGTCACGCCCGAGCCCAAGCTGCTCTTTCACAGCTGCATTATACTCAGAAGAAGTTCGAGTACACGGATCAACTCATGGTAAGTCGACGTGGCTAGTTCTCGTTCAAGCGGTTATCGAATGATGTGCATCATCACAAATTGCAGCTACCAACACTTGGATCTCAAGAAGGAGCCTTCGAAAATGTGCGCATGAACTATTCCGGCGATCAGGGCCAGACGATCCGGCAACTCTTGTCGGCTCACATGATCAGAAGAGTAGCCATGTGTTGCTTATCTTCTCCTCATGGAAAACGACAGCATCTAGGTAGGTTCAATCATTTTGATAATGAGATGTGCTCTCCTAAACACTCATCTCCTCCTCTGCTTAGCTGTGTCCCACGAGAAGGGCAAAATAACAGTTCTTCAACTGAGCACGCTCCTGAAACAAGCTGATTCTTCAAAGCGAAAACTCACTCTGACTCGCCTAGCCTCCGCTCCGATTCCATTCACAGTACTTTCTATGACAGCAAATCAATGGAATGAAGATTTCCTGGCAGTCTGCGGTCTCAAAGATTGCCATGTGCTTACCTTCAACAGTACGGGCACGGTGTCGGATCACTTGGTGCTACATCCTCAGCTTGAAACTGGCAATTTCATCATCAAGGCAATTTGGCTGCCAGGATCTCAGACTCAATTGGCACTTGTCACCGCGGATTTCGTCAAGATTTATGACCTCAGTAAAGACGCTTTGAGCCCACAGTATTACTTCCTGGTGCCAGCGGGAAAAATACGCGACTGTACATTTATACACACGGAGAATAGCGAGTTCCATATGCTGCTCATGTCCTCGGCTGGTTACATATACAGTCAAGCCATGGACGAGGATAGCCAAGCTAAACATGGGCCATTCTACGTCACGCACACACTCGAAGTTTATCACTCTGATATCAAAGACAATGGTTCGGTCTGCGGTGGTGGAGTTTCGATTTACTACTCTCACGCTCTGCAGTTGCTCTTCTTCAGTTACGCAAGCGGTAAGAGCTTCGTGGCGCCGATGAAATACGTCGACGATATTGACCTCGTTAATGAGCTCACGATTGCCTATAATAACAAGAGCGGCGGCGGGGGGACGAAGGTCAGCGGCAGCAATCAACCGCAACCGCTCTGCCACTGGAGCGAGATTCAAAACCATCCCGGCCTCGTGTGTGCTCTTCTTCAAAGCAGTAACAATCCCGTCATCTTGATGATCAAGCCCGAAACAATCATGATTCAAGAGATCAAAGTCGTCCCAGCCAAAGCCAAGATTATGGACATGATGGCGATAAGACACCCAAGCTCCAACGCGGAGCACCGTACGACTTTGATTCTGCTGTGCGAGGACGGCAGTCTCAGGATATACATGGCGTCGATGGACCAAAGCGGCTTTTGGATGTCGTCGAGCGTGCAACCGGTCGGCCTTGCCAGCAGCAGCCTTGCCAGCATGAAGCAGACGAAGAAAAAGAAGGCTCTCAAGACGAGCGGCAAGCCTTCAGGCTCGCTCAACTTTCCCATCGACTTTTTCGAACAGTGTCAAGTGATGAACGACGTGGAGTTTGGTGGCAACGACTTGCTTCAGGTCTACAACGTCGTTCAGATCAAACACAGATTAAATACCACTGGCATGTACGTGGTGTCGACCAAGTCTACTGGGTTCAACGTTGAAATCACCAACAACGACGCAAACTTAGTCATGACTGGAATACGAGTTCAGCTGGGTACTCAAGATGTTCAACGAGCTCCACTCTACGTCGAGATGTTCGGCAGAAGCATCCGTACGACATTAACTCGCAGCAGATGGTTCGATATACCGCTCACGAGAGAAGAAAGTCTACAAGCAGATAAGAAACTTATCGTCACCTTTGGGCCCTCGCAAGATCCTGAGAGTGTCATCATGGTCGACTCAATCAAGATTTACGGAAAGACGAAAGACTCGTTCGGATGGCCAGAAGAACCCGAAGAAGTGTCGACAGGACAGGAGCCGACAATGCCGGCAAATACGTCAAAAAAGGACCTTGAAAACGAAGCGTCTTCTCCTACGCCTCTTACGAGCGTCGACAAGTAAGTAGTAGGACAAGTAGTATTTTGAACGATAACATGATAACGAATTCAATTCATTCCAATTGCGTCAGACCGACAAGGAACGAGTCGATTCATGTGGAGAGGTAATGCATTGGCATATCGTGTGTCCTTTTTGTTTTTCGTCAATTTGAGCCCTTCATGTTGGTTCGAGCGATTGCTGAGCCTTCTCGTTCATGATTCCAGGATGGTATCAAGTATCCTCGAAGTATTAGAGTCGTCATTCATGCTGGCGAACGACGAAACCAAAGCGAGCTTGAGACAAACTGCAGTTGAGGTTGCATCCAATCTATTGGTTTTACCAACTCCGCCGCCAGTACAGATTCATACGACGGCGTTCCTTGCTGCTTTGCACAGCTCGAAGGCTGCGTATCATGCACACAAGGTATTATGATGACGATTACTCGCCACTTTACTTGACATAATCTGAGTTTCGCTCCTCTTCCCAGGACCAGGTACTCTTGACGCACGTTCTTGATTCGCTGAAAACAATGAGAGAGACTGAGGATCCATGCGACATTGACGCTGAAAACTTTTATCGATTAATTCTCATTGTAAGAAGTATCGCAGTGACTCGGCCGCAAAACTTATACAAGTTTGCCGAACAAGATTCATCCAAGGCCGTGGACGCGAGTACGAGTGAGTTGAACGACCTATGAACGCGATCGCCGCCGCCGGGGGGGGGGGGGGGGGGGGGGGGGGGGGGGGGGGGGGGGGGGGGGGGGGGGGGGGGGGGGGGGGGGGGGGG
>JAWWMK010000040.1:6592490-6619212 GCA_035047105.1 Galeopsomyia nigrocyanea | reverse complement strand
TTAACGCGATCGCCGCCGCCGGACCCCCCCCCCCCCCCCCCCTCCCTTCCCCGCCCCCTGGTCATGATCAATAATCCTGTGATTCTAGTTGCCATATTCGAATCGGACGGATCAGCAGGAGCTCCAGCAGCCGAAGAGAACGCGGGCCCACAACACCTATTGATTCAACTGAGGAACGTTTTGTGGCTGTTGCACGCGGCTTACCCCAAAAACTTGGCCTTAGCCCCCGTCGTCGTTCCCGGGCTCACTCACACCGAAGCAGTCATTCACGCCATCATCGAGATCATTCACGCATTTACCATCTGCGATGTTGACGGATTTACGCCAGTGGCTGCAAAATTGTACTTGCAGCTCCTGCTCAGCTCGGACACGACCGTCAGCTTTACTGCGAAACAAGCGATCATCAAAGTATTGCGTCCGCGCTACAAGAGGCGTAGAGTTTACATACCGAGTCCTCCTCACTATACTACTCACAGTAAGTAGAGCAACGCGAGCTCTCGTTGCGACTTGTTGCGAAGACTGCTCAACTCTTCATTTTATGCAATTAGACACGACTCTAGAAGAAGAAGAACTGCCAATAGTAGCTCCACCACCGCCAGCAGATGAGAACTTGGACGTGGACAGCGTCGTGTCCATGGTTCTCCTAGGCGCCGAAGGAGTAAATCAACCTGGCGCAGCAGCTGCTGCTCGGGCTGTCAATCCGCTGGAAGCTCTACTTGGCCCCGGTGGTTTCCCTCAACTCTTGGACATGCCTCAGGCTGAAGATGACGAAGCCATGGTTGAGCTTGCAATTGCTTTGAGCTTGCAGGACCACGAGGGTGGTGCTCAGATTCAGGCTTTGCAGCAAGGATTCCAACAAAGCTTGGCTAACCTGCAAGAGGGTCTGCAAAATCTCAGCGGGCAGGCCCTGCAAAGCTTGCAAGCTCTCGCGGCTCAAGGATTGGGCCAGGTTGGCGGCCAAGGTGGTGCTCAGGTACGGGCACGAGAAATGATTGACATGAACTTGCTTACAATTCCCATCACACTTGATTTGCTCAACGTTCGCGAACGCAGGGACAAGAAGCTGGCCACTACTCTGATACGACAGCTTCAGCTGGTGGCTCAGACGACGAAGGTTCGACTGCTGCGACCGATGGAAGCACGCTTAGAACTTCGCCTGCTGAGCAAGGTGGAAGTGGCGGCAGCAAGGGAAGCGAAAGTGGAGGAAGCGAGAGCGGCGGCAGCGTTGTCGATAGCATTATGGGCGAGCATAGTGTATCTGGTCGTAGCTCTGCTTACGGCGATGGCCAAGGCGACGGCATCAGCTCCACTAGTGGCAGTCGATCTGCACACGAAGCGCGCTCTGAAAGGAACCCCAATGCTCCTTCGGTGAGTCTAACGTTTGAAAATTGACCATGTTCCAATGAATCAACTCTCGTGTTCTCACCTCGTATAGGGCACCACGCAAGATGGAACTGCGGAGCAGGAACAAGGAAGCGAGCAAGAGAATGACGTTGCTCGTGAAATAACAACTAATCTACACGACGTGCGACTTGAGCTATTGGATAGACTTGAGCAGTTTATTCCCAATTTGTCTCATGTTTCTGGTGTTCGCGCTATTCCTTTCATGCAGGTAGTTGTTCATCTAAAAGAGCTCATGCTTCTGTAGCTCTTTTCTGTTCTTCAACTCATGAACGTCTTGCAGGTAATTCTCATGTTAACATCTGATCTCGATGGCCAAGATGAAAGGGATAGAACTTGCTTCGCGAACTTGATAAATTTGTTCGTCAAAGAACTTCACATGGAGAAGCCCGACATGAAGGACATCTGTGCTAGATCAAACAAGAGAGAAGTTCATCTTGTCATTATGCGGCTATTGAGTGTATTAATGTCTCGATCCAAATATAACACAAAGGGACAATCCGAAAGCTCTAACTTTACATCTCAAATGACAGCAGCTATTTTGAGCAAATCTGGACTCATCGATTATTGCTTGAACTTGCTCAAAGCTCTGTTGGAGTATTGGAAAACGTGAGTAATTTTACTCTTTTTTTCACTTCTAAAGCGGCAATCATCATGTTTCCATGGCTATAGTGTATCGACTGATGACTCTGGAACTGTAATCGGTGGGCAGTTACTCAAAGAACATCTCACTTCGTCCCCGCCAGATATGTCACCATTCTTCTTACGTCTGTACGTGAAAGGTCATGCGAACGACGTATTTGAACCTTATCCTCAATTATTGACTGAAATGGCTCTGAGACTACCATATCAAGTTCACAAGTATGCTGATGGCAGTAGCGTTCAGCCGGCATTCGATCAGGTATGAGAAAGTAATACTAGAGTTCATCAAGAATCCTGTTCATGAAATTCATCTCGTCCATTACAGCAAGCTTGGTACTTTCATCTTTGCGAATACATGATGTTCTACCAGACACCATTCGTTCGCCGGCAAGTCCGAAAATTGCTCCTCTTCATTTGCGGCAACAAGGAAAAATACATGCAGCTCCGTGATCTTCACGCACTCGTTTCTCACGTGAAAGCCGCTCGGCAGTGCTGTGACAAGGGCGGCTATCCTGAACCCGGGCCCCCCCACTCGATAAATCTACCTTATGACTCTTTGGTCGAGCTCATTGAGCATTTCAAGTGTTGCGTTGAAATAGCCACCAGCCGCACGGGCAACTGGCAACGATTCTGCCTGAAACACAACACTGTGTTGTCGTATTTGTTCACGATTTCGACTTTGCTTGACGAAGGTGTCAGTCCGACAGTCTTACAGCTGCTCCAATGTGCCATATGCTCGTCATCAAAGTCGAAAGATGTAAAGGGCAAGGTAAATCTTTATTCTTTTTCAATCATTATAAAACATGAATTGCATTCCTTCTTTATAATTCGCTTTGCATGTATTGCCAGGAGTTCAAGTCAGTCATGAACGCCAAAGAGAGGCGCGATCGTGAAAAGTCCGAGGACTCTGACACCGAAGCTAAATTCGAAGAAACTCAGTGCATAAACTTGGTTGAACAGATTCAAAAGCAAGTTTCACCTACTCTCATCACGAACTTCATCCAAACGTTCCTTCTAGAGACGAACAACACCAACATTCGTTGGCAGGCTCACTCGCTCGTTCTAGCAATTTACAAGTGAGTTTCTTCGTCTTGATCATGATCCATCTCACATGGCATTAAATTCGTATTAACCTTCTAGAAATGCGAATCCGTCCGACCAGGATCATCTTCTTCATCTCATGTGGCGTCTCTGGCCACTTCTACCCATGTACGGACGCAAAGCAGCGCAGTTCGTCGATCTCATTGGCTATTTTTCACTTCGAACTCCCCACGCAGGCAGGAAAATGTACACTTACATGGAACAAGCGGTCGCTGTGCTTCACACTCAAAATGAACTCCTCTCGCGCCACCCAAATGCCAACTTGTACGCCAATCTTGCTCAGTTTGTGGAGCTTGATGGCTATTACTTGGAGAGCGAGGTATGTTTATCAGAAATGTAATGAAAGTTTAAATGTTCATGCTCATTTCGTTTTTGCCAGCCCTGCCTCGTTTGTAACAATCCCGAGGTGCCCATGACGACAATTAAATTGTCATCCATCAAGGTTGACTCGAAATTCACAACGACAACGCAAATCATCAAACTGGTTGGTAGTCATACCATGAGTCGCATAACTTTGCGCATTGGCGATCTAAAGCGAACAAAAATGGTCCGCACAATTAACGTGTTCTACAATAACCGTACGGTGAGTATTCATCGCTCCACCAAATGAAAAGAGTCGAGGTGCTTTGGAATTGGTACAATAATCGTCATGTATGCGCAGGTTCAAGCGGTAGTCGAGCTCAAGAATAAGCCAACCATGTGGCACAAAGCTAAGAAAGTGAATCTTGTGCAAGGCCAAACCGAAGTAAAAATGGAATTCCCTCTACCGATAGTCGCGTGCAACTTGATGATCGAGTATGCTGACTTCTACGAGAACATTCAAGCATCATCCGAAACACTGCAGTGCCCGCGGTGTTCAGCCAGTGTACCGGCCAATCCTGGCGTGTGCGCGAATTGCGGCGAAAACGTATTCCAGTGTCACAAGTGCCGAGCTATCAACTACGACGAGAAGGACCCATTCCTTTGCCATGCCTGTGGTTTCTGCAAATATGCTAAATTTGACTACACATTAACCGGTCGACCTTGCTGTGCTGTAGATCCTATTGAGAGCGACGAGGATCGGAAGAAGACCGTTTCGACAATTAACACGCTGTTAGAAAAAGCCGATAGGGTTTACAAAACTCTGATTGCTAACAAGCCGACATTAGAAATGTTACTCGTCAAGATATCCGAGCATCGATTGGATAGATCTCTCGACGACGGCGTGGCAGCTCAGCAGCAGCAGCAGACGAGCTCCGGCGGCGGCGGCGGCGGCGGCGGCGGCGGCGGTGGGAACACTCAAGTCAACCGAGCTATACAATTGCTCGCGCAAAAGTACTGCGGCGAGTGCAAAACGTCGTTCGAAGAGCTCAGCAAGATTATACAGCGTGTGTTGGCCTGCAGACGCGAACTCGTCGCATACGACAGGAACCAACGAGGCGGCGGCCAAAGCGCTCAAGCTCACCAATTACAAGAAGGAACTTCCAGCGATGAGAAGGATACGAGCGTAAGCGTGCGAACGCCAGCAAATCGAGGCTCATGTTACGGCTGCGCCTCATCTGCGACGGAGCATTGCTTGACTTTGCTCCGAGCTCTCGCGACCAACAGCGCTGCAAGAGAAGTTTTGTGTAAGCAGGGATTGATTCAAGAATTGGTGGAGCATGATCTGAGAAGAGGCACTATGTCGGTAAGTACTCTAATCGAGTCGCAAGTAGAAGGAACTGTGTTCATTTTAATGCAACTCCTCATGTTAATGCAGGTTCAGGAACAAGTCAGGCAATTGTTGTGTCTGGTCACTCGTGACAATGCCCAGTCAACCAAGGAATTGTGCTCGATGCTAACCAACAGAGTGACCATGAATCTCAAAGGTAGAGTCGTGACAGCGGACTTGTCGGCGGCCGTGAGACACGAGATGACCTTGTTGGGCGCACTCATACAAAAGGAAGATTCGTGTTGGGAGCAAAAGCTCAGATGCGTGATGCAGCTGTTCCTCATGGCGTGCAAAGATTCCAAGAGTCCCGTGGTCATGGAAAGTATGATTTTACCGTGTTTGAAAATTCTGCAAAGTCTGCTGAAGCCGGATCAGCCGGTGTCGAAGAAGAACAAGGATAAAACCATCGACACACTGGCCAGTGTGCAGCCGCCCGACGGAGTTAGCGTTCATTTAGAGAAGTGGCTGAGCGGCGATCCGAAGTACTCGTATGCCGAGTGGCTGCAGCGAATGCCAGGCAAGAAACCGGACTCGCACGAGCACAAAGCGCTCAAGAAGGACGAAGCTCGAATGCTCTATCTGAGCGAGAAATATGCCCATCGCTGGTATTATCGTTGCCTGCGACTGCGCGGCGTGCAGCAGCCACTCAAGCTTGCCGATGGCTCGTGGCTCAAGGAAGTCATTTTCAATCCGAGCTCGCGTTTGGCGCGCCAAGTGGTTTGCAATATGATGGAAAACTTGTGCCAAGGCACCGATCGCAAAAAGGAAGTCCTGCTGCTGCTCACTGGCTACCTGGACGAGCTGTGCGTGGCCGGCGAGAGTAGCGCCGAGTACTTGTCCTTGTACCAGAGTCTCATAAGAACGGCGCCTTGGAAGCAATTCTTGGCGGTCAGAGGGGCGCTGAATAAACTGGCCGATCTGCTCACCAAGGAGATCGAAGAGCTTCACCGGCTCGAGGAAACTACCTTGACAAGTGATTTGGCTCAGGGATATTCCTTGAAAATGCTGACGGAACTGCTATCGAGCTTCTTGGAGCAGGAAAATATCAAGCAGCAGTATAAGGGCAGATTAGTTGGCGCAGTTCTAAATGGCTATCTATCGCTGAGAAGACTCGTTGTTCAGAGGACAAGGTTGATCGACGAGACGCAGGAGAAACTGTTGGAATTGCTCGAAGAGATGACTTCCGGTACGTAAGCTGCAATCTGAATTGTTGTATTTCATGAGTTCATCTTCATTTTTCATTTGCTGCTTTTGCGCCACACAGGCACCGAGGAAGAGACGAAAGCCTTCATGGCGATCTGCGTTGAAACCGTGCAAAAATGTAGCCCTCAGGACATACGCACGCCCGTGTTTATATTTGAAAGGCTGTGCTCGATTATTTACCCGGAAGAGAACGACGTGGGCGAATTCTTCTTAACCCTGGAGAAGGATCCGCAGCAGGAAGACTTTTTGCAAGGGCGCATGCTGGGCAATCCCTATAGCAGCTTGGAGCCTGGTTTAGGGCCATTGATGCGCGACGTCAAAAACAAGATCTGCCAAGATTGCGAGCTCGTCGCTCTACTGGAGGACGATAATGGAATGGAGCTACTCGTCAACAACAAGATTATGAGTTTGGATTTGCCGGTGAAAGACGTGAGTACGATGAACCTTTGGATTCACGAATGATGCTCGAGTTTTTGCCTTGTGCAGGTTTACAAGAAGATTTGGGTGGCCGAAGGTGGCGAATGCGACGCAATGCGAGTCGTGTACAGGATGCGAGGTCTGCTCGGCGACGCGACCGAGGAGTTCATCGAGACTCTGAATGCCAGCAGCGAGCAAGAGGTCAACAACGAAGAAGTGTACAAGATGGCCAACGTCTTGGCAGACTGCGGCGGACTGCAGGTCATGATCGACCGACTGTCGGCGATACAAGACGTGAATCGGGCCAAACCCCTGCTGCAGGTATTGCTCAAGCTCTTCCGAATCTCCGTCAAAGTTAAAAGGAATCAGGAAGTTCTGAGCCGACCCGAGCTTGGCGCTGTCACTGTTCTGCTCGACGTGCTGCAACGGTGTCTCGCTTCGCCGGACATTGAGAATTCGCAATCGAAAGTTACCGAGCAATTACTTGACGTAAGTTGAAAGACGACGTGAAGTCGCATGAAAAATTGAGCAAAACTAGCGACCACTCTGCTTCTAATCCCTCAGATCATGGAAACCATCTTGGCGAACGCTGCTTCACAGCCGCTGGAGAAATTCGAAGAGTTTTCGCGCACACTTGGCAGTCCAGAGCACGTGAAAGCTCTGCTCGCGTGCACGCAGTCGCAAGCTGTGAGGCAGAGTGCCCATGTGCTGCAGCATTTGGCCAGAGTTCTAGCGGCGCTCACCTACGGAAACGCAGAGAAGATGGAGTTGCTGTGCGAATACTTCAAACCCGCGCTCAACTTTTATAAATTTGATTTCGAACACACTCCCGAGGACGATCAAAAGCTCGAGCTCTTTTGCGTGCTCACTCAGGGTATCGAGAGAAACGCGATTGGAAATACCTTGAAAGATTACATTATGAACATGGGTGTCGTCAAGGATGCTTTTGAATACATTACGGTGAGTTGTAAAACTAGGCGACAGTTTGGATAATTTTTACAAGCTTTCATTGTTTTCATTGTTCGTGACACAGGCACACGCGCCATGTGTCAAGCCGACTCTGCTTCGGACAGACAGCGACGAGCTCAAAGAATTCATCTCCAAGCCGGCGCTCAAGTACATCTTGCGACTACTTACGGGTCTTGCCACCCACCACGAGCCAACGCAGGTGAGAATGAAGAAGACGAGCATGTAGCGTTCAATTGAAAAATAACCACGAAACCAATTTTCAGAACGCTGTGTCTCAATTTACGATAAGTATAATTCACCGGCTGGAGCAAGTGTCGTCCAACGAGCACGTAGGCTCGCTAGCAGAAAACCTGTTGGAAGCATTGTGTACGAACAAGAAGACGGCCGAGTTAATTGAGGAAGCTCGTCAGCATACGCGCAGCGAGAAGAAGAGACTGGCCATGGCGATGCGCAAACGACAGCTTGGCGCACTCGGCATGCGCACCAACGACAAGGGTCAAGTCACTGCCAGTAGCTCGGTGCTGCAGCAGATGGAAGATCTGGGTGACGAGACTGGATTGGTGTGCGTGATTTGTCGGGAAGGCTACAAGTTCAAGCCAAACATGGTGAGTGCAAGCAGCAACTTTTGTCCATCTTCTCATGTTCATTTCGACTCTTGTAATGAACGATCCATTGGTCATGTTCAGGTTCTCGGCATTTATACGTTCACGAAGCGCTGCAATGTCGAAGAATTCGAGACGAAGCAGCGCAAAACGGTCGGTTACACGACGGTTTCGCACTTCAACGTTGTCCACGTGGACTGCCACATGTCCGCGGTGCGATTAGCTCGTGCTCGGGACGAATGGGAAAGTGCTGCTCTGCAAAACGCTAACACAAAGTGCAACGGACTGCTGCCTCTGTGGGGACCACAAGTCCCCGAGTCCGCGTTCGCCAGCTGCCTCGCCAGGCACAATACCTACTTGCAAGAATGCACCGGTCATCGTGACATTTCATACTCGTCGACAATTCACGACCTCAAGCTGCTGCTGCTGCGTTTCGCTCAAGAGAAGAGCTTCCACGACGATACCGGCGGTGGTGGGCCACAGTCCAACTTGCACATTGTACCTTACCTCATTCACATGGCTCTCTATGTCATGAACACGTAAGTGCTCGCCACCCCCCCCCCCCCTTCCCCCTCCCCCTCTGGCTTCACAGAGCTCGTTAGTAAATACCGCTGCGGACTGCCTCTGTTCTAGAACGAGATCGGCATCGAGGGAAGAGAAAGCGCTCCTCGCGTACATGGAATCGGCGCCGTCGTCCACTTGGCTGGATAGCAGCTACGAGGCTGAAGGGCCGCTCTACCAGTGCGTTTTGTCAATGTTGATTTTGACGCCAACACGTTGGAATCAAACCAAACTGACGCACCTTCGAAGACTCATTATCTTGGCGCATGAGCGACATGTCTCGCCGTCGGCTGCCTCCAAGACTCTAGTCGACACTTCGGTCCAAGATTATTCGGTTTACAAGAGTGTGCTCGTGTTCTTCGGTCTCGTTGACAGCATGTACGCGCACTTGTTCAAGGTTCGTGGCCCATTTCTGTTTTCCATTCCAACAAATAGATACTTACACTTCTTCTTTCGTTCACAGAAAGTCCATGTTCTGAGCGATGACCAGTGGCCCGTTGTTTTGGCTGAGTACATAAGACATAATGACGAAGCTTTGTTGAAAGCTTCGGAAAAAATTCTCGCGGCTTATCGCGATGAACTGCTGCCTTGTGCAAGTTTCGACGAATTTTGTGATGTCGCAGGTCAATATTCACTATTATTTCTTTACATGAAGTGCTTCCCTTTATCTCAAAACTCCTCATCTTTTGCAGGACTTCTTGGACATGTTTCTAACCCGTCGACATTTATAAGTGAATTACTAGAAAGTCTCGCCTAGTCGAGTCATTTTTTACTTTGAGGATGAATAACAGGATTTTTTTATGGATTTCGCTTTCTTGCTCATCATGTGATCAGAATACTAAACGCGTCTTGCTCATCATTTAGTATGACGAAATACGAAGGTAAAAATTGATATCAAGAAAGCATTTTATAAGATGAAACATGTTTTTTTTCGCGTCCAAGTTTCGTTCATGTGCTTAAAAATGCACTCTGTTATATTGCGAGTTGTAATTTGATTAAAATGGATCATCTTGAAAATATTAAAATTTTGGTACATGTCTTACAAAACCTCTTCGATTTAATGATCAAATAATGAAATGTCCGTAATTTCATATGAACCTCTTTATTCAAGAATGATAGAATTTTTAAAACAAGAGTTGAACACGTTCCACTTGTTTCTGCTCGTGATTCCCAGCCACGTTGAGCCTACTAAGCTGAACCGTACAATTCGTCGTACAAGCAACAAATTCCAGATTCGTCTCATTGCGCTTTTTCTTGTTAAATTTGCTAAACGAGCGACGAATTTCCATAAGCGAGCATACACAGTCTGATGCTTTGCTGGCACAAATGATAATCCTTGACTGGCAAAGCTAAAGTTTCGTCCAAAATCTTCAAAATTTGCAAGAACGATTTAAGAGCAGCCTCGTGATTGCCAGCTTCCAAATGTTTCGTTGCGCTCTTATGAAGAGCTTCCGTATCTTGCATAGCTTTCAAGCCTTTGAACAGATTAGTACTCTTTCCGCATTTTGTACAAGGTATCATGAACATGTCGGTATTGATATTGACAGGTAAGACGTTGGCGCAAGACGGCCCAGTTTCGCACTTGAACCTATTGAGATATCGAAAAAAGTTGAAATTAATAAGGGCTATTAATTAAGAGGCAATTGCAGATAAGGTTGCTTACCGCAATATTTGAGGATCCATTTGTTCCAAAAGAGGCCAGTGATCCTTGCATGCCTCGCAATGGCAGTCGAACCAATATTGCAGACGCAGTCTTCGCTTCCTCTCCTTCTCCTCCTCTTCGGTGAACATGGGCCCGTAATTCTCGCAGACTTCCGAGCCAGCTGCTATACATCTTATGGCTCGGACTATCATTGTGTTGCCGGCGAAATACCTAAAATCGCCCCGATCGAGTTATACGAGTTTATAAAATGCGACGAGTGCAGTTAGGGAGAAATAAAGTCAGATTTACCTCACTACACCGGGATTACAGGAATGATTAAAAAGAGCGACTGTCGGGTAGACTCCGCCCCCGACGAACAAATTCTTTCCTCTCGACAATGCGGGCTTTCCCTTGCGTGGTCTCACAAACTCGGACAGCTGCAATCATGAAAGCAGCAATGAAATCCGCGATCCGCGCAATTGAACCTGTTGCATCCGTGCCTCGTGAGAGTTGAACTGCAGCAGCTGGAGATGATGCAAAAGAAGGTGGGCCAGAAAGAGTTCAGCCTCGGAGCGTGTCTCCGCCGCGGCATCTGGTGTTCTCATGGCCGCCGGCAAATAGGACGTTGTCTTGATGAGTCTGAGCAGCCAAGCTGCTACGTAAGCCCGATGAAACACGTCCTCGGTAGTTCTTTCATCCTCGTGCGTCACTGAAAATCAGTAGCCAATTTCATTGCAAACATTGCTGCCAACATTTTCTCCAATTTCACTTGCAATTGATCATTCAGATGATTCACCCAAATTGTAAAACGTCCTGTAATCCTTGGAAAGGTACGGTTTAGCCTGGGATATCTCCAGCTTTCCGTGAGTTCTCTTGAGCTCGTCCTTCATGGCGAAAAGCTCCTCGAAAGGTTTTTGAATGATAGCACGCACTGCGAGAATCGTGGTGATCGAGGCGTGAGAGCACCACAGCGGCCCCAGAAGAATGCATTCAAATTGATGCACTTGCTCATCGGCATTCCGACAATTGGGACTGCAGTAGCCAACCGAGCTGCACAAGTAACAGCTGGCCGGAAAACTTGCGACTATTCTAACCGCGCAGCGATGACAGTGAGTTATTCTGCAATGAACGTGTTGTGATGCAGCCCATCAATGGGGATTATTTGAGCCCGACATTGACAGTTCTTGTCAGTGAACAATTGAACAAACTATATTTCCCATACCACAATCATTGGCATTCTACTACAGTCAGCAAACAATCAGTTTTTGCTCATGATTGATCTGAGTGAACCATGCCAAAGTCGAGTCAGACGCATGAGTTCGCTCAGAAGAGCCTCGACTACGTGGACTTTTGGTTTGTCAACATCACGTACTCTAGTGATAAAAATCACAGCGCTATCAACAGCTAGTGAAATTAAAATGCCAACAAAAATGCCAGATAAACACCTGCGCTTTATGCTTGCAAATTGAGCATAAAGCGCAGGATGCTGAAAAATATGCTCTAGTCAAAAGATGTCTCTCAAAAACAATGCGTGGTTTGTTCATTAAAACCTATTGTAGGTAATAAAATTGAGCCAGTCGAGTGATCGAATCAGATGGGTGTGTCAACTAGTAAAGCTCAAGTCCGAAATGTGCGAGGATGAGCTAGAGCAAGCGGATAGTGAATTAAAATGTGAAAAACAAAGGGTATCTACTAAGAGAGATAGCTAGCTCGTCATACCGCAGAACCACTTACTTATTCAGATCATGTACTAAGCAATCAATCTGGCCAGATGCTCTGAGGAAAGTAGAAATGGCATGAACTTTACGTACCAAAAACAAGTGTTATTATTATTATTATTATTATTATTATTATTATTATTTGATCATTATTGTTGTTGTTTTTGAAATCGCTAAATTTAACTCGGGCCAGATGCATATATCGGGAAATCGATCGCAGTGCAGTGCAAACATGCTATAAGGTAAAATCATGTGCAATGAAAATAATGAATTTAAAAATATTGCCTGATGCGCGATACGCTGGTGTTGCAAAGAGGTTGCAGGTGCATGTACCAAGGCAAAAGTACTGCCAGTCGCGTTCTGCCAAGTGGTAGCACTTGCGGTAAAATGTAACTGGCTGAGAAAGAATAGAAGCTGAGAATCAAATGAATCGTGACCTGTACTCGGCGAGGGTAGCCGAGCAATGCGGCGGCTCGATGACCAGCAGATCGCCCGCTTGAATGTCCTTCGTCGCGACGGCGTAACGGCCAACTTCGCCAGCAGCATGCCTGAACTCGATAGCCTTGCTGCAGGCCGGATAAGCGGCATTGCAGTGTTTGATGCTCGGCAGTAGATCCAGCTCTCTTAGCTTCATACTGTAAGAAATGAAGGAACAGGGAAGGCAGGGCATTACAAAGAGCTGTGAATAATCCGCTGAGTAGCATAACAGCAAAGTGCAGCAGCAGCAGCAGCAGCTCATACTCGTTGCTTTCCATTCGGAGCATCCGCTCCTTCGTCATGCCATGCTTCGCCTCGTTCATCTCCTGGCCTTTCACCATCACGGCCAGCATCATTCGCATGTCCGACTCCAGTTTGATCTTCTTTTCCGATGCCATTTTCGCCTCGTCCAGAGCGCGAATCGCATTTTTGAAGGCCTCCATGGCTTTCGCGTGATACTTCAGTCCGAGCAAGCATCTTGCTCGACGCTCCTCTAGCTTGTACAGAAGCTCTCTGGGATAGCCGACTTTCAGCGCTTCCTCGCAGTCGCGCAATGCCAAGTCGAAGCGCTCGAGGTGATAGAACGCTGCTGAACGATTGGCCAGCAGCACGCCCAGTTCTGAAGTCACAACGTGCCGCACAGTATAAGCTGCTATTAGCTTCCGCGCTAATCTCTTAATAATTGGCCGTTTTTCATTTTTCGTTCCATTCAATCTACACTCAATCCTACAATATGCTTCGACTGCTGCCGACTACTGGCAAATCTATTATCGATTCAGTCGCGATAATTACAACGTCAAATCCATAAAACCAGCCAAACAATTGCGCGCTCAGACTACTGCATGCACACGTCAGACAGACTGCTGCAATGCGAGATCAGCGAACTTACGCTCAGTAGGTGCGGCCAATACGCCTTTGTTGTACTCTTCGATACTTTTTTCGTAATGCCCAACGCCAAAGGCCGCGTTACCCTCTTTCTTCCACTTGTCGCATTCGTCCGCACTTTTCCTCTCGCTGTTCACCACCTCGACAGGCAAATCATGAGCCTCTTCGTACTTTAGAATGAAAGCAACTCTGTCACCGTTCTCTTCCAGTGCGGCGAACTTTCGGAAATCCTTTTCCGACACGGCCTTGCGCACCTTCAGCAGGTTGTTGCGGAAAAAATCGCCAACCTCGTACTCGTCGTCCACCTCGTTGTAGTTCGGTGCGCCTTCCACGAAAAGATCATCCAAATCGTCCATGTCCATCTCTCAAGCGACGATCTGTTGCGATGATCCGCGTCATATTATTATTTTTATCATTTCATTCGCACAGCAATTACATTTACAACACTCATGCACATTCAGACTGACAGTCAATTGTTCCCAAGTCTAACAAGTTGACCCCCATCGATATTTCAAATTAAGCTATTAATAGTGCTGCTACTAACGCGTAGAACACTCGATAGTTCATATTACAAACTCATGTATTTTACGTAGCGACAATGAAAACCATATGCAAACATTAATTAATCAACGTATATCCGTAATTCTATTACTCATAGAGCACGTCATTTTTCAATGTAAAGTAGCAATTGAACCTGAGAAGTGCGATAGCACCAAAAAATATATTCTCAATCGTATATATACTAAACGAGTATGCGTAGATATAGAATCTAACACGATCGCGCGGGCATAGAACAGAAACTCACAAATTTCAAATCGTAAAGTAGAAATTCGAAGGCCGAGGAAAAACAAAATATCAAAATCAAATCTGACAGTCACATTTACATACTGTAAAAACGCTGAATGTCCAATTGTCTTCTGGTGCCTCTAAAGGGAAACGACACTATGCCGCTGTAGCTCTCTTCTGTGCTTTTACTTGCTCGCGCGAGCGCCAGCAGCGGCGTTCGGGCTATTTTTGATGAGTCTATTTTTGTCCCTGCACTTTTTCTCTTAATTAAATAAGCCTACGCTGATCCACCTCCAACTTCAATTTTCACTTCTCTTAGCCGCTATTCTAACAACAAGTTTAATGGAGCTTCAGCAAGTTGCGCTGTTATCCGGGATATTGACTTTGCTGTCTTCATGTTTACCAAAGAGTAGCATTTCACTACTCAAAAAATCAAATCACATGCAGTTTTTTTTCTTCAAAATATTTATTCATTGGTATTGACAATTTTTTTTCTTTTTATATTTCGTTGAAAAATACAAGAAACACTTAGTGTAGACCTTTTTGCACTTTGCGAACCATGTATAAATTATTTTTTGAGACATATATTTTGCTCAGCCAAATGTCTGATTATTACTTTGATTTAATCAATTTATTCATACGCATGTATGCAGGACAGATTCTATATGAGTATTGAATAAACCAGTGAACATATAAAGAATTTGGTATATTTGAGAGAATTCGCAAAGTCAATTCGTGAAAGTAAATTAATATTTTTTAAACACTCTAGCTACAATTAATAGATTTTGCATTAAGTTATAATATATTACACTCTAAAATTATTTACAGAGTAGACCTGCTACTGAATGATTTTTTTCACAACGATAATTATAATTGACTACATATTAAAATGAATCGAAAAGTCTGGACGAAACAATGCTAAGGAGACTTGTAATAGAAAATGTAATAGAAAAACTAGAAACAGCAGATGTTCATTGATGCAATACATAAATATTGGAGTGAAGATGAAAATGAGAAAATAATTGAGAATATTGCTTGAACGTAAATTTGGTTTGGGAAAAAGAGGAAAAACTGAATGAATGTGAAAAGTGTGAAAATGAAGCCGATTGCACATGGCATATCGCATATCGGCGTTCGGATTGTATAGCGATGAGATTGAAGTGCAATTTGAGGTGAACGTGCGCCGAAGTAAAGAAAGATGGGGAAGAAGAAGAAGAAGAATGACTAGAACTCCCGAGCTGGAAAAGCCATGAGCTCAGAAATCGTACGAAGCTTCCTCCTCGTCCTTGCTCTTGGCTCTGAGGCTGATTTTGTAGAGTGCGCCAGCGACGAGAGCACCGGCGATCGGTCCGAGCCAATAGATCCATTGGTCGGTCCAAAGGCCAACGATAACGGCCGGGCCGAGACTCCTGGCTGGATTCATGCTACTGCCGGTGAGGGGAACGGCCGCCAGGTGCGACACGCTGATGGTCAAGCCGATGGCCATGGGGGCCCAGCCGCGGCAGTCCTCGCGCTTCGGATCGGTCACTGCGTGCACCACCAGCACCAGCAGGAAGCTCGCGATCGCCTCGATCAAGACTCCCTGGCCGGAGGCTGTGCCGTTGCCGAGGAGCGTCATGCCTAGACCTTGCTCGCTGGCCTTCTCCGGCAGTGCCGCCTGCAGGCGTGAACGTCAGCTCAGTTCGTCGCATTTCACAGGCTTTATTGCTCAGAACAGAAGGGAGTTAGTTGCGTGGGCTTACTTTGAGAATAGCCGAGCCGGCAATAGCACCGCAGCATTGGCACACGATGTAGCAAAGGGATTTGAGTATTGTGCAGTTGCCGCTGACAAGGAGACCCAGCGTCACCGCGGGATTCACGTGGCATCCCGAGACTGGCCCCAGCACCTGCATGCCCACCGAAAACAATCAAGAGCAAGTTCTTTGTTACGTATTGATCGGTTAGTCATTAGTCAATGCTCGCACAGCACTCAAGGATTAGCCGCTGGCCAAACGAGCCGGAGGCATTGTCGCATTGTCGTTCGCGTTGCTTGCATCCGCAGCAATATATGCACAAGTGCAATGGTCGAAGAAAATGAAGCATGAAAGTCCTATCCGCAGTGTAAAGCCAGTGCGAGAAATGGTGGGTCAGAAGGCGGGCAGAAAGAAGAAGGTCGCGCATTTAATAGAGCTAGCGGGCCCCGAGCAATGCTTCAGTCAGATGTAATTGTCTGACTCTCCGCGACCTTCGTCCTTTTCTTTCATTGGCAGCAGCTGCTCTAAACCGAATTGGCGAGTGCGCGCCAAGGTAACATAAGGCCGTCCGCCCGCGGGGTGCGATGGAAAGACCACGATGTTGCAATCGCCGCTATCAGCTGCCGCAGGCGGCGCGGCGGCATCGCTCGCTTACAGTCTACTCGCTCTTTCTGCTCTCGATACCCTCCACTCACCTTGACCGTTTAAGCGCGCAACTCGCTTTTTTTCCCACATCACGTTGCCTAGCACCGCATTTTTTTATCTCGCTGCCTGCTGCCTCTGACTCTCCTTTATTTGCCTCATTTTTCTCCTTTCTCCTTTTTCCTTTTTCCGCGACCATTTTACTCTTCTTCTGCTCGCGGTTTGGCACTTCGTCATCATATTAGCTGCTGCGGTACTATTCTTCTGCACGCAGAAAAGAAAGCCGCGCTGAGCAGCTTGCAAACGGACGCGAATTTTCGGAGCTGCTGGATTTTACACGATCGTATAGCCTTGCGCCAAGTGCGCGAAGCTGACGGACCCGCACTCCCATTCTCCGCGACAAGAGGTTTTCTCGTCCCCACTCGCCCATTCATTCGGCTTTCGCGCGGCCTTTGCCCTCCGGCGCCGCCGCCGTTCAGCTAACATCTTGTTGCTTCGGCAAGTTTGTTTTCAAGTGCCTTGGCTTTTTCTTCTTTCAATCGTTGCTGCTCATCAACGACGCCTCAGTTCAGATTCAAAGCAAGCGCTAGATAATTATAAATGCTTCGACGTTTGCTTCGATTCTAGTTTACGATTAGTCAATTCAAAATATTTTTGGCACTCTTATCGCGGCTAATGATATCTAAATAAAAAAATTGTCAGCCAATGACGTACAAGAAAAATTGTATCGTGAGAAAATGCCAGTTCGATTATGAAATTCAAGGCATCGCTGTATAAATCTTGCATCCGAGTGAAAGAAGAATATTTAAAGAATGATTCACTATTCAAAATGATTGAAGTGTGTGTGTGCGTGTGTGTGTTCTGAAAAAAGCGCCCCAAGCTACATATTCGAATAAGCAGTCTGTGACCTAAAAACCCATTGCTTTGAATTTCGCGCGCGGCGGCTAATGTGCATTTAATACTCGGCCATCTATTTCGAGTGTATCATGCGACTTATACTCGCTTCTGAAGAGTCGCTCAAGATCGGCATGAGAGCATGACATGAAAGATCTGTTTAATGAACAGCGTAATTGGGCCGAGAATATATTGTGCAACAATTCACAAGGTAGCTTTGCTTTTATGACAACTCATGCGAGGATTGTTGTTTTTGATGAATAATTTCGCAAACTTAATTCGTGTACAAATCATCACGCGCCAAAGAAATAGAAAGACTTGTTTTATTCTCGATTGCCGTACAAAACCGGATGATGAATTTTCAGTTATTTAGCCCTAATAGGCGACGAAACAAGAACGACGACGATCGCAATAGCAGATTTAACATTTACCTCCGGAAATTATGAAATCAGCAGATACATTTAATTCAAATGTGTATACACACATATGTATATATATCGACGGCAAAGGTATCGATGTAAATGAAGATGGCGAAGTAAAACGTCTAAACAAGGCAACAAAATCCAAGTTTGATCGCGAAACGATCTGAGGCCAAAACAGAGGCTCTATATATATATAAACAACCGATCGATCTCGAGCAATCGATGAAATCACTGTATACACGCATGCAAGTCGCTCAATACAATTAGGATCGCTATTGTTCGATACAATGAGCCGGGATACTTTGCAAGCGAAGAAAATTAATAATCCTTCTTTGCTGTTCTAGCGAGAGAAGTGACATCAACGGCAACGCCAGATTTGGGCCTTTCGGAGTAAGCGCGCACGTGCTGTCACTTTTGATCCCTCGGGGCCGGGCAGTCTCCACTTTTTACTCAGTTCAAGCCGCGAAATTGTGTTACGCTTGCTTATTCTATAAGGAAGCTCTGCTCGAGCTATACATACACGTTTAATTCCATCGCTCGCCACTTGTTCAATTGTCTTAAGGTTAATTACTTGAAACTTTTTTTGGTCATATTCACCGACGGATTCTTTTAAGCAAATTGTCTTAATTATATAAAAAATAATTGACTGTCTGTTATCTCGATGAATTGTTTGGATAATGGAGTTTCGCTGTCTACGGCTTCAGCTCAAATTGTACCATGAAATATATGATTAAAAGGAAGACAATAATGAGCGGAACAGCAGCGCGATTGCAATAATAGTGAAAATGTTTGTTTTTGAAAAATATACTTACATGGGCGAGACTGGCGACTGCGAGGCCAAAGGTGAGTGCGATATGCAGGACACTAGGAGGCTCAAGCCAGCTGATGCAGGATGCGCAGCCGATGATCACTAGCAAGCATGTTCCCAGAGCCTCGGCGAATAGCGGCACGAGAAAGCCAACTTTGCTCACCTCCTCCAGACCCACCCAGTCTTTGGCACCTGCGCGAACAATTGAAAAGCAGCAAGCTTTATACTCGACTATTTCTTAAATCAACTGCTGCAATGACCAAACTATAGATTTTCAGCATATTGCAGGAAATTGAAGCGAGTCAATCAAATTTGACGGCCGCTAAAGCAGGCGTGTTTCAAGAGGATAGCTGAATCTAGAGAGACTCTGAGCTGCTGCTGCTGCTGCTGACTCGCTGCTGGCAAATAAAATTACCTGACAATAGCGCGATTCTCGTTTGCCAATGATCGCCAATTCAAAACTTTACCCAATTTCTACGCACTATCAATTCAAATCAAATGTCAAAATAATGATTGCACTGCAAAAGTGCCAAAAATCAATGTCAATTTTATGCTCACTTTGTTCGCGAGCAAACTCCCTCGTCATTTGCAACATGCATCGATCTTTGCCTGTCGATATCCCCCATTCACCTGGCGCACAAGTAGCCAAGATCTAACTAATGCTGCAGGTTTGCAAACTCATCACTTATGTTTAACTGCACACTACTCCATCGATATTCCCCCATTGCTATATTCTATTCCCAACCACTACTCATCGTGCGATCATTTGCGACTTTCAACAGGCGTCCTGCACAAAACTAACATTGCATAATTAGTAACATCGCCGATATGAGATATTTCGTGGAAGCAAATAAAGTAAGCAAGTAAAGTCAGACGTAACGGCTGCAGAGTGAACTCAGCCGCGAAGTCAGTTGCACCGTTCCCGCCGGCTCTTATCGCATTTTGCTCCTGTCGATTGTTCCGCGTGTCGCGCAACTTGACTGTTTTTCTCCTACGCTGTCGTACGTTCTTTTAGCAAGTTTTTAGCTAGTTAGAAGAAACGTTGAATCGCCATTGCGGCATTATTTAATGCAGATCTACATTGATAGCCACGAGTTTTCGCAGTATATTTACGTAAGAACGCGAGCCGTAAACCAGTGCAAATGATGATTATGCAGCCCGCGCCGCGGCTGCTTTTGTTCAATTTCAAGATGGAGTACGCAGCGTTTTCCTTTGGATCGATGCACGATTCCACGCAAAATATGCAAATCATGCCAAGTTGCTGAAAATACAAGTCTTGCAAGTGATGCATGTATACTACTCGAGCTTCACTCGCTATCGACTGGGCTGTGGCGTTACCTGCGTCTAATAACTAATAAACTACTTAATACTAATAGCTTCATCCAAATTAATAGTCTTATAGTTCTGAGGACAATCTTTTGATGCTCGTTAAAGTGTTACAAAACTGAAAAGTGATGATTTTTTTTGTATAAACGCAATCGGAATAAAAAAAGCAGCAGCAGCAGCAGCAGCAGCAGCAGCAGCAGCAGCAGCAGAGAGGAAAAAAAAGATCAAAGAGACTTTCATGTTACAGCTGAAGAATGACAACAACAAAGACGGAAAAAAAGGAAAAAAGGAAAAATCTGGGTGGATGAACTGATGGGGTTAAGGTCGATCCTCGACCGAAATTGCCATCCGACGCTGCTACTGCGTGCTAATCACTGATAATTGACACTACTTCGCTGACTTGCTGACTTGTTGGCTCGCTTCGATCACACGCTGCAGCTGCTGTACGATACTTTTTGGTTGACTTGAAGCATTTTCGCGCTGATCGCTGATTCATAGAGCTAAGCGAGCGTGCAGTGTATATATTCAAACATCATCGCGTGGTTAGTTGGCATTTTCAACGCAGTGTAATCATTTGATTGTGCGACTCTTGCAGGATACGATCGAGCTGCTCAATTGACTCAAGTGTATGTGGTTTGAAGAGTCTCGTAAGAGCTCGCGTAAACAAACATTAAATACCGAATAGAGCTTCTCGATAAGATAAAAGCACTGTTAATGTTTGGCCAAGCGCAAAGTACATATCATATATTGCCCTAGTACTTACTCATCAATTTTCTTCAAACTAACACTATAACAATCAGATCAACAATAATTAAGGTTATTCCCTCTTGTTGCGTGTATAGTGCCATGGCGCCTGCGAAGAGACCTACCACGCTGCTTTTCCGCCGCCGCGCCGCCGCCGCCGCGCCGATTCTTCGCGCTTTTATCAGCATCTGTGCGCGCATTTCCAATGCTAATTCAACGCTCATTGCTACATTGTGTCCCGACTCTCTGTTATTCCTTTCGGTCTTTTTACGATTACCTATTTTTTTTACTCTTTTAAGCGAATACTTTTTTTATTACCATCACTAACTATACCGAGCGCCTATTTTTTTTTCATTCTCACTTTGGCTCGTCTGGTATTCTCGAAAACAAAACCAACGGAAAGCATGCACATGCGATTATTTGTTGAAAGCGATAACATGTTATACGTTAAAAGTTTTCGTGAAAAAGAAATTTGTCCGGGATGATCGAGCAAACAAATATTCCAGCCAAGCGAAATGAATATCGCGCGACAATGACAGTTGACAATTAAAAATAGGAAGAAAAAAAAAGAGAATGACAAACCCTTCCACGATTTGCTCATTGTCGCTCGCACTCGCTGCTTGTCTCACTGCGTGTCTAAGATACGTATGTATAAATCGTGGCTATGAGCAAAAGGCAAATTTGACAATAATCGTGTTGCGAAGAGAGAAGTTTAACTATTGAGCTCGCGAGAGCTCAGTTCCGCGGTTATATCGACGCTTGTGCTTGTGAACAGAGAGAGAGAGAGAGAGAGACGCTCATGCTCCCCCACCTGTTAACCGCCCGGCAGCAGCAGCCAACGTGTACGCGCGGCGAAAGAGCTAAATAAAGCGGCCACCCAAGGACTATCAAGTGTACTCAGCATCTACATACTATTTGGCCCATTCATCATAGCAAGTTTTCAATGTTTTGCTGCTTGGATTTCTTTCGCTAGGGCCAACCAAATGATTCTTGTCCATCAAGTCGTGCAATTCTCATTTTGCCACTTGTTGCGCAAGTTTTGTCAAACAAGTGCTACAGTTGAACGCGACCTGCCAGATAGTTCCAATCAAATGCTCGACATTCCGCGGAATAATACACAAGTGTTTAATGATCAGCCCAAATATTGACGATCGCTCGCGGTTTGTCTTTATATAAATATTATATAATATATCGAGTCTTGTAAGTGTCGCTTTAGACGTTCGCCGCAAATAATCGAATTAGACTTTCAGCCAACGCGATTATTCAATAATTGCAATTTGTGCCTTATCAACCGAATGATATGATGAATAAAAAATGCATGACAACAGCAACTGTAGTGATGCAAAGATCAGCTCATTATTTTTGTTGTCCTACTGGGACAAGGATCAATCGTATAAGAGCCAGGTGAATAAAACGCAGATAGAGATGGTCTGGCTAAATCGATCTTTTTATCGCGCTCTCGCAATACTCTCAGAGGCCCATAACACACGATCAATCACTTGACGAGCTTGCACCCGACAAAAAAACGAAGCTAATCCATCGCACATCGCACGCGCGATATTAGGCGTCATTTAAAAAAAAAAATTCAGAAAAACGACAACAAAAATACGCGCAGTGTAATTAAATTTTTCGGAAAAACCTGAAGGTATATCAATCGGCGAGAGCGAAATTATAGGTTTTGCCGAAGGCAAACTGCGAATCTAGCGAAGCAAATTTTTAAAAGTGCTGCGCGGCGAACTTGAAGTGTCATGCTCGAGAAATGAAGCTGAAGGAAGAGAAAGAAAAAGACCTCCTCTCTCTCACTGACTCATACACGCGGGATGAACTCGAGATTCATGATGGATTTCGGCATTATGTAATGTACTAGTTTTTCGTAACATTAGGTTCAGCCGAGGAGGTTAGAGGACTTGCGGAGCTGCCTATTATGCAGGGTTTTAGTGCTCGATTCTCGTTGGCTATTTCGATTGATTAATCTGATTGATTGGAAGCCGTGCATTCGAACCAACGCACAGTTGAAATTAAAATAAGAAAAGGATGATCGATTGGCCACCAGGTGTGTCCAATAATAATGTTTGATTGTTCTCAATGTTAGTATTTTTAATTAGTTTTAAATTCAACAATTAGTCATATCACTCAATGTAATATCGACCTCGAGTGCGACAATGCCGAGATAAATGTTCTCCAAAGCTCGATACGATGTGTGATGATTTCGCAGGTGTTTGCTCATTAAAAAATTCACGTGAGAGTAGCTCTTTTGTTCAGCATACAAAGCGCGAAAGTTACTCCTCGCAGAGCTGACACCGCTGTGGACTGGAGGATTGTTCGAGAGAAAAAAAGCCCGAATAAGATGGAAATTCATGTGCTAAATTGAGCTGTATGTAAATACGGAGAAATGCAGGTAAGGTCGGGGCGAGGCTGCACGCAGCAGCATCTAAGCGAGCTGGTTCGGTCCAAGGTCGTAGTACGCTTGACAAATCAGCTCGCTCGATCGGCCCGCAGTTCTACGACGAAGCCCCACACTTTTGGCTAATTCGAGTAATCTTCCGCTACTTCCAAATGCCAACGCGTCTTCGCAGGCGTAGCTCTTATTTTACTGCGCGCATTGCAATTTGCATCTGCCTCATGCACGTTCCAGTCAATTTCGCAAACGGCTGATAATAGCAATGAGTATGTGCAGTAATGCTTACAACGCCACTGCAAATTGACCTAACCATAGTACAAGTATAACATGAGCCTGGTAAAAAATTTTAAGTCTCATACGTGACAAACAATCCAACCAAACATGTACGTAGATCGATACAAGCATTATTCATAGAGTCCATCGAAAGCCACATTTAACGATCATCAATGCATCAGTTTGAAATAGCAATCAATAAAATACCCTATAATCGTATCGACTCATCTATCATCTCCGGACGATGAACAGACAAATTAGGATTGACAAATGTGGCATGTGCCATGTATTTTTCACGCGCTTTATATATCTATATTAAAACAAAGTTGTGCCATGCAAATAGCCTGCTCTTTTCTTTCGCAGGCGCTGTGAGAACCTTGCCAAACTTTTAATTGCTATAGTCCAGTTCGGACAAACCAATAAGACAGTTACATGGGAATAGTCGCAGATGATCAGGCGTGTCACCCGATAACTTTCGTTGTCGCAATCGCAAAACAATGACTCCCCATCGAGTGCAGTTCTCATTCTCGATCTTTTGCTTTTCATTCATCAATTGGACCCCCCCCCCCTCTCTCTCTCTCTCTCTCTCTCTCGCCCACCGCGGTATATAGAAAGTCCAGATTCAAGCACGAAACGGCCGTGAGCCCGTACGCGTATTGACCGACTTTCAATCATTGCCGGCACTCCTCGCAAATAATCGCCGATTCTTCTCGATCGACGTAGTTTGCGCTAATTGAATGCTACTCGGTTAATTGGAGAAAAAAAAGTCTCAGTTGCCTCGATTTCATGATTAATGTCTTTCATATACATTTGACTAAAATTTGCCAAACAAATGAATGCTGCTGTCGCAGATAAAAATAATTGCCCATCGCGATTTAATTTCCAATCAGCCGGCCGGAGAAAAGAAGCAGTGAGTTTGTTTGCTCCTAACGACGCAAAACCTCCATAAAGAAAAAAGAAAAAAGAAAAAAAAAAGAAAGAAAGAGCCGCGAGCGTTCAACTATACTGTATAAACAGACTGCGTTGCCCTCGATCTACGCTCCCTTTTTTTTCTCTTTCTGTGATGCAGCTGCGAGCCTATGTAGTATACACACAAGCACAATGACACACACACACACACACAGAGTAGCCAGATATTTTAATTGCCCAAACGTTACATCCTTATGATCTCTCTCAGTCGAGTTTCAGTGGCAGTCTTCTTATCTACCGCACTGCTGACGCAATTATTGCTTTACGGCAGCGCTTTACTGCTATTATATTCTTAGTGATGTAATGATAATAATTTGCACATCGTCTTGCTTGCTTTGCTTTTCGGCTTTTCTATAGCCAATTGCAGCGCTACTTGACGAACCGCTAATGAAATTCAAGATTAATCACGTAAGTATGCAAGTTGAAGCTAATCGATGAGACGCAATAATTCTCAATTCAGTTTCAAAACATGCAGCATTTTTCAAAAATCACGTGTGAAAATATATTCACGTTTCTTCCGCGCGCGCCTCACATTAATCTCACATCGTTCTTGGGACTTTGAAAAACTGCTTAACATCCGTTAACAAGAAGAAGCACGCCAACAAATTTGGAAATAAAGAAAATAACAATTATATACATGTATATATATATACATAACTTTCGTATTCAGATGAGATACGCAAGATTCCCACGTTGCGTTTGTATACTTATAATGTCATCCGTCGACCGAATTATGCGCACGTTCGTCAATTCAGGGTCGACGCACGCTTCCGAAATCGGCATCATAATACCGGTTCTTTCTCGCTCGCTCGCAAAGAAACAGCTAGGACTTTTGTTTTCATTGACATCATCGTCACGACTGTCATACGCATTCACATAACTTGCGCTTGTTCATTCATCAAATTTCTAACGTAACGAAACGTAGGAAAAGTACCGAATGAAAGACAAAATAAAAAAAAAAGTAATAATTTGCTAAAGTTAAAATCGTAAATGTCAAGTGAGCGCAGTTGTCGTAGACGCGGCAACTCGGCGCAAAAGTATTACAATGCCGCAGTGGAAACCGCATCTACAGACTACAGAGTCCCGCGCCCCCCATCGTGTTGTATTATTCAACGAGTAGCCGTCCATTATATAGGATAGACGTTGTAAAACGCTTCGGCCGAAGCAAACGCGGCTAGAGGAAGCAGTGAGCGGAGATCGATCGCCTTCAATCACATCGCGATTAATCGAAGATGTCGAAGATTGAAGTTTGCCATGCATAGAGCTTATTTTTTTTAAGTGTCCGCGCTCAACGATTCGTCGATCTCGTTTTGTTTTCGCCATTCGACTTTTGCTGAATCTCTTCAACTGAATGCTCATTTCCGAAAGCTATAATGATAAAATTTCAAGATGAAAGAATAATGGATGCAAGTTCATCGACGCGCTTACTCTCCTATTCTTGCCAGCACATCTGTTATCATATTTCCTCAGCACTGACAACGCAAGCCCATGCACAATATTATTACTTGTCTTGAAATTGCGTGCTCTCGAAGGCGATATTTTTGAGTAGTTATTATATGCACTGCAACAAATGCTAACAGATGCGCGCTCGACAACGAAAAGAGCTCAAGATCGCAGATGTACGAATTAAGTATGTACGCGCAAGTTTGTCAGCTCTTGCATAATCCCCCTGCAGTGCGTTGCAGTCGAGCTAGTTCGCGCAGGAACCGCGAATCATCATATTTTTTATTTTTCATCAATTCGCCAAGCAATTATTCATAGCTGCAAAAACAATGGAAATTTACAAATTATACATGAGAATTGCAATAACTCGCCTGTAATTGTACGAACAATCGCGAGCTACAGCCCCTCTACGCCTTCCGGGCATCGTCTTCCGTCTTATCTCTACGTTTGCATCATAGCCCTTAACATGTGCAACTTGATTTTTATGAATCTGCGTAAGATGCACGACAACAAAACGTACGATGAAAATGCGCGCCGCGGTGTTTTCTTTTGTCTGATTGTTGCGACTGCGCACATCCCTGCCGCTGCCGCCCGGGAACTTTCGGCCAAATCCCAATTTCTGCCCCCGCGAGCTCATTATCCAATGAAGCTCATCTTCTTGCTCACCTGACAGCTGGCAAACTTAACGGTCTGTCGTAATATGTTAATTCTTGTTCCGTAAGTCAGTCGCGCGTACCATGCGCATTTGATGCAAAGTGTATCAGAATTGCGACTTTGAACATTCAATTACTCAATTCACCCAAAAGTTTTATTTTTCAAAATATAAGCTGCTCACCAAATAGGGGAAGGTCGGGCAAAATGGCCCCGGGGCAAAACGGCCCCCTTTCGAGTTGACTATGAAGGACGTTACTAGAAAATCTGGTTTTTTAGTATATCATTAGAAATAACAAAGCAAACCATTTGCATTATTTGG
>JAWWMK010000040.1:6581995-6592390 GCA_035047105.1 Galeopsomyia nigrocyanea | reverse complement strand
AATATCGGGAAAATGCTGAAAAAATATAGTTCCCGCGGACTTTTCTAATGTTCACGAGCATTTTCCGTCACTATATATCTTCAAAAAGAAGAGGAAACAGGTCCGGAAGCCTTAGCGGCAAAAAAAAAAAAAAATTTTCAATTCTGGTCCCCAGAAAATAGGTATTGTTTTCTGGATTTCGTCATATATGCAGGGCCCATTGTGAGATTCAAATACATACGAGTTCCTTGACGTCGGCCAACGGTGCACCGCCGACTTGCACTATCAAGTGTTGCTCGTTGCGACGCGCCGACTCGAGCCAAGCTTCGGCAATTTCCTTGCGCTCGTTCACCGACATCGTCATGCCCTCGCCGGTTGTCCCGTTGGCTGCGCACATAAAAACCACATTTATTCCTTCTCGTCTGCTGCAATGACGCACGACCCTTTTTGCTCAATTTGGCATTTGGTTTTTCAAATAAAATAATGTCATACCAAGAACGCCGTTGATGTTGTTGGATTTGAGATAGTCGGAGTAGCGTGGGATCAGATAAGCATTCACAGACCTTTCACTTGAACAAATCAATCACATTCCATTAGCATTCTCTCTCTCTCTCTCTCTCTCTCTCTTTGTCTACTTGACATTTGCAATCAACTACCAACAGGTTGGCTTTGAACGGCGTGAACACCGGCACCACCAAGCCTCTGTAAGCGTAGCGCAATGCCGACTGCTCATGAAAATAAAACAAAACAACAGTTGAACCAGTCGAATGGTAGTTGCAATTAGCAAAAACTAGTAATTGTATAATAAGCAAGCCAAATTCAAGAGATGGGCTACCGTCATTTCTCCTTCGGCGCCAACTCAATAACCACTATACGCGCACTGTGGCTTCAGGCGGACTGACTTTCGCGGAGCGCTTGGCAGTTTTAATCAAAAACGATACGAGAAAGACCGGAGATAAGAGAGCGCGAGGATCGGCAGCAGTGGAGGAAAAAAATATTCCACGCGCCGAGTCTTATACATTAATTGGCTGCTGAATGTATCCGTCAATCGTCTTCATATCACGCACTGACATCATTCAATGTTTCAAAACAAGCAGCCTTCTTTCGATATGTACACTCGACCCACATTAATTCTAATGCCTCCGCTACACTGGAGGATCAGCCGATTTGCCGACAAATAAAAAGTTTCAAATATCAATGCGGCAAATCGGATGATCCTCGCAGTGTAGCGGAGGCACAACGGAACGTTTTCAAAACCAGCCAATCAGAGCGACTTTATGAGAGGTTAGAGCCAATAACATTGCTTTATTTTGAAAACGTTCCGCAAAAATTAGTGTGGGTCGAGTGTACATCTGTCTACTACGATTTTCCGACAGATCTTCGATTAATTGTAACAGCAGCTAATTATCATGCTCGACACTCGCGGCGCAGTATGTGCCTAGATGTAAGTAATATGATCGTTTAGCTCTTATCTCCGAGCCATTCAAATTATTGCACAGCTAGATCATCACTAATTATTGAAAGGCGATTACAACACGGTTTATTTGTTCATCGCATTTTTCATGTTTCTCTGTTGAATTATTTGCTTGATTAGTCATCGCCGAGTTGACCCCCCTTCGACTTGGCTGAAATTGCAACGGAGGCAAATAAAAATGCCCATTGATTTTTCAGGCAAATGCGCTGCAAGCTATCAAACTGGTCCAGCCAGATCAAGTTAGCTTCTATAAATAGGAATACTAATTTCTGAGCCTTGCTGCAGTGTCATCGCCAAAGAATGATTGGCGCAGCAAAAAAAAAAAAAAAAAGCCTTCATACCAGCTGTCATTCGCTTAATTTCACTGAAAGATATCTTGTGATGGAAGATTTTTAAGAATGACAATCAGCCGATTGCTCATGCAATATGCTTATCTGCAGAATTGTAACTATCGTTGAAAACAAACAAACACGCCCATCACGCTCATTTGAATGCAGCGAACAATCCTTCACTGATGCGTCTAAATATATGCATAATATCGCAGGCTACTAACTTATCTTTGCTCAATTTTATTCAGTTTCATCTCGATGTGACAAAGACAAAGTACAGATCGGACTTTGAGCGCCGAAATATGTATTATTGAATAAGCTAAGGTAATTCAGTCGAAAATAAATCAATTGATGCACGTGCAGCAGTAAGATAAACAAAGTGCAGATTGCATGCCCTTATCAACGCATCTCATCTAATCTGGCAGCAATTATTAACCGATTGCAATTGCAGTGGAACTCGAAAGCGCGACGGATGAGAAAAAGTGAGCGAGAGAAATGGATAAAACTGCGGAGATATATCGTTGACCGATCGCCGTCGAAAGCACCAATTGATCGCCTAGCCCAGTCCTCCCTAGCGGCTCACTGCACACGCCTCCAAGTGGGCTCACCGTAATATTATACTTGGCTCGTGCGCGCTGTACTGCTCATATCCACTGCACGCTTCTCTTTTTGAATGGCGCGCCGCGTAGCCAAGCCGCAGTCAGTCAGTCAGCCAGCCAGCCAGCCAGCCAGCCAGCCAGCAGCAGCCGCAGCAGCCAAGTGGGGACGCATATAAGGCTCCGAACCAACTGGCGTTCCAGCACACTTGGCGCTCCGTGCTCTCTAGTGATATATCCATCACAAACAATACTCCACACCAAACACCGACAACCACAACGACAACACATATCTGCGACAAGATGAGCAACATCTACACTCTTTGCTGTCTGCTTGTGCTAGGTGAGTGCTTTATTTTTTTATTCTAATTCTCTGACACTAGCTTTACAGCCACAGCGCGGCCGGGCCTCTGTCTTCGCTGCGTGCACCTTTCTAATCGTCATTTTTCTTGGCTTCAATGTCGAATCGGCAATGTAGGCTGCTGCTGCTGCTGCTGCTGCTCAATCAACAACTTTACTTTACATAACAACAACCGCATCAATTTGAGAGGCAGAGAGAAAAAGTCACGTTAAACTTTCGATTTCGGACATTCGCTAAATTATCATCGGTTTCGAGCCTTTTATAGAGACATTATAACGTAACGCCAATGAAAGAACCGTTGACAAACCAAATGAATATTCAAGTTACAGCAGACACTCGCTCGCCTTTGTGCAGTGCATGCCACTCAACAAAATTAGATGCCTGTAGCTCGCTGCACTTGGCTTTTACCAGCTATTCCTGTACAAGAGGACCTATGTCGATCGCGAAAATGAGTTAAACGGACCATTCGCCCGAAAGTCTCCTCCCTTTTACTTTCGCCACGTACCGTTTGTCAATTGCTAGTCCCTCAATTTTTCTCCTGTATTCTCACATTTTTCCATCGAAATTTGCTTCAATCCAATTTAATTCAATGATTTGACTGACAAACAATCGACTTGAAAAATAAAATTAAAGCGATGAAATACAGAGCAACGCCATTCGATAAGCCCATTGAATACAGCGGTAGAGTGCTGTCCCAAAGTCGCATGCAGCGAGCTCTGCGTAAGGTCCACCCGGGAAAAAAAGGAAGAACCGGTCGTCGCCAATTTCGACTTTTGCTCTTCGCTACTTTCTCTCGCGAGGTCGTCCACATTCCTTCAGGGACGTCCGCGGCGAGGTCGACACCCTGCCAGCTGACACATAGCATTGACCCACTACACACTCAATTTTCTTTCTTGTTTCTCTTCGGCATTTCTTGCTGGAAGAATTGATAATGCGAATCACAGGAATTAAGTAGCATTTGGAAGGATTTGAGGTTCGATGCTGACGTGCTCATGAGCATTATTTCGGAGTGGCGTTTGATCGATTTGACGAGAACATAATCATCAGCAGCTGTGAATATAATATATGTGCAGGATGCGCAGCGGCGGCGGCAGCAGCAGCAGCAGCATCAAGCCTAACGCGAAAGGAAGAGGCGGCGGAAATGGCTCGTCGCAAGAATTCGAATAGCGCGCAGTACAGAAGACCAGCGGTGCAGGGCCCGCGCGTCGCGGCAGCCGAAGACGAAGACGAAGACGAAGCCGAAGAAGAAGCTGCAGTGTCGGACGAGTGTCCCGAGGCCAACGGCTACTTCCCCGATGCCGAGCAATGCGACAAGTACTACGACTGTCGCGACGGCAAGCTCACCGAGAAACTCTGCCCCGACGGTTTGGTCTTCAATGACTTCAGCCCTCAGCACGAGAAGTGCGATCTGCCATTCGGCATCGATTGCTCCAAGAGACCCAAGCTCCGTAAGTTCGCGCGCACGTAGTCTAGTCTGGTCTAGTCCGGTCTAGTCTGGCCTAGTCTGGCCTAGTCTAGCCTAGTGTTGTCGAGAGCAAAGCCAAATTCGGGACTCGGTCTGTCTGTCGTTGCAGAGAAACCGAAGCCAAGCCCACACTGCCCTCGCATGCACGGCTACTTCGCTCACGAGGAGCCGCGCAACTGCGACACCTTCTACTACTGCGTCGAGGCCAAATTCAACATGATCAAGTGTCCCGACGGCCTGGTCTTCTCCGAGAAAAGCGGCATTTGCACTTGGCCCGACGAGGCTCAGAAGATCGGCTGCGGCTCTCGGGACCTGTTCAACTTCACTTGCCCGAGGGTCGACGAGGCCCTCGCCGCCACTCATCCGCGTTACCCCGACGCCGAGGATTGCCAATACTTCTACGTTTGCATCAATGGCGAGACACCCCGGCGCAGTGGGTGCAAGCTCGGGCAAGCTTTCGACGAGAGCACCGGCAAGTGCGACTGGGCTCGCAAGATCCCTGAGTGGTCAGTCCTCGCTTATTTATTTTTTATTCATTGTTCTAACTCACATCACTCATGAGTGTGTGTGTGTGTGCTGCAATTGCAGCGCAAAATGGTACGATGGCGTGCTGACCGATGCCGAGCTCGACGCTCTGGAGAACCCACCCAAGCCCAAATCCAGCGGATCCAACCGAAGGAAAGGGCAAAAACAACGTTCTCAACAGCCTCAGCCCGAAGACCAATGAAACTCGCTTGTTCATTATCTTGCAAAGTTCAATGCTATGTATCTGAGACATTCCTTCTTTTTTTATTCCTTTCAAATCTGATGTCTGTGTATGTTACGGTTGTGGCGCCTTCAATTCTAATTTTAAGCCTGCGCAAAGACTGAACTTTCTACCTTTTATTCAACACTTTTTTTTATAACGCTATTTCATTTCGTCCAAACGACAACTTATTCCAATCTCAATGCATTCTTTTGTACGCTTCATTGTAGTTTATCGCGTTTCTATGTATAAGATAATTAAGTTATATTATATCCAGCATGTTGCTGCTGCTGTTTGTAAGAAATTAAATGTGTGTGTATAAGCGATATAAACGAGCACATACAAATGAGATTTTTTCTTTTGTAAATCACGACGACTTTAATGGCCAATAAATTTATTTGACTCAATCTACATTGTAAATGCTTATTCTTATGCCAGTATGAAGAAAAAAAGATCATGCTAATTGATGTTGAAGCCCAGTCGTAACTTTTTCTTTTACACCTTTTGAATTAACGAGAGTGGGGAAAGCGCGATCGGATAGAAAAGTAACGAGGACGAGAATGGGGGAAACTCGAAAAAGAGAGGGAGACAACAGCATACGAAAGTGAAAGTCTTTCTAAAATTTCTTACATGGTCCAGTGGATCTGTGCTAGAACTTGAAATTAGAAAACAAAAGTAAAAGTTGAGAGACCAATGATATCTCTTTCGTACTTTTTGAATTCGTAAAAATTTAGTTTTCCAAATACATTAGCTTCTTTTTCATCGCATCTTCATAAAAGAATAGCTTTTTTTCTTGGCAGAGTTTTGATATTTTTCATTACGTTGATTTGCCTTTAACCTTAAGAATGTTTGAAATAGATTTTGACCCAATTAGACGTATTTAACAAAATCAAGCAACTCGAGTCATATCCTGTTGACGTCAAAACGACCAGTAATGGTCAAGGTATAACACAGAACTGATTGAGTAAAAAATCTATCAACAATACTCCTCACTATACATTTCTTACTTGTTTTTATTCAATTCTCTTCTCAGTTCAATGATAAAACTAAGCTGCTCGCTAGAAGCAATTGTTTGCGGAAGTCATGACAGGCCGAACAAATGAAAAGAAGATGAAGAAGAAGAAGAAGAAAAAGATAAAGGCGACATTTCACTGGATGGAAAAAGCATTATAGACAGCGGGGACTGGATCGTGGTAGAAAGTGGGGAATAAGGCGGTAGTGCGTATGGCATGTATGTCTGGTGGCTCTGTTGGGAGGGTTCGCCTCTTCCAAAAAGGTGGGGGCCAGCCAAGTATACCCGACGCAACGGCTGTCCTCGGCTGCAGTCTTTCGCGCGAGGAGACGACTTTTCACCAGCCGCTCTCTCTCTCTCTCTCTGCCTCGTCCTTGCTCTCTTGCCTCTCTCACTCAACCGACTGACATTTATCATTGAAACGAGAGATTTTTACCTTTGTAAGTTATACTTTTTATTATTAGATTCGGCTATTATTGTGTTCTTATAAAATATTATGTATTTACTGCGATTTTTCGAGAATTATGCAAAACTATGATGAAATTGTGATTTTTTCAACTTTTCCATTGATCTGTTAATGTGGATTTTTTCCAAATAATTCCTTCAAATTTCATCAAAATTGATTTATTTTTAAAACTTTGATATTTTCTATTCAGATAATATATATTTGAAAAGACGTTGATATTGAAATAAATTCTTGTATAGATGGTCATTGGATTTTGTCGATTTTTTAACAGAAGACTTAAAATGACCAAAGCGTGTGTAATCCTTTCTTGCCTCCTTGCCCTGGCTGTCGTAGCGTCGTCATGTAAGTACAGCTTTTTTCAAATATTATTCAGCAAGCAATACGTATCACTACATACAGATCATATATAAGAAAATTAAGAAAGCGAAGCGAAAAATGCAATGTTGAACTTGATTGCGAAAGTGATCGTTTGGAAAGATAAAATATGAATAACGGTGCGCTCGGCTGTAGACGAATGTTTTGAAAGGAGATGTGAAATAAACATCGTTAAAGTGTACGAAAAGGTAGATCGAGTTTTGAGCGCGTAATGCGTGTGTGTATGCGCGCGTTGCGCGGAGAAAGGCAATTTCGCCGGCTGTACATGGAATCTCGCGAGTCAACGACCTTTTTCTTCTTTTGCCGCGGCGCTCTTGCGCAATGCTCCCCCGGCATCATTAGCCTAACGCATGTATATGACATAGTGCACGCTAACAGTTCCATTTTTAGTTTTAATTGCTACACACGCGCACACATTCACGGATTGAAAGTGAAACCTGACTATCTCTCTGCCTCGCCGCCGCACTGCTCACTTCTAATCCGTTTAGATCGCTATGTAGCTTTATACATATTTTTTTTTCACGCGCTATCGTTTATCTGGATTTCAGCTGATATTCTGATTGATCTTTGGATGTACTTTCGAAAAATTCACTTGACCACTATTTCCACACATATAATAAGACATATCACGTGTATAATTCGATCATAAATGTCTTCGTAATAGTGGGATTTATTTTAAATACGCCATAATTTATGTTAAAAAAAATTCCATGAAGAGCTCTGATAAATAACTGGAAGATATTGCGACTCGTTCACCTTCAACGCGGAAAAAAGAAGAATTCTGTGGACAATCAAAAAAAAAAAAAACACATGGCCGCGTGAGTGTTCAAGTCCAAGAAGCATATCGCTCGCAGAAATGCGTGCAGTGCGTGGCCGGGCGCGCGCACTTTCTAAAGCGTAAATGTCCGCCTAAGAGTTACGTAAAATAATTTCGAGCTCGCCAGCAACAGCAGCAGCAGCAGCAGCAGTAGCAACTTGAGAGTCGAAAGCCAAACGGGATATGACAAATTTTTAATCGCGCAGAAATTCGTGGAATCGATCGAGCACTTTCGGAATAATCGTCGGCCCGTAAAATTGACACACGCGGGGAGATGATGATGAGGTGTCATTTGTTGAACTTGTTTTTCTTCTTTGCGCCAAACGAGTCACACGACATGTGAGGACTGACGCAATACTGCTCGACGCAAATTACTTGCCCTGAAATATGATTCTGATGAATAAACAAACATACGCTACATTGGCTTCTCAGGCTCTGTAATAATGTCAGTACAAAGGTGTCGAATTAAAAACAAGCTTGTAGCTAATTTGGCGAAAATCAGTAGTGAAAGTAGATCACTTGGTCAGACAGACAGACAGACAGACAGACAGACAGACAGACAGATAGTCAGGTAAAGTAGTTTTGGCCATGTAGTGGCAAAGGCGAAAAATAGTAGCACAATGGTTGCTTGTCCATATATCTAACGGCAAAAGGGGCACGTTCTGGACCCTTGCACGCAGACGGCGCCCAATTCAATTGCCCGAAGGACGATGGCCAGTACGAGGACGCGAAGCAGTGCGACAAGTACTACGAGTGCATCGACGGTCTGCCCATTGAGAAGTTCTGTCCAGACGGCCTCGTGTTCGACCCGCTAAACCGCAAGGTCAACAAGTGCGATCATGTTTTCAACGTCGATTGCGGGGACCGACTTGAGCTCCGTGAGTGGTCGACCAACATTTGCCGCATTCTCGCAGATCGCGCCACTCATTTGTTGCAGCATTATTTTTTACTTTTTTTATTTTTACAGAGCCACCACAGCCAACGAAAAAGTGCCCGCGCAAAAATGGCTTCTTCGCCCATCCCGAGCCCTCGGTCTGCAATATATTCTACAACTGCATCGACGGCGAGGCTGTTGAAATCACTTGCACCACTGGACTTCACTTTGACGAGTACAGCGGAACATGCGTCTGGCCTGAAAGCGCGGGAAGACAGGTAATTCATTCCTAATTGCAATTCCAGCGATCAACGCAACCATTGATGGCGGCTTCAATTATCAATTCAGGGTTGCGGAGTGGTAGGCAAGACCTTGTCCGACGGCTTCGAGTGCCCCAAAGACGCTGGCGTCGACAGCCGAGGAATCGCCGTCGATCATCCGAAGTTCGCTCATCCCGAGGATTGTCAGAAGTTCTACGTCTGTCTGAACGGAGTGACGCCACGCGAACAGGGCTGCAGTGACGGAACTGTCTACAACGAGGAGCAGCAGAGATGCGACGCACCCGAAAATGTGCCCGGCTGGTAAGTCTATTCTATTTCTTTGCCTACAAACATTCAACTATTTCTTTTTCAAAACCACAAATTCAATCTTACTTTCTCCGAAAGCAGTTTTTCGCTTTAACCGCACGGAAACTAAAAAGCTACCTCGTAACAAGCGCACTTTAACAGATGAACAAAGTATCGCAACGATTATCATTTGGAAAAAGGGCAGACAGAAGTATCGATATCTTGATTGTTTTTTTGTTTTTTTTTCAGCGAGGACTGGTACAAAGATGACGATAAGAAGCCACATATTGGTCATCGCAATTAATCATCGCAAGGAGCATCGATTTGTCCCGCATCGGGACACCCTACCACGTGACCATTATCTCTCTCTCTCATGTACCTCCGTTTTATCGTCGAATACTCTAGATATGTAAATTTGTTTTTTTTTGTAATTAATAAAATATTAACTTGTACAAGGCTCTGTGTGCTTTCATTGAATAACAGCAGCAGCAGCAGCAGCAGCAGCGACAACAACAACAACCATAAAAAAGCGTTTTTGGCGTATTGCGAAATTCACGCATTGCCAGAGGCCGCAATGTCAGATCGATTAGCTCAATGCACTTTTCGAAGAAAAAGTTGCACACGTTCGCTCATCTCGACTTGCGAGTGCAGCCCAGTGGCGTCCGTTCGATTCGAGTGCCAAGGATTGCTAGAAAGAGTGGAGCCTTGTGTAATAATATAGATGTATTTATCTGTGGTCAGGGGCGTTCGAGTCCAAGCAACCGATCGATTCTCGCTCAACTTTCTCTTGGATGATAAAACGCTTTTCTTGTTTCTTTGCCACGTACAACACACGCCCTACTCGCTATCTAAATAATCGCGGCTGCTGTCTTTTTCTCTCTCAGATGTACTATTGATCGGTAAAAGTCTTATCGTGCAATCGGTTCCGCTTTCTTCGGGACTACCGCGATCATTGATTTTCAAGCTTTTTTCCAGTTTCCAGCTGATTGACGCTCGTCTCTGTGCTTAATATCAAGCTCATTTTTATCGATCCGCGGTCATGCTTATTTGCAACTAGCAAACAGTCATATGTTATTAAGTTTTGATGGTGTAATCATGAAAAATTCGATAAAGAAGCGCCAATCAATGAACTGCGGCCACCCAAATGCATATTATTGTGAAATACTGTCGAAATTAGAAACAAACGAAATTCGTGCCCTCATAGATAACTGCAGCATATTATGATCCAGACACGAAGCAGCGAACTTGTTCATTTGCTGCTGCACGGAAAGAAATTTCTCTGAAATATTATGGTGATCGTCACGGTAAACCTGGGACACTGTGGCAGCACCCGAAA
>JAWWMK010000040.1:6488177-6572140 GCA_035047105.1 Galeopsomyia nigrocyanea | reverse complement strand
AAATACAGTCACCAACATGACGAAACGGTCGGAACGTACGGACCGACAGTTTTCGCTTTTAATCGAACGTGCCCAATGTCTGACTCAACGTTGAAATAAATACCATACGAAAAAGGAATTCGGCGAGAACCGAGAAAGTTGCAATTAATTGCATTATACCTGCTCCGAAATTTTTTTTTTCCTCCTCGTCTAGACGTCGGCCCACACTAACCGAAAGTTATAGAATTCCACTCCAGACACACGCACAAGCCCGACACGCGCTCTTTCTCTCTCTCGCTCTTGTTGTCGAGACACGAGTATACTTTGGGCGAGACATGCGGCGGCAACCACAAACTGTCGCGCCTCGTCGGTCGTCGCGCGTGACTTTGAATTAATGTTGTACGCGAATTATCGATTACGGATTATAAATAGGCTCTCGTTATTGTATTCGCGACACTTTTTTTATTTTGCACTCATGCGAAACTTTCAATAATATCGAATTGTGTGATACTTGGAAAAATGTTTACCCTCATTCTTACCCGAGCGATGCTGAAATATCTCATTATTTATTATAAGTTTGAAAGGACACTTATGTGATGATACACTTTGCTACTTTTATTTTTTTAATACAAAATTTATTTGTAAAGTCGTGTGTACATTTTGCCAGATCGATGGTACAAGTTTTAATAACACTCGTATATATTGAATTCATAAACGCGTGAACTGTATAATCATCAACAAAAGAATAAGTGTATTATAAAAAAAAAGTCAAGTATAGAAAAAAAGATTTGTATAGAAATATCAGACTGTGAGCGTTATGAGTTAATTCGTAATACTTTAACAGTTAGAGACTCTCTCCTCGAAAAAGTTGCCAGCAACTTTAACTTCTAAACACTAATGAAAAAAAACATGCAACAAGAGAGACAAAAACAACAACTCCATAACGTATAAAGATGCGAGTCGACAATTTGATATAAGTATCGAGTAAAAAATATATCAATTCAATCGATAGATAATGTAAAGTGTTACAAAAATTTGTTCTAAAGCTTCAATAACATAATTAATTACACGTCCGTTCCATCAGACACGCGAATGTAAGATCTTCTCTTTTTGATCGAAGAATCTGGACTGACGCTCGATTCATTATCCTCCCAATCTCTGTTATCTCTGGCTCTTTCAGCCTCACGTTTGATTATCAATTCTTCCGTCAAATATGTCTCTCGTTTAATCTGATCTCTCAATTTTCGTGAGTTTCCTGAAAGGCACCATTGCACAGCCATGTTTATCAATCCCACTGCATTCTGTAACCGTATAAATTAAATTGGTTAGCGTTAAAATTTAAGAAATGAAAGTAGACGAAGATGTTTACCTGAAAAACTACAACAAAAGCTAATCTAATAGCCAGAATATGCCAATAAATCGACGGTCTCTTGTATGGCAACTCGAAATGATCGGGAGGATTTCTGTACTCAGCATAGCGACAGGTCGTAACATTTTCAAAGGAACTGATAAGAGGTTCTGTGCCGTTAGCAAAATCTTTAGTATCAAAAATAGCAAGACTGTGATTCAAAAAACCAACGTCCGTTTTGTCAGGGCTGACTACTGACATGTACACTAAACGAGGTATAAAGGTTGATGAAAATGCTATGATAAAGCCCTGAAAAAACAAATGCAATGGAGATTAATTTACGATAATTATAAAATGCTTGAGAATAAAAATGTTTACTTACATTGGTAGTAATGGATATACGAGCTAAAGCATCAAGGATTCGTCCCCAGATGCCGATATCGCGAGCTCGACGAGGCACTGGTCGACGATAATGACGCAAAAATTTCGACGCATCCAGACGCATTTCAAACACGTTGTTTGCAAGCGCGAAAAACGGAGCTAATGGAAATGCTACGACGAACAGCGTTATAAATCCAAATTGAATTACCATCTCGAGATACTCGTCGTATAGTCCTCTAGCACCTTCATAAAATAAATTACACATTTAAAAAAATGTTAAAAAATTATTTGAGCGATTTTTGTGAACTTACTCCAATCTAATAGTTTTAGATCGCGTATCCACTGGTTGCGTGGAACGATAGGATCTTTTTGTTTCAGACCAGTGTGGATACGGAATAGCGCCCAATATTTGAATAATATCGGTAAAACCATCTCCAGTATTGTAGCTACCGCTTGCTTACCGATCATTATGATCGTCAGTTGAATCGACAACTCTAATAAACATCCACCAGGTGAACATTCCTCTTGTCTGGAAAATCGTGATTAATTTCAAAATTTCTTCAAAGAAAAAAAACGATCCTATAAATATTGCAAATACCTGAAACCCAGTATCTTATTATACTTCTTTGGATAGCCAACAAACTTTCCTTTCAAAAATGCAATGTAAAATATCGAAGCGTAGTAATTAATGAATTGGAATAAGTAAACCTTGAGCGTGAGACTGTCATCGAATTCAGATTGGGTTCTCAACAGTTCCATTTCCGTCAAATATTCTGCTAGCCAATCGTAAATAAAATTTAGTACTAGAATACAAACCTAAAAAGTAAAAATTTTAATAAATTTGTTAATAAAAATAGCGAAAAAGAAAATGAAAATTGAAGACATACTAAATTGATGCCAGCTGCTATGGCTGGTATGGCGAAAGTTTTATAGTTAGATTGACTAATATTATGGCCAATATCATGGCCGAACAATGATGTCGAAGTGATGCTTGCCATTCGATACAGTACCACAGCAAATACAGCTGCAAGTGCCAAGGCAGTTAGCAATAAAACCACGGAAAAACTGAAGAACGTCGCCGGTACTCGTACTTTCCAAAAACTAACATGTGGCTCCTTTTCTCTCGTGACTGGATTTACCTGAAAGAAAAATCAATCATTTTAAAAAAATTACTCGACAATTAATTAAAAAAATTATAATTTTGCAATCACCTTCTCTTTCACTTTGAATATCTTAATATTAGCTAAAGTTGATAAGTATTGGGGTCGCGAGTGATCAGCCGTGCGATCCCATTGACCCAAACCCCAACGATAACTCAATTCCGCGGCTCGCCTCTTCCACAATTCCAGATAAAACACCGTCCACACCGACATAAATACCGCGAAGTATACCATTGCCGGATTATCGAACAGATACGTAACGCGCGTTAATAAGCACGTCTCGCTTAATCTCCAAAAATCACAGGTCTTGTCGCATTGTGGACACATTACTGTATCCTTGGCCCAGTCGCTGCATGAGTCGTCGGCCAGACGATTCGACTTTATAGTTATTAATCCTGAAACAAAGAATTGAAGTATTAGGTGCATTTGCGTTTTAACTTTTTTTCTTTGCGAAAAATCGTCTTACCGTAAAAAAATGTTATAAGACCGGCAATACTCGCTGGAATAAGCATGTACGTATAAAATCCAAGCCAAGCGAAGTACATGGCAAAATTAATTCCAAAATATTCTCTAACTGTATCTAATGGCTGAACTTTGATCCACACTTTCGCATTTCCCCACTCTTCGAGAAGTAATGCACGGACACTTCCCTTCTGCTTCGTTGTGCCCTGAAAAATAAGCGTAATAATTAAATAATACACATAAAAAAGTTGAATGATTTATAATAATACTGATTCAACTAAAAAAAGTAGTAATTACGATCGAACTAAACAGTTCTACAAATAAATCTTACATCATGCAAAGGATATGCTGCATTGTAAACGCCTGCTGCTAATAGTCGTTGGATTCCTTCGCACTGTCTTTCCAAAATAAAATCCACAATCATCACGCGGATGTGAATAGGGAAAAAATTTTTATCCTCGGTATCGAATCTTTAGAAAATTAAAAATAAAATTGAAGGAATTAACAAAAATTAAAGTCTACACATGCTTCAAGGATATCTAAAAACAGTTTACATACAAATAATCTTTATCTCTAGCATACTCAGCCGACAATTTATACTCAGTTGGAGGGAATTTGTTAGCGTCTAATTGTGCAAAGCTAAATAACTGGACAAACCAGGATTTAGCATCATCAAAAAAATCAGTTTCCTCTATGACTTTCTCATCTGGCAGTGGTTTTATTGGCATCCTGAGTTTCATTATTTCACAGTATCTGCATAAGACTTCCTGCACAAACAAAACGAACGTAAATATTATTTTTAAAATTCTCCATTGAGCTATTTTCATTCGAGAGGAAAAACTAACTTTAGAAGCATATATTTTGACGAAGCATAAGTGACGATTTTCCTCATACTCCAATTGCAATCCCTGCTCCAGAAGGCTTCTCTCAAATAATTCTCTTTTCTGTGCATTCGCAGCATTTCCATTTTCAACGTAGGCCAGAACAAAATCAACATCATCTTTGGCATTCTGATATTCTTGATCTGTTGCATTTGCATCCTAGTACGAAGAGAACAATTGTCAATATACATCGTTAAGTAACGTGAGATATTTACGAAATTACTCACTGATTGGGTAGGATAATTATCTTGCTCTATAGATATAATTCTCTGACTCAGTTCCAATGGGATACCATCATTATCTACCTTAGAACCATTAGCATTGCCAAATATATCCATTTCACTTAATGAAAATGTACTCAAATTTTCACGTCCACGCGTATATATTTAAAATACCTGTAAACAGGATAATCTCGTGTGAGTCATCTCTCGCGAATATTGGAATTTACTTAGCAACCTTGTATCATCATCATCCATAAATAGAAAGTTGTGTCAACGGTTATATACTGACTAACCTGTTTTTTTTTCCTTATTACAGTGCAGAAAACGACGGCTAACAATTCAATTTTATAGCACGACAACAATTACATGTCATCGCCATTTATACACCACGTTAAAAAAGAAAACGTAATTTAAAAAAATCTAATATACGTTGACTAGATCACAGGTAAACGTCATGTTTAAGATCATATTTCACGCTACCCGAGCCAATCCTCTTGTAAATTTCATGTGAAAACTAAGTAGCACCCTCATTCATAATTGCACGAAACCACTTCACACCGCAGCGCTAATAAACTAAATGAACTATATATGTATAACTCCCGCGAGGCACTCTGTCAAATGACATCCATTCTGCTCCAAAAATATACTACGCGCACGCACACATGCATCAGCTGTGGTGGCTCGACTGCGACTGCCTGCTGCGTCGACTGCTAAATATACACGAGCAAAATATTTACTAACTGCGTTGATAAGGTAGAACACTGTCTCACTCTCGGCGCCGCGCGAGATGGGATGAGATGAGAGAATTTTTATGTATATATATTTCCGTGTGTCTTAAGGGTGTGTAGTTAAAAATATAATAATTGATCACCGAGTTTCGCGACCAAAAATGGATCGCGAGGGTGATATGCCGGACGGCTATAGAAAGTTGTAGATTTGAAACGCGATATGCGTCCGTTGCTTCGAGCATTCCAACAACAGATCGTAGTGATTAGAAATATCGCAGCACTGCCTAAAATCAGATACAGGAGTTACGTGTACAGTGAGTGCTTGGCAACAAGGTCGTCGCGACGTGATTTTTACACGAATAACGGCAGTTCGAATAGTTTCAAGGATCGTCTCAACGACAGGTTGAAAAAGATGAGCGTTCAGAGTGCCGTTCAAGATCTGACGGAGATTTGCATCGAGCTGAGGAGACTCGTGAATGCCGCTAAGGACGACGACGAGAAGGAGAAAATTGTGCTGAAACACATCAAGTCTTACGCCGACACTGGCCTTCGCGTTAGTGACTTTGCGAAAGGTAATTCTAATCGTTTACGTTTAATGGCAATGCTAACTGTATCATTGAGACAAGTAGTTTATACCGGATTATTGTAGTTTTTTTTTTAAGTCTTGCAATTTTAAGGTTAGGTTTTGAATTTACTGTGTCATAGGTGAACAAATAAACATTTGCATTTCTTTTTTTTTCGTCTGCAGGTACAGTAATTTTCTTGTAAATACAAAACAATGTCTACTTCCACGTCTCAAGGTGTTAAGAGAAATCGTAAAGAGGCTTTTGTGGATGAGTCAACACCTCGAAAAGAAGCCCCAGCTAGGAGAGAATTATCCAAGGAGGAAATGGAGGAATATGCTAAGCTTTTAGAGACTAAGAAAGCCTTAGAGTTAGAATTAACTGATTTAAAAAAGAATTCTCAGTTGCATGATTCGATTAAAGAAGTCATGGAATTGCTTCATGACTATAACGATATTAAAGATGCAACACAGGTAGTCTTAGGTGCTCTGGCTAACTTGCGAGGTGTCACAATAGCCAGCTTACACGAAGAGTTTGAGTTGCCATTGAAAGATGAATAAGTTATTTGTGTTGGTTCTTAGCTTTAAGTTGAATAATTTATGTGTTTATGCGTTTTTATACTATTTTGTAGTGTATATAATAAATAAGGTTTACTAACATTTCTTTCTTTTTTTCTTTACATTAACAGTTTGAAAAAAAATCCTTCGATAGCTTTAAAAAGTAAATTACTATGATATTTATAGGTTTGGAGTGGTTCAATGTCTCTGAAAGCTTATCGATATACAAACATCTTGCTGGGAAAATAGTTGTCTTAGATTTCTTTACATACTGTTGCATAAATTGTATGCACATATTACCAGACCTAGATGCCTTAGAAAAACGTTTCTCCATAAAAGATGGCCTTGTTGTTGTTAGTATACAAAAACAAATTTTATCTATAGATGCAAATTCAATAAAACTCACAATAATAAGCTTTTGATGATGATTATGCTAGGTTGGTGTACATAGTGCCAAATTTGCCAATGAAAGGGATTCTAGTAAAATACTTGCAGCTGTTCAAAGATATAACATAGGACATCCCGTTGTAAATGATGCCAAACTTTCAATGTGGCGAGATATTGGAATTGTTTGCTGGCCAAGCTTAGTTATGTTAGGTATGTCAAAAAATACGAAATAAAGTAGATGTTAGAAACTTGCAATGACTTACTAACAGTAGAAAAATACAATTGACTTTCAGGTCCAAAAGGACAGCCTTTATTCGTTTTTGTTGGTGAAGGGCACAGAGATGAATTATTCTTATACACAAAAATAGCTTTAAAGTACTTTAAATCGTTGAAACAAGTTTCTAATGATCCTATTCCATTGAAACTTGCTCAACATATTTTACCAATGAACAAAGGCAGCTTATTATTCCCTGGAAAGATTCATACATTTAAAGCAGAATCTGGGGAAAAGTTAGTGGTTTCGGATACTGGAAATAATAGAATTTTAATTATGGGCAAGGATGGAAAAGTTGAACATGTGGTTGGTGGATATTCTCCTGGATTTAGAGATGGTAATTTTGAAGTAGCTAGGTTCAATGCACCTCAAGGGGTTTGCGTATTGAAGGACGACGTGTTTGTTGCTGACAATGAAAATCATGCAATCAGAAAAGTAAGTTTCATTTATAATTATGCAAATTACTTTACAATGAATTCTTATTTTATTTTTCATCAATTCTTAGATTAGTTTGAAAGACAAGAATGTTACTACTATTGCTGGAAATGGATCCCAAGGGCACGATTATGCTGGTGGAAAAATAGGAAAGGAACAGGCATTGTCATCTCCGTGGGACGTTGCTATTTATCAACACGAGCAGAATGGAAAAACGGTTCCAGTGTTGATAATAGCTATTGCGGGAACACATCAAATTTGGGCCTACTTTTTGGAAGATACCACTTGGTGGAAAAATAAGTACATAAGATTTACAATCGACTTATTAATAGGATTAAATAATTTTCCGATCATATTTTTATAATCGCGACTTTGTTCGCTAGGCAATACAAGGCTGGGACCTGTGCTAATATAGTTGGGAATGGAAGAGAAGCCAATAAAAATAATTCTTACGCTCACGCCGCAAGTTTAGCTCAACCCTCGGGATTGGCTGTAGCTCAAGAGTTGAAATCAGTTTTCTTTGCCGACAGTGAAAGTAGTGCTGTCAGAAGAGTTTGTTTGGACGATGGCAAAGTTATGCCTGTTTGTGGTGCTGACAGTAATCCACAAGTAAGATTTTTTTTTTCGTAAAATGATACGTATATTTTTTATGTTTGAACATTTTGTCTGCTTTTAGAATCTACATTGCTTCGGCGATCAAGACGGCAAGAAATATTCAGCCAAACTGCAACATCCATTGGGTGTAGCTTGGAACAGTCTCGAAAGAATGGTTTACATTGCCGACACCTATAATCATAAAATCAAGAAAACCGACAGTGAGGGTAATTGTGTGACAGTGTGTGGTAACGGAAAGCCATCGAAAGACAATTCTGTAAGCAGCTTTAGCATGAAAAGTTTGCTGAAATTTGTAAAGAGTAGCGACGAATCTTCATCGAAGGATGTTCTCTTTCAGTTCGACGAGCCAAGTGGATTAGCGGTCAGCCAAAACGGAGAAACGTTATACATTGCCGATACGAATAATCATTGCATCAAGGCACTCGATTTGAAGAATGTTCAAAATATTAGCATCGTGAGTTATTCATTTTCGTGTAAAAAAAAATGATTGTAGTCTGCCGAGCGTTGTAAAGCATTCGTTTAAATTGCAGATTCCCGTTGACCTACCTGCCGAAGTGTGGAATAGAGGTGAAGATACATACAATTTTACTTCCAAAGTTAGTACAAACGACTCGGATTTATGCGTGTCATTCGCTCCTATTTTCAAAGATGACTTGAAATTAAACGCCGAAGCTCCGCAAAGATGGGTTTTACAGTTACCGTCCAATGATTGGAAAGCCGCAGAATTAAGCGGCGATCTGTCAACTCCAATGTCGATAAAAATACCGCAAGGTACTGAACAAAGGCAGATGCACATTATGCTGGACGTAATGACGTGTCGTGCCACCGAGTGTATTCCGAAAAAGTTGTCGATTGTTTACACTATTGTTAGAGACGCCGGGGCGTCGGTGAACGTTGTTGAAAAGAAAGAATTGAATATTAGATAGTCGTGTTTTCACGGTTGAAATTTTAATGCGAGCAATAATCACGACGTACAATCTTAACATCGCTAATTTATTTTAACGAAAAAATCTCACCGCTTTTTTTTTAGGATTCTTTACCTAATTTTATTTATACACATTTTGACTAGGCCAGTTTTTAGAATAACGTACTAATTTTTAAAGATTGAAAATTTTATTAAAAAGTACTTTTTTGTACAATACAGCAATATCAATAAAAATATCTAATGACGAATTTTCATAAATGCCTTTTCATTTTCGATATATCAAATACAAAATAAATTGTGCATTGCCATTGTTGTTAAGCTAAATTAACAAAGCAACCAAATTTACTCTGACATTTCGTTCTCAATAATTCAAGTGTCCTTATCAAAAGCGACTACTGGTTTGAATGAACTTTCATGGCTATCTGAAGTAGTTATAGATTAGACAACGATCAGTCTTTCAACAGGATAATTGTTTTGGAAACTGCAGAGTAAATTATACATTTTAGAATACATCGCAGTCTAATAATAATTCATAATATATGAATACAATAAGCAACACTTCATTGCAATACGACAAAATCACACTGTGCAGAATATTTCATTTTGGTGCTAATCTTCTATAGTTGGATTTGTTTTCGTATAATGTATACCTTGTAGAAAATTTAATATTTTTTATCTATGTATTACAATTAGTTGTACGTTATTTTGTGCGTTTACTGGTACTTCTTTTTCCGATTATGCGTATGATTAAATAATTTAGTAGTTCCGTAACTTACATTAACTCTTAATTAAATTTTATAATAAAATAGTGTCATTCGCTTTATAACAACTTTTTACTCAAATGTCAATCTTGAGTAAGAAGCCATAATAGTAAACTTAAAAATCTAAATATCTACGAAAGATACGAAACAAATATTTAAAAAAAAACGTAACAATTTCAAAACGAAACAATCACCGAGAACTCGTTAATCAAAACTGTGATGCATCGAAGCCTCTATAAATTTCTCGTTCAGATAGACAATTTTTAAATCCGTCAAAATATGTCCTACATTCTCTTTACACGTACACATCATTACAATTATCAATTACGCAAAGTATATTCATTCGAGCCACGACATATATATAGAATGTCAATTTTCGCAACACATTCTTATCGTAAATACTCGTCAAGCTTGTATATATTTTTTTTCTTTCTTCGTCGTCGTCGGTAAAAATTATGCTATCTATATTTGGCAGAATGTAATTTGGGTCGATGTAGAAAAAAAAAACATCGTCATTGACACTTTATCTTGTACTTTCATGCGCGCATTCGCGGATATCTATTATGCAAAAAAAAAAAAATGATAAAAATACCACTAGAGAGATAGAAAGAGAAAAAAAGGAAGGTCGATTTAAACTTCGCGCGAGCTGACTTCGTTTTGGTTTATCGCTTGAATTAATTGTATCGTCGTTACGATTTCACGTGATTGATCTCGTCTTTGTTTGTATTCACGACCTCGATGTCGATACCGTTCTTCTCGATCTTCGACAATTTTCTGCGAAGAAAGAATAAATTATTCGATTGTATAAACTCTCTACTTTAAAAATTATATGATAACACTGACCTTCCAAAAGATTCACCGTCTTGGATAGTCTCTGGTAGCTTCTTATTCAGCGTCTCCGGCAACATGAGCGTGAGCAGACCACCGATCAACGAGCTGATACCAAAAATCACAAACGGCATCGGCTCCCAATAAATCTTCTAAAAAAGAAGAAGAACTCAATGACAAACCATCGCTCTCAAAAAATCTAAAAAACAAGAAAAAAAACCACTCGTACCAAAAAATTAATGTAAGGCGCGAGAACACCACCGACTCGAGCAAAAGTCGAACTAGCGCCAAGCCCAACATTTCTGATGACCGTGGGAAACTGTTCGGCAGTGAACACGTAGATGGTTCCATAAGACGAGGTAATCACAAGCTTGGCTATCATCGCGAACGTCACCTTTAACACCTTCATATCTACATAAAAAAAAACAAAGAATAATATATATTCAACATTTCTTGCTGAAGAAAGACACACTCGACAACTATTTAACGAACCTGGTGGTATAAACAGCGTAGCCATGAGCGCGAGTCCCGAGGCGATCATACATCCGCACAAAATACTCTTGCGACCCCAACGGTTCAGCGTGAAGATGAGAAAAGTGTAGGCTGGCACCTCCACCAGACCGGATATAACGAAGTTCATGTACTCGTTACCGCCGAGACTCGAGGCATTCCACGACAAACCGTAATACGTTCCGCTGTTTACCAACCTTTTTTTTTTTCGAAAAATACAATATTTTGCGTTATTCGGATTGTAGTAATCGAAGATTGTGTAAAAAAAGAAACTCACCAATTGAAGAATAAAATTACACTTTTCTTCCTCAAATTTGGATATCTAAACAGATCGAAAATCGATGGTTTTCTAGCATCCGGTGTACTATCGCTATTGGACTCGTCGAGCATACGTTCCAGTGTCGAATTTTCAATTTCGACACCGTTCTCTCGCGATGCTTTCTGCAGGAGTTCTTTGGCTTCCTTGGCGCGACCTTTCGTCAACAACCATCTCGCCGATTCTGGAATGAACCTAAAAACGAATCCGTTAATGTATGATCAAAGACAGAAATCCGACGCAAGGTCGCACACGAAGACATTTCCGTGTTAAAAAAAAGTCCCGTTACTATATATACCTATCCCGTCACATTTATATATTTTGACGTGTGAGACAGTCGCGCCTACTTTGCCTTTTATACATTGTGTGTTGCAGTAGTACGGGATCTCTCTTAGAATATCCAGGAGGCGATAATGATCATTTTCTCGCACCTGTCGTTCGCTCTATTCTGCGATTTATTACGTTCGATGACGCGGATCTTTTTTTGTTTTTTTAAGTAGAACGAAAAAAAAAAAATTCGCTAACAAACATCTTTTCAATTTGCGCGCGCGAGATACGCAAATTGCAAAACTTTCTCGGTTAATTAAAGGCACATCCCGAGCAACCCTTATCAAACCCCACGTCGTCGTCTTCGTGTTTTGTGTACACGTCAGCAAAAAAAAAAAAGTGTTTACACACGATAAATCTTCGGTATACACGTACAGTACTGGCGCCACGTAGAATAATTTCAAGGTTTCTTTTACGAAGAGGGGCAAGGATATATAAAAGGCAAGGTCGAGTCGTTCGCAAAAAAAAAAAAAAGGAAAAAAGGAATTGGTTATTTTACCACCAGTATAGAAGAAAAGCGACACTTGGCAGCGTGAGAGCAATTTGAAGTGTACGCCAGTCGGTGATGTAATAAGCGAAGCCAGCTGTCATGATGTAGCCAGCGGTGAAGAATAATTGACATCCGATACCCGCTATCAAACGCTTCTGTGGTCCAACCATTTCAAGAGCTGGAATAGTAGTAGAAAAAAAAAAGAATGTTTGATTGTATTACGAGAGGGAAAATGCGAAGTTAGGTTGTAGGTTTGCGTGAGATTGCGAGCGGAAGTTGTTTTATGTTAATTAGGATTAGACCACGTGTGTGTATGTGTATGTTATCGGACAGTTTTCGAATCATTAATTTATTGGATTTCAAGTGTTTTCTATAGTACACAGTAAAAATTTTTACTCATTTTCAGGACAAAAAAAGTAAAAAGGTACTCCAAATAAGTAACAAGTTACTCAAAATGAAAAATCGGTTTCTTATTTTGAGTAACTTTTTACTTTTTTTTGTCCCGAAAATGAGTAAAAGTTTTTACTGTGTAAAAGCCAGTAAATATCCTAATTATTTCCAAGATCGTCAAAAAAAAAAAAAAAACAAAACAAGTAAACAATCGCAATTGTTTTCCCTCCAGACTCTACCCACAAACCCTATGGCGCCTGGATAATTAATGTATCACGTGAACCTTGAACATATATCGTCGTACAATAATTCCCTGCAACATGTGTGTATGTGTGTGTTACTTCGAAAGTAAGACAATCGGTAGCAGCGCCGCTCAGAAAAGAGAGAGAAAAGAGCAAGCAAGTTAATTATAAGCCATAGGGCAAAAGAAAACAAGGAGCAGGGAGAGAGAAGACGCCGAAGTCGCGCGAAAAAGAGTTAAAAAAAAACGTCAGCGAAGAAAAGAGTATATAAGCAAAACGGCGCCTCTCGCTTGCTCGGCCAGCAGCAGCAACGAGTTCTCCACGGTAAAAAATCTTTCACTGCACGGGGCCAACGGCCCTTGTTGTACTATACATCCTCTCGTGGAAAAGGGAGAGAGAGACAGAACCCTTTGCAAAATGTCTGAGCTAAGTTGTACCGCGCGAGGAAAACGAATGGCTTTTTGTGCCCGATGCTCTTCGGTTGGCAGAAGCTGGAGATACGATTGATTTTGATGCTTCTTTTTTGAAGAAGAAGAAGAAGAAGAAGAAGAATGATTGTTTGGACATTTTCGATATCGATCTTGTTAGAAGTGTTTGTCGTGAGAATCGATGTTTTTTTTAGAGGGTAATGATAAATTTTCAAGGATGCGTTTTACTAAATTTGCATCTATCAAACATAAACATTCAATTTTGCATCAAGCTCTTTCATCCAACTTTAGAACACAAGTATTTCGCGCCGTCGAATATAGCCAATTATTGCTCGAAGTTATTTTTAGCTACTTTTACGGATAATACACTTGAAAAAAATCATATTCCACTCGATATTACAGTACACTTAAAGCGGAATTGTTATCGAGTACTATACTTTAAGGAAATTGAAACTTCGTAAGTGTATAATATAGTCAGAAAAATAATTTTCGATAATAAGCTATAGCCTCGACAAAAGCGAGCTTTTTTTTTGTTCTTTTAGCGCAAGTATCGTCATTACGTTTATTCGAGAAAAAGGGAATCTTCATCCTTTCGAGGTATAAAATTATTATAAACGCGACGATCGGAAGTCCCCATTAACTCTCTCTCTCTCTCTCTCTCGCGCGAGAGTTCGGTTTTGACTTTTACTTTTACTCTACTCGCTTTGCACGCGTGCTGCAGAGAGAACCTTATAGCACGTTATATTATGTACAAGAAGGGTATTAACGTCGCGTGATTTTAACGAAGATTTGAACAAAGTTGTTGTCAAGTATAATGAGCTTGCGGATAAAGATGCGTGTTTGTGTGTGTACTATAGGGGTAAAAATATTAGTAGAAGAATTTATGAACGAGTTATGATTGCACTAAGGAAAACATTAATTATGATTTCTCGGTAGCACTTGTACTTTTCAAATTCCTCGGAAACTAATTCACTGTCGTTTCGACGTCCGTCTGACCATAATCACTAGTACTACTGATTTCTTTACGGACGTTCGCGAAATAAAAAAAAAATACTTTTCAAATTCATCAACGACACTATCGAGTCAAGTTGTAAATACCAACGATGGTATTTACAACTCGTCGTATAATTAAAATTTTTTTTTTTTTTTTTTTACAACGCCAACTGATCGCGATAATAAGTAACGGAATCTACGATATAATTATACCCGCGCGAGAAAAAAAAAAATTACATTCGAAGACAAGCGCCGACGTACATACACAGATAGATTGAATCAAGCCCATAACGCGCGCGCTGGCAATTGAAACTGACGCGGGTAATTGAATTGAACCTGTAGTCCGATTAGACATGGGAATCGGTGTATATATATATCGCTAAGTGGACTGTTAGAAACGAATTACAACTCCTTTGGCATTTGTTTCGATTGTGTTTGATATGTGTTTGATGAGTCGACAGTATATACCGATTGTCTGTTAACTGTGTCAATGGAATTTTTTTTTTTTCGTATTTGGGGTTCGACTTTGGATGATTTATAGTAATTAAGTTTCGAATGAAAAAAAAAATACGTTACAATTGTTCAATCTAAAAATTTTTTGCCTTACCAATGACATAAGCAACGAGAAAAACACCACTGGTAGTCGAGCCAACGATAGCTCGGAAGATGATGTACGATACAAATTCCGGCGCGAAGGCAACGACAATGCCACCGACCAATTGAATGATGAGTGACAGGAAGAATATCGGTTTTCGTCCGTACTTGTCGGACAAGGCGCCGAAGACCGTCGAGCCGAGTGCCACACCGACCATGAAAATTGAATCGCTGAATGCTCTCATCCATTCTCGATCGCATACTAGATTCCACTGTTTCAATTTAAAAATCTTGTATTACAAACTGTTTGATAATTTAAAAGTCATATATATGTTAAAAAAAAAAATTCTCACCTCCGAAGTCGTGGTGCTAGTGTAAATCGTGAAATTGTAAACGTAATCCTCGCATTTGATTCTCGGCCTGGCGGCATTCGTCGCCTCGCTCAGCAGTATATTGATGCTGTTCGGCCTTACACCCGACATATCTTTGTAACGCTCGCATTGCGACCAATTGCCGATCTCACTGTCCCATGGGTAACTGGCGTTTAACAGTTGCTCCGTTAGTTCGAATGTAGCGTTGTACGCGTCTTCGAATGGCAGTACACATCTTTATAAAAAAATGATTATTAGATTTTTTTATTTTATTATTTGAAGATTATGTATTTTTTCGGTATACCTTGATCCGATTTTCGCACCGAGAAATACACCGGCGAGTTTGTGAAAAGCACAGGATATCGCAGGTAGACACAGCAATAGATATATCCTACGTTGATATTTGCCGAACTGGCCCATCTGTAGTATCACGTCGTCGTACGCCATCGTGTTCGTCGCTTATATCTTACTGTAAAAATTCTGCAAAAAAAATATATAGTTTTATATAAATAAGAAGTCAAGAAACAATTGTATTTGTGATTTTATTCGTACCTGTGTTATAAAAATAGTATGGTTATCGGCTTTCGTGCGAAGAAAAAAAAAATTTTTTTTTTTCTCTCTAAAACAATGCTTTTCTTGTCATTTTGGCTTTCAATGTTGTCGACAGTTTAGCACTCCTGTCGAAGAACAAAAAAAAGAACAAAGTAAAGTTTGAGATATCGACAAAATGATGATTGCACTCGAGATTACATTATTAGCTGCGATAAAGTTTTTTTTATTTTATACTGTCGCAAAGCCCTCGATAATCGGTTTCCGCGTCAAAACAGTGTTGCACTCGTGTTTTATAGATGTCTGGCGATTAAGCCAATAGTTATCGGAATGCCATTTGTATGTTGTAAATTTCAGTCTATTTTAATTCATCGAATATAGTAAAGAATACATTGATTCAATATCGCTAAAAATACGTATCGTAAATCTTACATTTCCGTATATAAAGCACTCAAAATAAAATGGATCAAGTCCAAATAAAACGCACATACATAAATATCATACTACGTTCGCTGTGTTTTTTGCGTTAGACAAATTAAAAAAAATAAATTCCACGGTATAATTATCCACGTCGTAACGGGCCGCCACAGTTTCTTTTTTTCTTTTTCTCCCATTATTTATATCAAAGCTTCATTTACGGTACGCGTACTCGCGCCGTTATATTATAGTTGCAAGGTGCATTGTCACTTCGTCGACTCGTATTTTCGCACGACCGCATATACTGTTTCAACGAATTACACGCGCGTTCCTTTTTTTTTTATTTTCGTGAACTTTACGGTGCTGCGGAGGCTCGTGATGTAATAAGATTTGGAGCTTGATACACTTATGCGGTGTGCATTTGTATATGCTTTAATTTTCGATGGAGACACGTGCGTAACGTATTTTTTTTTTAGATATCAAATGGTTCATTAAAGTAAAATTAAGTAGTATGAATATTAGTTTGGAGTATGACGTTCAATTAAAAAATGATTGATGACATCATAACTATTAAGCATTAATAAATCACCCTAATTTGTCAAACTCACATTCTTAAATACCGTATTACGTCACTCACGAAATTCAACGCGATAGACAAAAATCATTAAAAGAAAACCGGCTTCACTCACTTACAAAAAAAAAAAACTCGACAAACAACTTCCGAGTACTAAAAAGCCCAACTTTGAAAAACCACACGCCATTGGTAGTTGGCACGAGGGGCTCGTAAGTTTTGGCGCGCTGCTGATTATCGAGCGACGCTTATTAAGTATATATATATATATACATTTTCGCACGCCGTCACCGCCGCCGCTAGGCGATAGCCTCGGCACCAACTTCGCTTAATAATAATATCGTACGATGCACTTTTTATCGCTCGAGGAAAATTACTCTCTTCCCTCCACCTCCTATATACATATCACTCGCTCGGTCGTTTCATCAATGAATTTTCACGTGTATGGATTATTAAAATACATAACACGTATGTATATCACAACGCGGCTCACGAATAAATTGATGATAATATACTTTAACTTTCGAGCTGTTTTCTCGAATATTTATAATAAATACGCTCACTTTTATTTTAATCTTGTACGACCACTAGTTACACCGGCTTTGTAGAAGTATACAACACTTATAACATTGCGTCAGTCGGCCAACTACGTTTTTTTTTTTTTTTTACTTTTCGACGCTGCCGCTTTACGATGTCTGGCTATTTTATCGCCGTACCATACTCCGTCGAACGCCGGACGGTCCGCGTGGACGATGCGCGCGTGTCCGTGCTATATATATACATATATCTGTATATATACGAGCTATTATATACATAGTTTCATGTTTGCTTCGTTTAGACGCTTGGATGGCGCGAGCGTCGCCGAAATTATATTGTTGTTGCGAATAGAATTACACAATTTTTTTTTAATGTTAAATTTATAGTGACGGCATAAAGAAACTAATGGAATTTCGAGAGAAAAATTATTAACTGGGAGTTGAATGTTGATGAAAATTTTTTATTGATCGCCGGAGCAATGTTTGAATTCGTTGGGTTGGTCAACGTGATTGTTTCTCAAACGCCGCCCCTAATGCGCATGACGCATCCCTTACGCACGTGGCGTGGTTTTGGCTACGTGCTTTTTAAGGGCGTGAAAAATCCCTACGCCTTTTCTTTTTCTTACTATTAATTCACTTCCAGGTTTCCGTTTCTTTTTTTTTTTTATTTTTGCAAGCGAATTTTCAAACAAACACATCTGATTTTTAAAATTCAAAATATCAAACTATCAAATGAAAATTCAGTCACACTCAATTCCATCACTGCAAGCATATATTTCCCAGTGAACGCGTATATGTAACGCAGTCTCCTGACAAGCTCTAACGCTATTGTGTATGGCGAACTGTATCAGCCTATGAATAGAGAGAGAGAGAGAGAGAGAGAGCTCGCAGCAGCATAGACGTTCATTCATTCGCTCATTAAGCATTCAACTTGGCTCTCCCTCGGTATAAAACCGTCGTCGTCATCATCATCATCGTCATCATCATCATCATTGCCGCCGTCGCCGCCGTCGCTGCTGCTGCGATTCACCTTTAATTTTTTCCAATCTCCCCGAGTAATTATCCTATTCGTCGGGGCGAAATTACCTCGTGTGTATGTGGAGCTTTACCTTCTTTTTTTTTTTCTTTCTTTCTCAGACTACGCGTGTGAGAAATCGAATGAAAAGTTCGCTTTTCCCATTATTCTTATCGCGATAAAATTTGCGCAGCCTCCTATATAATTTTTCCGTGGAATGTATGAAGTTGCGACATAATATTTGTTATTTCGTTTCGACGTTCGCAAGATTGAAATGGTTTCTCTTTATATTGCGATGTAAGTTTGTCACGCGAAAAAATAAAAGTTTCTATTTTTTTTTTTATGAATGGGCATTGGGGAATTTATTTCGCGGAAATTATTTCACGGCGTTAGCCAATTTTCGATTATTTCGGAGAACTTGTTGGATTCGAATTATTACGCGTTATTCAATGAAAATTGTTGATGAAACCGGATGAAACTGAATTTATATCGCTTGTATGAGAATTAGATCGATTTAATCGTTTATTCAATTTTTTTTAAATCAATTTATGCACCATCTCGTCAGTTAAAATTTTAATTTCTACAATTCTCTTTCCGAAAATTGAATTTAAAATAATAAATTACAATACCTATAGATAATTCACATAGATCCACTATCGTAGACAAGAATTTGATTGAAAGCACACGATAATAAAACACACACCTCGCGCACCCATCACTTTCCATTCACATTTTTCTCTCTTCGTCTCCGGTCGTCCTCACAAAATTTGAAAAAAAAATTCAAATCACGTAAAGTAGAACCCGTACGTACGCGTTGTGATTTTTCGAACACGGCGAGCCAGCTCCGCCTGCACGTGTACTGCCGATAGGGGCGCGACTACGACAGATTTTCCAGGTCAAAGCAAGAGAGAGAGAGAGAGAACAGATATTGAGCTGCAAGGACACGGTCGGCCAATGATTTCGGCGAGCGGTGCGTGTATGAAAAGAGAGCTCACTTTATTGCAATTTAAAGCTCTATATATCTATTGCCCTAATATACCAATGCCACTGCACGAGCTTTGCGAATGCGTTTTTTTTTTTTTTGCGTGTGGGGATTATCTGGTTGCTGACTTATTTAATATTGTTTATCTCTTCGAGCGAGCGGCTATATCAGTTGAGATGACTTGTTGGCGCTAAAGCTTATCGTTAATTTTTGTCGGTCGAAAAATTCAGCGGCTATACCGTTATCGCGCGATGTTTGAAGAAAGTTTAGTGCAAATAGATGACGAGTGTATCGAGTAAGATTTTTTTTTTTCTGCTCTTGTGGAAAAATCAGATGACGATCGGTGAGCATCGATTATCGATTTATCAAAGATGAAAATATGAGAAATTTAGTAGTTAAATTACGTTTAACGTAACTCGTTAAAATTCTCATCTCGGAAAAAACTTCATTACACTTTGACGTAACTAGGTCAAGTATCTTCTTTTCTTTCGGAATTTCGCCTTCATCGAGAAAAAAAAAATTCCATCGACAAATTGTCAAATTTTTTTTCCAGTGTCACGATATAGAATTTATATATCATTGATAGGCGCGACGTAAATCTGTATGTGTGTGTGAGAGAGAGAGACATTGTACCGTAATCCGTCGGGCCGGCAACCGCGGGTTCACGTGGAAATGATGTAATGGAAAGTGGACGACGAGCGACGGGCTAAGCGGCTATATAGACATCTTGACTTGCACGGGTCATCGCGCATTTCTTTTTTACAGCAGGATATAGCTTGTGGCGCACCTGTTTTTTTTTTGTTTTATTATGTAGCTGGAATTTCTCGATTGATCGACTTTTTTTTTTCTCTCTCTCTCGTATATATTCTTTGATTGTTTCTTGGCGATTGGATTTGAGATGGAGTTTTATAGGGATAGCGGTACTGTGGTATCTGATGAATGAACGTTTATATTGCAGTGGATGATTAGGAAAAAAAAATAGAAGTATATTTTGTAATCAAATGAAACAATAAATCGATAAATCGAAAAAAAAAAATTAAATGTAACGATCAATAATTTGTAGAATATAACCGCAACTATATTTCCAAAAATAAATTCTCAAAAAAATCTAGTTTACTCTAGTAAAAATAGTCCGTATCTAACACGACCATTTAAACACACCGAAAAAAAAATATATTCGAAAACAATTAAAATTCCCGAGCATATCCGGTCAACTTCGTTTGTACTTCAAGTGGCGGGTGTGCCCTCGAAAAAAAAAAAAGTCGCCTATTCTTTTTTCTCTGTAAGCGCCGCGCGCGGTGAAAAGAAACGAAGTCAATCGGTCGATTTTTCGTCAAGCGGAAAAAGTGACGGCACTTCTCTCTCTCTCTTTCTTTTTTTTTTCCTAGTTTTTCGAGGCTAGTGAACCGTAAGTTCGAGTCGAGCAAAAGGACCGTTAACTTTCCGATGCCAACGAGAGAGAGAAAGAGAGACTTGAATTGATTAAGCTCGCTTGCAGCTAAAACGTAAGTATACATGCGACTCGAACGACGACGACGACCGACGCACAAAAAGAAGTGTGTTAGCGGTGTGTAACGTCTGTGCGCAGAGTTCATACTTCTCAAATGTAAAACGGGTTAACGCGTTATGAGGACGAACCGCCTCTCTGCTCGACAAATGTTACATACACAGAGCCTTTTTTTTTTTCTTCTTAACATACTTTGCACGTCGGACTAATTTGATTTACGACTTTTCGTAATTTTTTAATTGCCGATCGGTTCGCGAACGAGTAACAGTAAAATTAAGAGTTTCGGATGAAGAATTCGGTTGAAACAAAAAAAAAATTATATTCCTCTTCTCGAAAGATATTTTCGGAACTGAATTTACCGGTTTTGCAGGCGCGACTTCGAAAAAAAAAACCCGAAAGATCGATAATATATATATTTGAAGAAAGTTTTTTAGGGAATCACCGACTCAATGAATCAGAAATTTTTTTTATTTCGCCAAATAGGAAAAAAAAATCTATGAGTCGATATATAAACTTTCTAAAATAACAGTTTATTCTTCGTTTATTCTCTCGAACGTATCATCACTGACGCAATATCCCAACAAATGCATCAATTCGAATGTAATTTTACTTTCATCATCGAAGCCCCTCATATATAACACCTAACAAAGTTTTCCAATACTGGACAGTCATGCAAAAAGAGAGAAAGTGAGTACGAGGGCTCAAAGGAAGAGAGAACAATAAAGAAACGAAAAAAAAAAAAATAAGCTGCTCGGTCGATTATGAAACGTCGAGAAAATGAAGAAGACGAAGAAGAAGAAGAAGAAGGAGATGATGAGAAACGATCTCCATAATATAATAATGCCGCAGCGGCGGTGGCGCGCGCGAGTCATCATCATCATTACCCTCCTAATCATCATCACGATCTCCATCGTCGTCGTCGTCGTCGTCGTCGTCGTTGTTGGCTAAAAGGGACTGAAGAAGAACTTGCGACCGGTTCTCCGAGAGAGCTGCTACCGAGAAAAAAGGATGCGACGAGAGCAAGGTTAACCTACAAGTCAATGCTCTTTCTCTCTTTCTCGCTTGCTATATACATCCTAAGGTGAAAGAGAGAAAGAAACAGGTGCTCCTTCGAACGCCGCCACGGAGGATTAATGACCCGACTCAAATACTCTTCTCTGGATGTTCCCCAACAATCTTTTTTTTTACTTTACTTTACTTTTCGTTCGGTTGTGCTACCGATTTTTCGCTTCGATAATTCCCCCCTTCTTTTTACTTTGTTGGTTTTTTTTTTGTGCTGGAGATTTTTTTTTGTTGCTGTTGATAGTTTAGCGAGCTTTCGGTAAATGAACTGAAATATTGGTACCGAATAGAATTGTTGTTTTGGATAAAGTATCTTTTCGTAAAGTGTTTACTGAAAATAAATGTTTTTAATGAATGCATGTGGTTCCAATTTTCAGTTGTCGCATTGCCATAATAGCAGTGTACTTTGCACAAAATTAGGAAACCTAATTACAAGACCTCTCCAACGCTGGTAAACAAGTGTTTCATCATTATCATTTGCAAAAAAAAAAACATCTCTGTAAAACATACTTAACCATTTATTTTAAGAAAAATTTTTAAAAAATAATCTAACAATAAAATTACTAGCTGAACCTACTCCTCGATGGAACTCTCTGAAGATATTGATTATCTATCCGCAATTGCGAAACAACGCGCACATTGCGTACACGCTCTCTGTGCCAAACGAAAAAAAAAAAAAAATCAGCAGCTAAAGATAAAAGCCATGAATTTTCCATTTGCACTCACACACGATCGTCATTGAAATATCACATCGCATAATTCAAAAGGCCAAACAATTAATAACCCACAAATACGATGAACCAATCCCCAATAGAAGAAAAATTATTTTCGTCATATACATCTAACGGTAAAAAGAAAAAAAAAAAGATAGGTAGTTCTCGCTGAGTGCAAGAGAAAACATTGAACGAAAATTTTGCGCATCGGCGTCTCTCTCACACGAAAGGCGTTAATAATTTATATTGGACACACGCGGGTTCGAAAGCGACGAGAGCGAGCGCGCGCGAGAGAGGCGGCAATGGGAATAACGGTTTCGCATATAACACACATGTGTATATATATATATATATATATATATATATACCTCGAGCGAGTTGAAGCACCCAACGATAAATCACATTAATGATTATAGCCATTACGGCATCTCTTATATGGCCATCCCTGATGTATCAATTATGCCGATCTAAATCCACCGCTCGCGCGAAACAATTCAATCAGAGTGTGTACTACTACTACATCGCGAGAGAAACAAGTTCAATGAAGTATATACATATACGAGCTTTGTAATTTATATCCTTTCGTTTGGTAAGTGTTAATTATTTGACGACATTCTTCCCGATGGTGGCGATGTTCGTGTGTGGGCTATAAAAAAAAGCACTCAAAGAAAAATTACTTTAGAAAATAGAAGATATCACAGAGAGATTTTCTCTGAATATATATATAAAGATATGTAGCTGGCTTTACTGCACTCCGAAGGCGAACGACCCTAATCGCAGCAGCAGCAGCAGAAGCAGCAAGGCAAAAGGCGTCGGCCCTCGGAACGAAGAGGAGAGCAATTTTCATCGCGTCACGCTATATACCAACGTACAAGGAGAGAGAGATCCTTGCACGGTCGCATTCCGCGAGGAAAAGGAAGAAAAAAAAAGAAGAAGAAGAAGAAGAAGTGAAGAAGGGAGGTTTATATTTGCGCGCGGACTAAACTCGACGCGCGAGAGCGAGGTTTATTTCTGGAGCTAATTGTCAGTCCTACTTTTTTTTTTTGCTGTTGGTTTGTTCTATATCAGGAGTTCTTCGAGAAAAAAAGTGTGGAAGTTCGTGGAGAAGGAAAGTTGCGCGGTTGGTCTGGAAAGTTCTGCTGTCGAGGGGGTGAAGAATGGATTATGTTGCCGATTTTTTTTTAATGATTAGAGCTTAATTTTGTTTTTGCGAGCTTTTGATGTTCGACTGACGAATTTGATATTATAATTGTAGACTGTGTAGGTTGTTCGCCAGTAAAAATTTGGGTAAGTAAATAATGTTTTTACAGAATAACTGAATTATTCGAGAAATCAGTAACAACCGATATAGAAGACAAAAAAGAAAAAATCGAAAAATCTTTAGTTAAAGAACCCCACCAAGAGAGAGAGATACACCTTATACTCCTCTTTCTCTCTCCTTTTTCCTTGGTGTTGTGTTTTTTTTAAACTGGCACGGTGCTGCCCCTCCTCCTCCTCCTCTGAGGAGCAACCTGCTCGCACCACGGCTCCCGTTCCCTCTTTTTCTCTCTCTCTCTCTCTTCCCTTCGACTCCGGCGCTCGGCGCTCAGGCTTAGCTGCTTCTTCATCTTCATCTCTCGGCGCACAAGTCAGTCCAGCCTGAGGATGCGTCCTGTTCGCTCCTACGAGCAGTCAACTGTTGTTTTTTTTATTATTTTCAAGTGCAAGTGTTATCTACCTGCCGCGGTCGTCATGAGTTTACCGGGCAGTGCTGTGTAATCGACAGATCTTTTTTTTTTTTTTTAAATTTGGATAAAGAGAGAAGACTGCGTTCGAAGATAGTTAATCGTTTTGGTTTTTTGGATGAAGCACTGAAGCATTAGAACTGTAATTTGAAAAAAAAAAACAACGTAAGCTCAGTTTTTTTTTTAATTTTATATTTCGGGCTCGCGACACTTGCGATTTTTTTTTTGCACGAGCGCGCGTTTTTGCGCGGTTCGAAGCGAAGCGAAGCGCACGGAGAGTAATTTATTGCTGCTTTTTTTTTATGCATCGTGGATTTTTCTGTTATGTTTCAATTAGATATGCTTGCTGAGCGAGCTTACGGTGCGAAGAGAACACTTTATTGAAAACCGAGATTGTTAATTTGATTATCTCAAATATGTTTATTAACGATTTTTTTTTCTAAATAGATATTGGTAATAATAATAAAATTTTGCTAATAATACGATTGAAAATTTAGTTAACCACAAATCAGGTTGTCGATGAAATTATTCTGAATAATTACAGTAAAATAAATGTCTTTTTGTATTAAGTTCCTTAAATGGATCATTACATTTTTTCAATATTTTTTTATTGCAAATATCGTACATCAGAAAGTTCACTAGAATGTTTCGTACGAAAGATCTTCAATTTTACTTTAATGAACTTTAGCATCACTACAAAAAAAAGTTCTTAAATTTGCTTGCACTCTTAAATCAATTGTACTCAAATTAAGAACATTTTTCTTAAAGGAAGAAACTGTTTTCTTAAATTAAGTGTTATTTTTTCTTAAAATAAGAATAATGTTCTTAATTTAAGAACATTTGATTTAAGAATGCAGCAAATTTAAGAACTTTTTTTTAAGACTTTCGTCATTAAACTCTTAATACTTTTGATATCATTTCAAAACGATATGATTTTAAAATATTAAATAAATTTTTTCTTTTACCGGTCAAAAATACGTTTTCTATATTGACCATTCGTACAGAAAATAGTACTAAATTTTAAGATATCAAACAAATGATATAAAGCGATTATAAAAATTACTCCGAAAATTCGTAGTATTCGTCGTATTTAAACACGAACAGAAATTATGTTCATAAATAATCATCTTTAACATCGAAAAATTCGACAGGTCAAAATGACGTGCAAACGACGATTGCTGCCGTTGCTAGCGGCATTGCTGGTCATCAGCATGAGTCTGGATTCAAGTCGCGCTGACATCACGGCAACCCTGAAGAATCCACAACCAAGGTACACACAAAATAATTGGAAAAGAAAAAAAAAATTTACATCTCTTTTAGTCATTACTTCGTTGGACGCTTACGGCTTTTTACCGTTCGTCCAGTTAGTTCAATATCGTTTGCATTGCGCTCTCGCTGCCAACTTTGCCAGGAAAGAAAAAAAAAAGATCCGAACTTGCGCGTGCATGACCGATGTATGTGTTTGCCTATCCTCAATGCATGACCGGCAAAAAATAACTTGGCGACGTGCTTTTTTTTTCGTTGCTAACGAGCTTGTTCGCGGTGCTCTGAAATTCTTTTTTTTTTTTGCTCTTTGATCAGTTCGAAAACGGTTTGTCGATTTTATAGACATAACAGTGCTTGAATTAAGTATTTAGTATTCAAAAAATATATCGGTAAAAATAAATTCCTAGATACATCTAAACCATTATTCATCGAAATTCGTATTCAAAACCAACGGATCCCATCTCTTTTTAAAATTCACATTTCGTTCCGAAAACCCAAAAAGCAAATCGTAAAATCAAAATAAGAAATATATAAATCCTCATCCTCCTTCCCACCATTTTTGCATCACAACACCGACACACACACACAGGATTTTAACGATCATTCGCGCTCTCGGCGCGCACCACACTCCCGTTACATTCGTTTTCGCGGCAGACGAAAAAAAAAAAAAAAGGAATTCCAAGCATTCCTCGCGACCTCAACCTACGCGTGGAATTCGTAAAAACGCAATTCACATTTATTTGTTCCAAATTCAACAGTGTGACGATCGACGAACCGGGTGCACGGAAAAAAGTTCAATCGGCGAGCGGCAGTGTGATCATGGAGCAGCGAGGTCGCGAACCACCTGGTTCACCGGTGAATTTGTTCATGCCCGACGAGTTCCAGTTCTACACGCTCAACAACAACGGCCAGCTGGTCATGAAACAGATGACCAAACAGGAGATTCAGGGCATGATTGCCGCTGGTGGCACTGGGCTGCCCGTCGATATGGGTCATCAACAGACTAAAGTGCCCGAGGGCGAGCCTAAGGTATGTACATTATATATTTCAGATTCCTTCTTTTCTTTTTTCTTTTTTTTTTGAGCATTGATGATTGATTACACAAAACGAGTTTGAACGATTAATGTACCGAAACTTTCTTCTTCTTTTTTTTTTAATTTCGGTTGAATGCAATGTCGAAATATTTGGGACGAGAAAAAAAAACTCGTAACTCCACCTCGTAAACAAGACTCGCGCATAACTGTATCTGTAAATTGCAATTTCGTTTTTTTGACACCTGCCCGCAGCACGTTTTTTTTTTTTAAAGTCGTATAACGCTATTTCTACCACAAAAAAAAAAAAAATTAAAAAAAGAAAGAAAAATTACAAACGACGATTTTGCAGGTAGCCGACGTGGTGCAAAACGTGCAAAAAGTGTTGAAAGGCGAGCTGAGCAAACCCGTGTCGGTGCACGTTTCCGGCGCAACGTCGATACCCGGCAGCGTCAACAGTCAATGGACGAACATGCTGCCCTACATATTGTCAGGTGGCACTGTCGATCAGCAAGACATCACCCAAGACACGAGTATGATTTTACCAACGTTGGACGATCAATCTTTGGACGTCGTGCCCCTGCAGAACGGTAAACCGGTGGACGACGGTTACGAGTCGACCGATTACGTTCAAGTGGCAGCAGCCGCTTCGAGACCAACGCTCCTGGGAAATATGGCACTGGACAGTGGAATTTTAGGCGAACAAGAGGTTTACACGACCAAAAGAAGACCGACTAGACCGACAACGTCGTATCCTAAATTCACGACGACGAGACCGATGTTGGATGATGTGAAAAACTCGTCGAAACCGACTTTGTACATCCCACTGTCTGTCTCACCGTCGTTGTTGGCCGTATCGCAAAACAAGGAAAATTACGGTGGTACCGATCTCAACAAAGTACCGATTTACCCCGCGAGACCGAGTCAATCGAACGCCACGACGACGAAGAAAACCACGATTTACACTTATTCAGAAAGCGCTGGATTCACGAGGCTACCGATGATCCAGGTGCCGGTGATCGAAGCCGATAAATTCAGCACCAAATCGCCGCAAAAAACTCCGATTTACGAAATCCTACCGACGATATCACCCGTAACTGCGACAACCAAGGATTCGTACTCGTCGAAGCTGAATGTCGGTCCGATGGGTGGATTTAAGAAACCAAGCACGGGTCAACGACCAACCTCGTCCTACCGACCGATTTACGAGCCTATAACTTACCGACCGATTTACGAGCCGAGTAGTCGTCGTCCAGTTTACGAACCAACGACGAGAGTTACTCAGTATCCGACAACTGGCAAAGCTTCCACGGCATCGGTGTACGAATGGGTTACTAAGCCGAGTACATTGATGGTGAAGTATCCCGAAACTACGGAGAAGGAGATGAGTACGACTTTCACTGCTGCTGCTGCTGCTACAGAGACGACCTTTAAGTTACCAGACAAAGTTCAGTTCACGTTGGAGCCTGTCAAAGTAGAAGAGGACAGTGACACGACGACAGTTGTTTATTACACCAGCGAGAAATCCACGCAGAAACAGACTGTCGAACCAACGACTAATGAGGTGCAGTACACGACGAAAGAACCCGAAACTAGTGCGACTTTGAGGGACAGTTACGAGCCGATTGTTACTAATAAACCTGAGGTGCCTGACGTAACGACTCGTGTGGCTGATAGAAAACCAACCGAACAGACACAATCGTGGACCGATGCTGAAACTACCGTGCAATTCGTACCGGAAACGACCTCGAAGTACGAGGATACGAAGGAAACTACTTCGAAGACTGAGTACGTCGATTCGACGACGATGACGATGAGCAGGTTGGAAACGACTGAAAAGGATTATGAAATACCAACGGTACCACCGATGCTTTCGGAAGCGATAAGTTCGATTATTGGGAGTATCGAGTCGAAACCGATGTTTTATGAGAGTGATATAGCGAATGATACGACGATCGAGAATAAGATTGAATTTACAACTGAGTATGCAACTACTGTGAAACCAGCGGTTAAATTGTCAACGTTGCCGGTTAGTTCGACGATTCAACAGAATACTGAATCTTCGAAATTGACTGATACTACTTTAGAGGCAACTACCGTGACTGAACGTACTGTTAGTACGAAGAAGAAGACTGAAGATGAAGTTGAGCTGAAGAAGACAGTTGTGGCAACGACGGAAATGTACGTGAAAAAGAAGGAACCGGTGTTCGAAGAGGAAGTGTCGACTGTCAAAGTTATTCCAATTTACGACGACGACACTTCGATCTACACTCTACCCACGGATTCTTTCACCAAAATTGCAAGTACAATCGCGACGACGAAGCTAACGGAGAAAATTGAAACTAAATTACCCAGCACTGTAAGCTCCTACACGACGCAAAGCAATCTGGCGCAAGAAACTATTCTACCCGGCTTGGAGGAGACTTTCAACAATTACATGAAGGAGCATTACGATACGAAATCCGGCACGACTGGAAATTACGACGACATTTCGCACATGACGACGTTCCCCACTATCGTTGAGAAAGCATCGTCGAGCGACAAGAGTAAGTTGCCAATTTTATCGGAAACTGATTCGCCGAAATTGGATTCGACGACGAGTTACGAGAGTACCGAGTTGCCTACTACGATTCCAGCCAAGTTGGAGGAGAAAATCGAATCTACAACTCGGAACGTCGTCGAGAGTGAGACGAAATTAGCAAATGAAAATAAGAAAAACAACGTCGAGACTCCTATAATCTTCTTGGACGTGTCGAGTCCGCTGCCTGAAAAAGAAATAACGGCGGACAACGTGATAAGTAACTCGACGATGACCAGAATCAAAATTAACAATCCCGTATCCGAAGCTGATAAAATTCTAGTAGACGCTCCGATCCCAACGAATACACCATCGACGGTGCAATACACTCTGCCGACCGAGAGCAAACCAGTCAACAACATCGCCAGTGGAATCATAGCAGGATATCCAACTTACAGTCAAGGTAAACCAATCACGGATTACATGACTACCAGTACGGAGAGTATCAAAGTGGCGGACGACAAGAAGAAGCAGGAGGAAGACAAAATCGTTAGTTACCAGAAAGTACAAGCAACGACCTCGTTACCAGACAACGACATCAAGAATCCCACCACGATAATCAATCCAGAAACTACCACTTACCAGACCGCCAATTACGAGTCGTTCACGCAAATACCATTCGAGTCGCTACCGATCGTTCGAAAACCAACCACCACAACACCTCAAAGCGTCGATCCACTGAACGATCCACCATTGGAAAAGATCAGCGATCTGATCAATCAATTGCAGAATTCACCAGCCGATCGTAATTCCATCGGTTACGATAATTCCAACGGAATCGCGACTACCATTGTTCCACTCGACAGATTCGAGACGATCATGAGCGAAAGTAGTTCGACTCCGCGAGACGAGATTCTCACCACGATTATGGACAGTATCGGCAAGACTTCGGCGGAGCCACAGAATACCACTTACGTTGTGATACAAACTCTTCCACCGAGTAAAACTTACCAGACGAGTACGGAACCTCTAATACAGTCCACGACGGCGACGTCAACGACAACGAAGAGGTTGATAACAACAACAACAACTCATAAACCGACGATCATATCGAGCACGACGATCGCCGATGCCAAAACAGTGGTGACGGTTGTTAAGCAACCGGTTACCGGACGACCTTACATCGCGTCGACTTACAGCACCACCAAGTCGTCGATCGAGAAGATTCAGTCGACGATCGACAAGTCCGCGGGTAGAATAAATCTCGAGGAGGAGAAGACGAAGCTACCGCTGATCAGGCCGACAGAACCTTCGAAGTTCACCATGAAGAATAAACTTCATTACAGCACGTTGAAGAGACCGTCTTTTGGTGAACTGCATCAAACTTATACTAGAAAGACGACGAAACCAATTATTAGAACTACGAGTACAACTACTACGACAACGACGACGACTAGTAAACCTGTAGCCGACTCGAAGGAAAGCGACAAGTGGACACTCATACCGCAGAAAGTGGTGGCCGATCAAAGCGAAGAGCTGAGGAAAGTACCGGTGAAGGAAAACATTCCACCACCACCATCACCACCGCCGACGAATTCTCCGATAGTGACGCTGGATCACGCGAAGGGTGCGATCGGTTTGGATCAGAGCAATAAAGATCTGGACAGCGACGTCGCTGAATTTCTGAACATGTGCAACGAGTTATCCTTCAAATTCTGGACGTTGGCGAACACTGGTTTGAGCTCGTCGAGATCGGTAACGATGTCACCGTTCGGTATTATCAGCACACTGGCGATGATCTTCTTGGGTGCCCGAGGGCTCACGTCCAACGCGATGAACGACATTCTGAAGCTCGACGACGTGGTGACGTTCAATCCGCATTTGGTGTTCCAAAACATCACCGACGCCGTCACGTTGGCTCGCGGTCAGGGTATCGAGAACGCGGCCTTCGTTCGCGCCTTGTTCGCCGATCGACTGAAGGTGCGCAAGATCATGCCGTTCTACAAGGAGCAAGCCCAACAATTCTACGAGGGTGCCGTGGTGGACGTGAATTTTTCGACCGCCGGTGACATACTGAGGCGGCGAACGAACCTGTTGATCAGAAAGCAAACCGGCGGTAGGATCAAGGATTTCGTGAAGGGTCACACGGTGTCATTGAGATCACCGCTGACCGCGCTATCGGCCAATGTCTTCCAGACGAGTTGCGATAGTCCGGACGCCAGCTCGGAGGGTCGAGACGGCGAGATGTACTTCGCCCTGGCGCAGACGGTCAAACAACGAAAACTCGTGCCGATACCGGCGGTTGTTTGGAAATCCGGTGTGTCGGCTGGTTACGAGCCGAGTCTTGACGCAACCGCCGTGGCTTTGGGTGATCCCAAGAGACCAGTTTCGTTGATCATGGTTATGCCAGGTCAACAAGGTCTCACTGCCGCGGGCGACAATCTCGACAGATTGGAGTTCAGGCTGTTTGGCAATCCGGGCGATAACGCGTTGGAGAAACTGCTGAAGGTTATTATACCGAGAAGGGTGGAGTTGCAGATACCCAAGTTTAGCCAGAGATCGGTGCTCAATGTCACGTCGGCTCTCAAGAGGATGGGTTTCGATCTGCTACTCGCTAAGACTGCCGATCTCAGGGGGATCAATGGGGCTGGACATGATCTTTTCCTCGCGGAGGTCATTCAGGTATGATTGCAATTTTTTTTTTTGAAGTGTTTGGATGAGACTGTTTTTTTTAACTGTTTTGATGTTTACAGATGAATCTGTTCTGCACGTGTGGAGACGACAACAAAGCTGGTGTGAGACACTTGGTGGAAACTTACCCTGGAACAGCTCCAAGGCATACTCGAGCTTGGGAGTTACTCAACAACATCAATAACAATAATAATAATAACGAACAACAGCAAAACATCGACTCGAACGAGTGCGAAGATGAGGATCCCACCGAAGAAGCGATAGAGTCGAGTGATATCAGGCAAAAGATTCAAAAGAGCCGATTACGATGGTTCACCTCGTCGCGACGTCGGAGGTGTCGAAATAAACGACAAGCCGAGCAAACGGAGAGGCCGCGAATGAAGATGGACAAGCCTTTCCTCTACTTGATAAGACACAATCTCAGCGGACTGATACTGCACATGGGACGATTTAACCCGAAGAATCAATCCTAAAAAAAAGTTTCTCATTCGAAGTATTATCCTCAACATCGATATATATTATGATAATTTTTGTATCAAAGAATAATTGTTAATTTAATTGAAACAAAAAAAAAAAGATGAAAATCAATCGAATCGCTTTAGACGATATTAATAGGCCAATGCTCGAGAACCCGCGCGCGCTTTTTCTTGGCGATTTCCTGGAAGAGAGAAAGAAAAAAGAAGAAATTCTGCATGTGGATTAGTTTTTTTTTTCTTTTTGTAAATTATTTATTTTATCGTATTGTCATTGCGATTCCGATGCCAGGCGCGAGTTCGAGCCCTCGATTTTAGCCTTAGGTTTATTTAAATGTATGAGACTCAACAATTTTTTTTTTGTAATTTTTAAGGCGTTATGATAGTCATAAATAGTGTATCTTGTGAGAGTTTAAGGTATTTGTACTTATTACTTTGTAAAATTATTATTTTTTTTTTCGAGCCAACTCTTGGCGCACGTTCTTCACTGTTCTGGCTAATTAAAACGTAATTAGTCAATTAAAGACTTCATATATTTCATAAGAAAATGATTGCTACTGTTTTTTTTTTTCATTGTGTCTTTGTCCTATTTCAAACAGTATTGAATAAACATGAATGCATATATGTAACTGTAGAGTGTAGATTGTTTGAGATGTCGAAAGAATAGACATTAAAATTTCTATATGTAAAATCTGTTTAATTCCATTATTATATTCGTAAAAAATGAAAAAAAAAAAACATTGATGGTGTAAAAGAAAAACGTTCTCGTATAACTTACATAATCATTAAATGCATTAATGTTAAAATTTTTTTAATATTAAAACATGTACTTCATTATTGACCAGGCCCTGACAAAGACTTGTCCATGAACTTCTTTTTTGCAAAACACAGCCACCATTTACTTGGTTTTCCATCACTTCCATAGACTTTTTCGACGAGACGCGAACCAGTCTCTTGCCTTATTTGTAATAAATACTGTCTCATGGATTCTGAAATTACAAACAATACCAAATTTATTGTATTGATCTATCTTCCAAATAATCAATGAAGTTTGTCAAGAAATAAATAAAATTCTTTACCAGCTCCATTAGGATTGCTAGGCTTGGCATAAACTGAGTTGAGTGGGAAACCTTGATCTCCTGGGATATCAAACTTGGAGATGGCCAATGAATACATCTCATTATGTGCTTGATTTTGATTGATACACTTTTGCAACTTCTTCAAACATTCAGTTATGTACAAGGTAATGTATATCAAAACTCTATCAGCCTCACTCTGAAATTAGATAATTCATCATTGAACTGCATATTGGGCAGTAAACTTTTCAACGATAACAAAAACATACTTTTATTTCATACGTCCTAAAGAACACATTTGCTTTGAAAAAATACAAAGCTTCATCTATGATATCCATCTCTTCTGTGTTTGCCATGGGTGGAGCTGGCCCTCTAAAACTTGTTTTTAAGGGTAACAAGGCCATATTACCCAAATTATTGGATGGTGTGCCCGCATCCTTGGATGGTTTGCCCGCATCATTGGATGGTGTGCCCGCATCCTTGGATGCCTGCTGGCATCCAAAACTTGAGTGGTATGCCTGTAACAAAACACATAAACATTAACACTCATTTAGTGACTCATAAGAGTAATAAATTTTTTTATTAATTTTGTATGAACAGCAGAAATCATTTGACGAACATTATTTGTAATTTTAATACTGCTCTCTAATAAAACTCTTGCCATTTTTAATTAAACTGTGATATCATTTTTTGAGATGATGACTCATAACCTAGATATAAAGTAAAACATTAAAACATTCTTTACTAACCGGCATTTTCCTGATTATTTTTCACAACATTTGCATCTATATGTACAAAAAACCGATTATCGGTTTATTACGAAATAATTTGCCAATTAAAAACTGGCGAACAATTAAAGTTCAGTAATACTGCACACCCGTTTTTACACACATACACACATCAACTCACAGACGACCTCGTCTGCAAGGAATGCGTCAATGTGTTGGCAATGTAGAAACCGTTGATACAACGCTTGTCATGCCTGTCAGTTGTAAACAATAGCTCGATCGCTCGCGATCGCTGCTGTATTTTGGTTTGTGGGAATGATTAAAGAGTAAAGACTCCAAATTGGTGTTTTTATATATCGCGTTTGTGGCTTTGATATTGGAATATTAGTGTTATAAGCATATAATGTGATTTTAAAATAAATGGGTGCAGTAGAATACAATCAGAAGTGTGGGAACTTGAAATAGTAACCTAAAAGAACTGTAAACAAAACAATTTCAAACGTTAATTTCAATTTGAAATTCAAATTTTGGCTATTTACTCGTGAGTTTCTGTGTTTGATAACATACTTAAAATGGAGTTAGAAGAGAATACTACTCCAGAAAGTGCCTTGAAAGCAAATACTGATGCATCCAGTGTTGAAAATCCTAAAGATGTACCAGATGTTCCTCCAAAAAGTTCTAAAATATCCAACTGGGATATATTCTTTTTAGTGCTATCGATAGTAATGCACTGTTCTGATGTTTGCGTAGATGTTAGTCTTGTAGCTCGTTATTTCATCCATGGTCAGTTGTCAACATTTGCATGGACCATCAGTTTGATTCTCATTCCATCATTTATCAACACGGTTGTTAGTTTACAAATGTATCATCAAGATGAACAGGTATCTGAATATAAATCCAATATATATTTTATATAGTTTGAAATTTGTAACAATTGGTTGAATTTAATTTGCAGAAAAATTTACCAAATAACGAGCAGCGAAAAAAGAAGCCAATTCTTAAAAGAATAGTACGCTTTTTTGCAGTGATACTTATTGTAGCATTTCAATTTACTATGGCTCAACGTTGTTATTACAGTTTGAAATATGCTCTGAAATCAAGACTTTGTAAAAGAAAAAACGATAGAGTTGGGCAAAGAAAATATTTTATTAAAATGTTGAAGGAGGAGCAGGATATTGCCCTTCTTAGAGTTTTGGAATGTTTCATCGAAGCAGCACCTCAACAAATCTTGCAACTATCTATTTTTGTACAAGACTATCATGGAAAATTCAGTATCATGAGTATGTAAAACTTTGATCGCGATAGTTTTTATTTTAAAAACGGAAAATAATAAATAATACGAATCGTTGCAGCTGTCCATCAAATAGTCAGCATTGCCAGCTCCTTCATAAGTTTGGCATGGGCAATGGTCAGTTATCATCGCAACATCCGACTTGCTCAACAAGATAAGAAGAATATCAACTTTGCTGGCTCTGTTCTTCAATTCCTGTGGCATTTATTCATCACAAGTGAGTTATTTTTTTTTATTCGCGCTATAATAATAACCGCATCATTTGGAGCGTAATAAAAACTTTTTTTTAATTATTTCAGCCTCACGTATTGCTTGCGTATCTGCTGTAGCAGTCTTTTCAACGATATGCGTATTAACGGCTTGCTTCTTCCATTGGATCGGAATGACCGTTTGGTTGATTATGGAATCCCGCGGAATTGTCAATTTTTGCCAGACGAAAAATCGCGCTCCACATCTGCCATCCACGTTAGGAGAAAGAATAAAGTCCACGTTATTTTCGTGCATTTTCGGATTCGTTTACATATTTATTTACATCAATTTTGAGGACAGCGGGACTTACAGTAAGCATCTGTTTTACTACACGATGTGCTTTTTGGAAAACATTTCAGCCGCTATCTTGGTAGTTTTAAGCGTACCAACTGATCTTGATACGGTATGGTATCATTACTTGATGTCTGCCACTTGCATAGTACCATTCATCATTGGTGTTATCATAATGATTTTCTACTACATTCAATTTCATCCGTCAATGAAACATCAGACATTCTCGTTATCGAAAATCTTGAGGGTTAAATAATCGAACGCTCAATTTGCATTACATATTTTTTTTTCGATAATATTTATTTAATAATTTAATCTTGACGTGATAAAAGAGAGCATTTGCAACAGCAAAGTAACAATAATTATAAATTCATAAAGTTAAAAACAATACGATACCACTTTTTTATATATAATAATGGAAAAAACAGGAAAATATTTCCCAAGACTTTGTTCAAGTAAATAATACAACATAGTGTACAAAAGACTATCGACTATTCGCACATAATCAGACTTCATTACCAAGTCACATTTACAATAGAAATACTATCATGTAATGGAAATGCATGGATATGTACTTGTTTTTTTTTCCTTCATGGGAGATATGCTCGGTATATATCTTAAAACCACTAAAAGACTGAAAAATCATGAAGTCGGTTTGGATAGAAATTTATATACTCTATTATGCTTGATTTTCTTCTTGTAAGACTTCCTTTTTATGCACTATCTACTGCCAAATAATCGAAGATCTAACTTTAAAACTACGTCTCCGCGATCGACCTCGCGAAGCTTTATACGTTTGGTGATTGGTCCACAAGCGTCTTTGCTGTCCCTCACGATGTCGACCACTCGAACTTCAGCTCGGCCGAGAAACTCTAAAAAAAATAAACAATTTTTTATAGTTAAAATTAAACAGGATTTACTATTTAACTAGATTTATATATTTACATGTATAGATTTAAAAGGAAGCATTTTTCAATGAAAAATTGTATTTTTATGTAAGCATTTCATCTATGAATCGCATTTTTAAGTGTTTTTTATTTACTTTAAATATGAAAGGACTTATTTTTATAAAACTCGAATGCGCTACTTTTTATAAAATATATAAAACAACGTAAGCTCACCGTCGGGACTGAAATGTCCTTTGTCGAAAATGGTGATGCACAAAGTATCCTCATGTAAATCTTTAACTTGGAACTGCATGGATGTGTCCCAAACTGGGCAATCGGTGCCGGAAACAACGATGGTTTGTTCCTCTTGCGAGCCCATAGAAACCTTACAAAACGCATTGCATTTGCCTACGAACAAACGATTTTTAATTGTACAACAAAACTTACGGTTCTTTTTCAAGCGATACTTCTACCATGCAAACATGCTTCACCTGTGATATTACAAAAGAACAATACTCGAGTGACTTATAAGGTGGCTTACTTGTATTTTGCATATTGATCTGTATTTTTTATTAACGAACTAAAGATATTAGTATATGTATATTTTTTTAAGAGGAAGTTAGATTGTTAGTGTATTACTACAGCGTATAATTCATTGTATGAATAGGAAAGTTAAGTGGTGTATTTTGCTAAATATAAATTTTATGTAACTCATCATGACAACCAAGTTAAGTGTATATCGCTGTCTAGACGAAAACATGCATTGTAAATTGTAATTTTGTCAATAAAACAAAAGTAGCTTTACTAAAGACACTTGTTTCGTAATTTATCTCACCAATATATGCGTTTCCTTATAAATTTCGAAATTAGAATGATTTCTGGTTGCACTCGTGTACCTGATAAATGGTACACAAATGCACTTTGTTTTTTTTTATCTTGATTAAAAAATTTCGATCGATTGCCAAAAAAAGTTCTGAATGTGTTTTTATTTTACCTTTGTTTTTACTGACAAGGTCTTCCGCCTCCTCAACTACAATCCGAAGGTGTCCCTTCGGAGGTCTCTGCCGAACTACAATGTGGAGTGTGATAGAAGAATAGATTTGTTAGTATAAAAGGGTTAAAGAGTGTGCATCGAGAAGAATATAGAAACATTGAAAAAGGAAAATAGAAAGTGTTTGTGTACATTGTCACCCAAATTAGCGTCTACCACAGTTTGCCGGACGTTCTCATATCACTAGATCCCAAGAGTCAACTTCACATGCGTATGAGAGCAGAAAGAGTGTGTGATGAGTTGTCGAGAAGCACTACGGTATGCAATTGTAACACTGCCAGTTCTTGCATAAAAAAATGTGTACAAATTTATCCATCAACGATTGTCGCCACTTTTTTGTTGTTGCAAGAACAGCAGGTACACGCTATGAATATGTATATAAAAAAAATTGCAATAGACGATGCGATAGGACGATCGTCACGAGCTTACCAGTCGAGGATATTAGACTGGATCCTTCCACGACAGTCACTAGAATTCGGCCACACGCTTTGAATTGCGCCTGCTCTATTGGCCCAAACACAAACATACATGTATTCCACTTGGTGAATGAAAAAAAGCTTACAACTTACGTACTACATGTAATGAGAAGTATGACACTGAATTATCATTGTAAAAAGCATGTATAACTTGAAGAGAAAAAAGGTACTGAATTATTCCTTTTTTCACTTCAAACAAAACAAAAGAAGAAACCGCCCCAAAAAATCAAAAGAACTGACGACGTTACTACTGCGACAGAAAAACTCGATTTTATTCACAGCAAACATGAGAAAAAAAAAGGAAGCTTTAGCACCTCTGGTACTTGACAATTTTGCCGAGTGACGCGGCGACGAACGAGCCGAGAACAAAGTCGACCACTCGTGCGAGTCTCAGCAGCGTCTGATAGCAGTACTTACTCGAACGCTGGCGCAGCAAACGACTTTTCTCCGTCTCGGCGAAGAGACGTCGCGCCTCGCTTATTCGTCTCACCCATAACGAACATTCGCTGATCGACGGCGCGATAAGTGTTATTGCTTTCTTCGAGTCGCTCAGCTTCAGGGTACGCGATTGCTCGTTGGAATCGTGGCCGTTGAGAGAGCCATTCATTAGACCACCGGTTTCGTATTCGTTGATTAGCGATAGATTTTGCAGGAAGATCGGCTGAAATAAAAATCGAACGTTTCAATTTCCAATTCTAAAACTCCAATAACAAAACAAGAAGTATATAAAGCTCACCCTCCTGTACAGCTTGAACTTCTGATGTTCGTTTCTCTCGAACGAGAATTGCTGTCCACTGGGCATTGACTTGGTAGGCTGAGCAAAGAGTAAGAAATCGTTAGTGAGAAAACCAACGAGCTCCTTGCCGCTCTTGGCTTTGTGCAGTATTCCGAAATGGATGAGCTTGCGTGGGCCCAGTGAGTTGGTAAGTGAATTGAAGATTATTTGCTCCTCGAGACCGTCGCACACCACGTGCGTCTGCAGCCATTCTAGTCTGTCGCTGTTCTCCTTCTCGCGTACGCCTTCGTTTACCTGGATTTTTGATTATGCAGTTGTAGGATGTATTTGTTTATCGCAGACAAGTGTTGAGTGTTTTGATGTTGATACGGTACCTGAGTGCAGAATTCTTCGGCTTTCGCAAGAGCTTCTTGCAGGTATTGTCTGTCTGGATGGTCGGGTCGTGTGTACTCTAATATCTAAAGATAGAAAAATTGCTATTGAGTGGGTTTCCTATGGTTGTCTGACCATATTCGTAGTATTCTACTTAAAGTAACGAGAATCTAATTTTTACTTAAGAATCTAATCATTACTTTTGAATGTAGAAAGAATTTTGACAATTTAACCGCTCAAATAATCGTTTGACATAAAAAAAGAAGGTCTGACCAATACAAGTTTATACTACTGTAAAGTTCGATAACGATCTTCCGCACAAATCTCGCAACAAATTCCGCTGTCATTACCTTTCCAATGAGCAAGGGGTATTTGGTGATTCGTTGCATGGGTTTGATTAAAAATGAGCTAAGCGGCATTCCTTTGGTCCTGGGATCTTGTTGGCATCGTTGAGCCACTTCGACGAATGAGGGATTGGTTTCGGTGAGCCGTTGTAGATAGACCGCCGCCGATATCTGACAGCTGCAGAATCTCACGTACGCCGACATTCGTGGAATCTAATTAATCATAGTATTTTTTTTTATTGGGTATTGAAATGACTATTTTAAAAGGGTTTTATAAGCTTACGTTTTCGCAGAGAATATCACCGATCATTCGGACGACTCCACCTTCGCTGTTGTCACGTCGGATCCTCAACGTTCTATATCAGGGTGAATTTATTTTGGTTGAGAAACGGAATTGGAAACGGTTAATGTTTGATTGACGTTACCTCAAAAAACTGTCGTTGCAAGCTATTATGTCCCGCCAGTTTATGAATATTTTGTCGACTTCGTTCACTGTCAATACCATGCTGGCTAATAGTGGTTTTTCGAAAACCTACAGTAAGTATGAACGTTAATTTTTAAAACTTTCGGTTAAACTTCAAATAATAACGATAATTGCAATTTAAAAAAAAAAGTAGTTAAAAATTTTGAAAAATTAAATTTGAATCACAATGATAATTAAAAAAAGTCAAGCTAACAAAAAAATGAATTTTCTTATCAATCTTTTACCTCGTGCACAAGCTGCATATCCACGATATAAGCCTCCTCGGTAACGATAAGTTCCTTAATGTACTCCTGCCTCTTTCTTTCCATCGGATCGAGTTGTTGGGCCATCGTGTTCTCGGCTCTCGAGAAGTCGTTGACTAGGCACGCGCACGTGTGTTTCGTGGGTGTGAGATATCGTGAATTTTTTTTAATGCGGTTTCGCGGGGAGGAACGATATAAAAAAGGAAACAAAAAAAAGAAGAAGAGTTTTGGCTGCAGATAATGATCTGAAGTGACTGAAAGCTGCGGACGCTTTGTTTTTTTTTTCGTTCTTTCCCCTCGCGAGGCAGCAGCGCGGGTAAAACTGTGTCAAGTTAAAACCGGCGTCGGCGTGCGCCGAGCGCGCGCGGCGAAATATCGATCTTTTGGTTTATCTTTAATTTAGCATTGCTGCTGCTGTGCTGCCTCGCTTCCCGACTTATGGAGCATGTAGGATTTTAAATTTAGAGACGGGTCACGAATAAACATTGCGAATTCTGTCGTCATGATTAATTCAATTTTGTGATGATGATTGAAATAATAATAATGAAAAAAATATATCATTTCACGTTTTTCTGAATGTTGAAAAATATTCTTGCTCGTAATTTTTTTTTTAATGCTTATAGGATACTTCAGATCTTGCATAAAATATGAATAATTACTAACTATTTACTACGATTATGAAAGTAGATATTTAAAAAACTACTATTGTATAATATAATTTTTTCTGTCGTAATTAGCTACTTAAAAAAAATTCTTTTGCCAATAAACATTAACTTGATTCACAGTGTAAACTGTGAATATCAAAAATTAATAACACAAGATACAAAAAAAATGCAAATTAAAAAAAAACCAAAAGAAAAAGTAGTAAAGAGAAAATGTAATTCAAGTCCATTGCGTGCACTGATTGTGTTTTTTTTTCCTTTTTTATTAATATCCGACAATACAACGAGAAACAATATGTATAAGTCTTGCATTGATAACAATCTCAGGATAGCGCTACACGAATAATTGTTATACATAATTACAATATCTGTAAGTGTATATATTCAAAGTACACGTAGTAACCACGCCGTTGCAAAACTTTTTTTTTCCTTTTTTTTGCGTTTACACCTCTCATAGCCCTTTTTTTCGCTTCGTTATTATATTCATTAATTATTAATATTTCATCATTATTATTCTTCATTATTTATTTTTTTTTGCATCATTTTTTCCCATTTTTACGATATAGAAAAATTTTCACCAGGCAAATTTCTCCATTTGTTCATTTTTATTTATTCATTTGTTTTTTTTTCTCTCAACTTTTCGTCATTGTAAGTCCTCTACAGTTTTTCTTTTTAAAAACATAACACGTATATATAATATAGTTCTTTCATTAATGCTGCCGTGTGTGTATATTTTTTTTTGCTCTCTCGCCTTTTTCACACTCTCTCGCTCTCTAATAATTTTATAAATAAGTTATGCGTTAATATTGTTCATTATTGCACGTGTCGAACGATTTTTTTTTTTTGGGTTTTGAGGTGATTGGGGGAGGTGAGAGGCGATGAATTATTACACACTCGTGTGTTGTGCGGCTCGCGAACTCATTTTTTTTTTTGCATTCTCGTGCGTCTAGCCATTTATTATTTTGTTTTTTTTAATAGCGTACAAATTTGGATTGCCAGCGCGGGATAATTGTGTGTTTTATGCTCAGCGCGAGACTCCTTAAAAAACGTTCATGAGTAGCGTGTTTTTTTATTATCGGGAAGACCTCCACTATGAGTATTAACGTATATGTCACTGCTAATTTATAGTCGAGTGGTTCGTTTCTTTATTTTTTTTAAAGCTAAGCAATGGCGACGGTGATTTTTTTTTTATTTTCGACAGCTTGATTACATCGTGATTATTTAACTCTGGCATCTTAATTTAAGTACTTATTATACACAACTCAATTGTCTTTGCGCTAAAGCAGTTTCTACAGTCGAGAGATTACTTTTTTTACGGCGGCGCTTTTCGTTTTTTTTTTATACTTGCTTGTTTTTCTTTAATAACGTTATGCACGGAAGTCAACTCTTCGAACTCTTACACTGATAGTTTTTCGTCGAGAAAATTCCGATTTAAAAATTGCGATATTTATTCATCAATGTTCATGAAACATATTCTTTAAAAATAGCCGGTCGAATCGATCAGTGCTCCCCAAAAATAAAAGGTAGACGTCGATATAATCGGTGTAAAAGTTCTACGCAGTTGAGCGTCCCGAATTGTTCTTTTTTGTAGCGAAAAAGCGCGAAGGAAACGGAAAAGAGTCTCGATGTATCGAATTCAGGAGTAACTATTTAGCAAACTCTCTATATACTTGTTTATAAATAATTTACATAGTCTCCTCCCCTCATTGTTTTTCTTTCGTCTACGATGTCTAGCTAGCGAAATGTGATTTTTTTTTCATTTTGCGCGTTGTATATAAATTCGTGATTCTTTTTTTTTAATTATTATTATGACGATGTCTTTGCTATAACCTTTCTACTCGCGCGTGTATGTATTGTTATTAATTGTATCTCTGTCTCTCTCTCTGTTTTACTAATGAGGTTTTTCTCTTTTATCTCTCTGCAATTAATTTATATAATGCGTCTCTTCTCGTTTAGAATCAAAGTGGTCACAAGAGTGCACAAAAGTGAACTTTATCAGCAAGTTGACTTTTATTTTAATTTTGAATTGTTTATAATACTCTTTGTTTTAGTTATTTATTTATTGTTTGGTTTATTTTTTGGTACAAGATATGTATATTAATTTAACATTCTTCACTTGTTTATTCGTTTAGTTTAAATTGTTTTATTTTTCATATTCATAATGATTAACCAATTACGCACTCCGTAAAAAAAAAAATTGAATTCTTCTTGTCCATTAATTGTGGTTTGGTTTGTTTTTGTTTCTTTCTTTCGATGCGAAAGAAAATTTGCAAAGTGATTTCGGAAAAGTGAGTTTCATTATAATATAATCAATATAACATTATAATTACAATAACAACAAGAGCGAAATAAGAAACGATTGTATATAACTTTGACGATCATTCGGAAATCACTTTTTAACTGATTTGTTTCATTTTGCTTCTTTTTATTTTAAAGACTCACTCACGTATACATCATACAAAAAATTTCAGATGAACACATAGAAAAGGAACAAGTAATGGGAAGATAAATTTACAAGTTTTTTTTTTGTAGAATAAAGTTCTAATTTGAATTTTAAAGTATTTTGATGTGTTCCCATGTTTTTTTTCTTTATTTATCTCATTGTATAGAGTCGAGGGTTTAAAATCAAATGAACTTTCAAAAAGTGGGGGGCATATATCTCCTATTGTTTATACAGCTTATACATTTCACTATTATCGTTACATAATATTACAACATGTCACTATTTTTGTTTTATTACTGCGAACAATGGCGTTTATATTCCTTTTTCTCATATACAATTGTCACGGAACAAATCTACTGTTCGTTCAATTTTAAACAACTCGACGGAACGAAGTGTATAAGTGTATACTGAAAAAAATTTTTTGGATGGAAATCAATTACATTGTTTTTTTGTTGCATTCGGCTACAATATTCTAAACTCATATACAACAAGTGACGTGCACAAAACAATTACGAACAATCAATGTTCTTTCCAAAAAACATTTTTCAGCGTTTGAAACAATGCAATTTACAGTGACGCAAGTGAACAAAAACCAACGAAAACAAGTAAGCTGTAGATTTATGTAAATGTATAATCGATTAAAGAGACATTTATTCTATAATCAATGTATGTCCAACTGCTGTGCGAACCTCGCGACTTCAAGTCGGAGGTGGGCTGAGATTACATCTTTCATTTTATTACTTATTCACCATAATAATAATTATAATGATAATAATAATGATTTACTTCATGATACTGGGATACTTTTATGCTTTTCTTTCTTTTTTTTCTTTGGTATTACAGTGACAGCGTGTATATATATATACTTTAATATCTTAATTATTATTTTTATATATATCGCGGCGCCAGGATAAATCTGGCCGACCGAAGAGGAAAAACCAATCGTTAAATACGTATTATGTTAACGGAGAAAAAAAAAGAAACACGTAAACGTCAACAGCTTTTCGACTATTCGTAATATAATAACGCTTGCTCTTTTATTATTATTCATTTCTATCTTATTTTTTGAAATATATATACCAGAATTCCACAGTTTTACAGCGTTTGGCGATTCAAAAAGTAAACGACGATACATTTTTATGTATATATCTGGTCTTCATATAATATTCGACATTCGAGAAGGCATTTCTTATACATTATATTAGTCGTTATACAATTTTTTTTTCTCAACTGCAAGATTCATTTGTTTCTGTGATCGATTCTATTAATCAACTACATATACGTCGTCAGCGACATACCTTTCGCTCATTAAACACACTTTCTCTCTCTCTTTCTCTCGCATATCTGTCTAATCGGAGATTTCTCAGTGTCATTCTTGCAATCTAATGCAGCGACGGGGGTTTTACAAGCTATGTGCAATTTCTCGACGACAGATTTTCGTCATTACTTCATTTCAAAAAGGTATATCATTGTCTTTTTATTTTGTGTCAAGGCTGTACATGTATCTCGGTGTATAATTCGATAAAAAATATATATAATACTTCACTGTAAATACACTTTTATGGCATCGACGATAAGAAAAAATTAAATCTAGCAAAACTAAAATACCTGTGTATCTATTCAAAGAAAGAAAAATATATATACGTATCTGTATATGGCACTATTTAAACTTTCTTTCGCAATGAAACTTCGTTATTCCGTCTTTACTGTAAACTTTTTTTCTTTTTTTCAGAAAAAAAAAATTAATGCTTCAGAGTATTACGTAATTATCATAAACGTGTGCCCTTTATATAAATACTAAATTTTAATACTATATAACATTTGATTAAATATACATATACTCTGCTCTTGCTGTAAATATCATCGTCTTTCTCGAAAAAAAAAAAAAAAATTGTACAATAAATGCAATTCATTTATTGCAAAAAAGCCTTGTTAAAACTTTCAGCTATACCATTTGGTGCGAATTGTCAAAGGAAAAACGAAAAGCTGTCGTTGAGTTATACGTTGAGATTCTGGAGTATTTTATCGTCTCTAAAAAGGGGTTTTTTATTCGTTTGCTCGCTCGTTAACAGACTCTGCTAGTGTATTAGTTTCTGAAAAAAAGGTCTGACGAGAGCACACTTTTTTCTTTAAATTCATTTGTCATTTTTTTCTTCATCTCTTGAAGATTTTTACAAATTCAGAAAAATATTATTGTCATTGTCGAACGAAACTATCGCAACTGATAGACTTGATTCTTAAAATGACTTGAAAGCAATTTTGAATAAAAAAAATTTCGTTTTTATTATTGTTTGAAGCGTCGGTAATTCGAATTAATAACGAAACATTGCATTTACACCATAAATTATTAAGATAACTAATAAAAAACGCAACGCACTTACAATTAAATAAATATACAATTGAACTAGTACAAGAAAGTCAATATAACTTTCACGTAAGATTTGACTTTGGAGAGATAATCGCTGAGGTTATTTATAATTTTTCAAACCATTAAAAATGCAAATATTTACATAAAAGGTAATACACGTACCGACAATCTACTCAACATACAATCAAAAATCATTCAATAATTAATATATCTATACATCAATAAAATTATTTATCTCAATTTATACAAAAGATTCATTAATAGATAAATGAGAATTTTCTCAGAAACCTCTCTCCACCGCTCAAAGCTTCTGTCAAATGATCTTTCGAAAAGAAATCCTCTTTTTTGTTCATACAAATGACATCGAAGATGTAAAAAAAATTCCTCTTCGCAATCGACTCTCTCGCGAACGATAAAAAATTTCAAGACAAGAGATACAGTGGGGATCGACGTCACAAAAAACTTCTAATTATCTAACGAACGAATCTTGAAAACAATGAAAAATATTTAGACGTTATTGCCTGCTTTTATCGCCAGGTACACATACACGTGAGTATTTAATGAGTTTTGCACGCTCATTCGCCGCAACATATACGCATGGGAGGAAGAAATTTATTGCTAACCTACGTCTTACTCTCGAACTATTGACTTCGTGTGTTGATTAAACTTAGGCCATCGCGTCAACATTCATAACATTACTTAATTTTTTTTTTGCTTTACTTTTATCTACAAACGAATTCTGTATAAACTAGAACAATGATATATTACATCAGCGTCCCTTCCCAAACAACGTTTAACAATTGTGTATTAATGGATGGACAAAAAACTAAACGTTCGCTTTTCTTTTCTATCTACGGTATAACAATGAGGAGAGATTATGGCAAGTGCAATGTAACAAGAGTGACTTCGATCCAAGCTGCCAAGCTCTCATACTGTATATCTTGCCTTGTTATTTTTTCGCTCTCGAGTCTACGACGACGAAGAAGAAGAAGAAGAAGGGAAAAAACAAACGCGAAAGAAGGAGTTTCAACAACAATGATCCCTGCACTCTATGCATCTCTTGTACTTGTTATACATTTGTGTCGCGCTACTATTTAAGAGAAAACTGCGTCAGTTCACCCTCGCCGTTTTGTTTTTTTTTCTCTTTATCTATATGTATGTACAGAACGCAAAAAATTCGTCTCTCTCAATCTCGCTCACGAGGTAACAAAGCTTTTTTTTTTTCTGTTTGCACATGCACACGTGACAATAATAATCTTCGACGTTTAGCCCCACATACAATAAATATGCGTGTGTGTGTGTGTGTGTGTGTGTTTGTCTGTGTTATAATCTTCTATTCATTTTTCTTTTACTTGAAATGTGAGTACATGTGTGTGTGAATGTGGAAAGGCTCGGCAGTTTTGCTTCATGGTTTTTTTTGCACGCAAAACAAAAAATAGACAAGAAAAAAAAAATAATAACACGCGTTGACGTCGGTCACGAAGCGCATCACACTCTGCCATCATGATGAGAAAGAGGAAACAAAACACCCGCCACCTTCGGATCTGGCTGCAGCAGTTAAACACCAATTGGCGCTGCTGCTTTGCTGTTCAGTGTCATCGTCGTCGTTGTCGTTGGTGTCGTTCAATCTCCCTGAGCTGCGAACCAGACGAGCCAATTTTTTTTCCGCTAATCTCTCTTTTCTCTCTGCTTTGTTTTGTTTTTCTTTTTTTTTTTTGAACGTATGTAACGTTGTGTCTGTGTGTCTATAGGCGCAAACATTCAAGCGTGTGTCGCGCGAGCAAGAAATGAAAAAATTGTCTTTTTTTTTCGTCGACGGCAGATGCTCTATTTCGGATCCTCTTACGCTGCGTGAGTTATGTGAAAAAGCACAGGCCAAAGAACACATTCATTAGTTAACTGGAATTTATGCTGCAGCCAGCTGTGTGACGCGCGTATTGACATCTTTGCGATTGAATTTTTTTTTTCTGGTTGTTTGATTGATTTTGGCTGGATGACAATACGCGCGTGTCGCTTTTTTGTTTGTTTCATTCGTGCACTGCGAAAAAGCCATGCGGTTGACTCCGGTGAAAAGAAGAGTATAATCGAACGGAAATGAACGAAATTATAATATTTGTGTCAGTTTTTTTTTGTTTATGCATGTATTCTATTCTATTTCTTTTTCACTGCACTATGTGACTAATAATTTCTATTGCTTTTTTTGCATTGAAGTCAACCATCTGTTTTTTTCTATGGTGCATTTATGCACTGAGAATGGCAGTTTGAAAGCTTTATAATTTTTTTCAAATGAAATTTAAATTATTGTAGACACCTTTCTCAATATTATTATACTAATAATTATATTTTTTTTCATCACAAATTTTTAAACTTTTACAAACTTATCTTACAAATTGGCACTGATAATAGTGCTTTCTTTTTTAACTTCAACTAAAAATTCTAACTAAGCTTTGACATTCAACATCAACAAAATTACTTTGTGAATTTACAGAATGATCGATAATTCGAAATGGATGACTTTGATTAATTAAGCAATGAGTCTAAGCATGAAATTGATATGATTTAGATGAAATGAGCGTCATAGTAAACATATGTGAAATTACTGCTTTAAATATTGATCTTGTATTCTAATGTTACATCAAAACAACGTCTTGCCATTGAATTTATCAAATCAAAGTATATAGAAGACGAAACTTATAATAAACTACATTGAAAACTGTTTTTTTTTTTATCAACACACAAAAATTTACAATTTCAAATATAATTCTGAAATAAAGTGAATATTTACAAAGGAGTAAAAAAAAAATAAAAATTAGAGCTCAACAGAATACAAATACAAGATATTATTGCAAGCTTACACACACTTTCTTTTTCTCAAGTGATGAGTGTTGTATGAGAATGTATTGTATACATGCACCCACGATTAAGCAATTTTAAAAAAAAACACCGACGTGGAATTTTCAGTGTACACACAAATGAAGCTTTTTATTTTCATAAAACATCATCGATCGATAAAAAAGAAATAATAATAATTTACGACACCAAACAATAAACAAACAAAAAAAAAAAGAAAACAACAACGACTAGCAACTTGAGTCAGCGTAAGTTTACAGAGTTAGAGTTTTTGTGAGCCTGCAGCGTTAATAAGCTTTAACATTATTTTTTATTTATCATCCAACTTATTCGAGAAAGATTATTTCCTAGCGAGCATACACGTGTATTTCTGTTATTAAAGTTAATTTCTGTGGTAATTCGACGAGTATACAAGAGTCTTAATTATATAATCTACATGGAACATGATAAAACGCATCAAAATTAAATTAAAATTCAAATAAAAATCATAGGAAGAGATAAAATTAGCATGATATATCAAAAATTATATGAGTGTCAATGATGATAATACAAAATTATAATTGGTGAGTAGGGTGGGTAAGGGAGACCGACAAACTGTTTTTTTTTTTTTAGATTATTCGTTAAGAGCTGTAAAATTACTCCTTCACACAGTCTAAAACATCGTGTGGTATAACAATAGTCAAAGGAATGCTGGTAATGAGTGCCGATATTGGTTAACCATTTACAATAAGAAAATCGATGCCTCATACATGGCATCGCATTCGTATTCAATATACGTCTGTCTGTCTCGCACGAGAAGCAAAAATTTTCAAAGCTCAAGAAAATTGTACATACGAGCGCGGTTTACTACGTGGATTGAAGAGCGATTTAATGAGTCAATGCACGCGACAGTGAATGAATGTCTGCTCAAAACAATAAATAAATTATAGCTCATCTATCTACGCTAGCTTTGATGATCGCGAATACGATTTAAATATAACTTTGGTATATCAACAGTGAGGAGCTTAAGTCTTTTGCTCGAAAAATGCAGGTTACGACATTTACACTCAGAAGTAAAGATAAAAAGAGAAACTTTAGTCAATTTTTTTTTTCACAGCAGTTATAAAAATATGCCAAGAGTGAGGCAGAGTGAAATAGAAATTGCATTTTGTTCGAGATTGAAAAAGCAAATTACACAGACTCAAACTCGTCAATACAAAACCTAACTAATCAACGACTAAAGTTCATCAACGGTACTTTTTTTTTTTTTAGATTTTTTTAAAGATCTCTACTTACACATTGGTGAGACGTAGTTGCTGGGAAAGACGCCGGACAAACCGTTCAGCTCGCCGCGCCACCACGAATCTTCGTCCTTAGATAATACCACGATCACGTCACCTTTCTCGAAACTCAACTCGTCCTCGTTTTGTGCCTTATACGGGTACAGTGCCATTACCTTCTCTGTTAAACGAATAAACGTTAACTTTATTAAATATACGAATCTATATCAGAGAAACGAATATGATTCAGATACTAACCAGCGAAGGGATCCATCGTTGGGGAATCTTGATATCTGTGAGACACTGGCGTGCTGCGATTACTGCTGCTTTGTAGAAGTTTTACGTATGACGCTGGGAACCAGCCGACTTGCTTCTTCTTTCCTCGTGCCTGTAAATGCACAAACGTATAAATACGCGTTTTGAATTTAATAAAAAAAATCAAAGAATATCAAACGATGCTTACCTGTAATTCACCTTCCCACCAGCCAGACTCGTGTTTCCTGCGTACGGCGATCAGCTGGCCCTTCGACAAATCCAATTGCTCGATACTCGTCGCCTTGTAGGGTGCGATAACTTGCACGATGTCGGGCTTTCGTTTCTATAAAAAACGAGACGATCGTGTTAATCAAAATCGTTGAAAGTGATATGTTTAATTTACATCGAGTACGTACAGCTAAAAAATATTAAACTACTTGTAAAAAAATACATACAACATCTAGACAATATTGCGGTAACAAGCGTTTTTTGTTAGCTAATTTTTTTTTATCGAATTTCTAGTATCTTTCTTTTTTTTTTCCTTCTCACGTATGACAATTACCTTTGATGTGTACTGTGTTGTGGTAGAGCGTGGAGCCAACAACAATTGCCATCGAATATGTCCATACGAGCGCACGCGGCAAAAAAAAGGCCATAAAATGTTCACATGTTATAAGGAAAGCCAAACGCAAATACAAGACTCAAAAAAGATATGTAATATATAGATATATATGTATGTAATGATAATAATAATAATAAAACTCGGCACAATAATGCACATGTGTTGTTATGCATACGCCAAATATCGAAAATATCAATATGTGTTCCACACAGAAAAATACGAATCGTAAATGAAAAAATATTGGAAATATCGTGGAAGATTATTGGAGACGGTTGCGATGGTTTACCTGCGAAGCGGACATAGCAGCAAAGTCTGGCAATTCAGCACCATCCTCGGCCTCGGCTATTTCCTCGAGCTGTTCGGCCGTTTTTTGCTGCTTCGGGGGTGAGGGTGATTAGCGTGAAATAAAACGTTGGATTGTGTTAAGCTTTTTTTAGTTACGCACTACGACTAATGGTAGAATTATCTTTCTTTTTTTTTATTGTCACAATTAGCTTACGGGACACGTGTTAATGTAACGTGCACAGTTTAGCATGGGATTGTGAGGAAGAACTTGCGAGAAATTCGATTTTACATCACTTGAGCTCTAGAATGCAATTTTTCAGTGAAGACGAAATTTTGTATCGATTCTCTCGCAAATCATTTGTTAATGATTTTTTTTTGGCATTGATACGCACTGGCTGGTCTTGTGTATTAATAGCAGTGTCAGCAGTGTCACTCAATTCTTCTGGTTTTTGATCTTTTGGTGCAGCTTGCTTAGCAGCAGTCTAAGAGTAGGTGATGTGACGTACACATGAAGACAAAACATCAAGTGAGTTGTGCACAAAATGGTTATGAGAATCGTGAAAAAAAACATTTTTGGACAGGGTGTCTTGACTGACTGACAGTTAACCCTCGAAAACTTCACTATAATGTGCAAGTGCACTACGTGATTAAGAAAACAGAAAACAGAACTAATAACGGATAAGACGGATTTTTTGCGTAGAATATTAGTGTTAAAAAATCCAAGTGCAAACATGAGTAAACAGTAGTAGTAATCGAACACAAAACCATCACCTTGAAAAAAAACAGACACCCTGTAACATAAAAATCTGGAAAAATAATAACTCACCTGATTAGGCATGTCGTATTTCTCGACGTAATTCGATGGGAATATACCCGTTCGATCGCCAATAACACCGGTCCACCAATCGTTTTCCTTCTTCGTGACAAGTATGATCTCGCCGTGATTGAAATTTAGATCGCCGGCTTCGCTCGAGTCGTACTGATACAAAGAAATATAATACTCGTTGAGGCCGTTACCAGGAGCTGCCGTTGCGTCCTGGCCATTGGTCACTTCAATCTTCACGTAAGATTTGGGGAACCAGCCGACACTTTGATCGCTCGATTGCCCATAACACCACACATCCTGTGCAAGAGTGAAAATTCATTAAATAACGTACTTTTCTAATACAAAATACGATTTTTAATTGCTAGAATCGAAATAATTACTTGTTGCTCCTTGATTGTAACAGTTTCTCCTTTGCCGAATGATAAGTGCCCCTCAGTCGTAGGTCGATATTGATAAAGTGTCGTTGCTTTGAGGTTGCACAGCTGTCCTTCACCGAGTTTTGGTGTGGCGGGTTCGACGTGAGGACCTTCGCCCACAGCAGAACCGGCGTCTGATAGATTTTCAGGAACTTCCGCAATTCCTCTGTAAAATCCAAGTTTTTTTTTCGTAAAAATTATAGATGAAGAGGAGAGTCTACTGTTTCGATTGATATTTACTCGAGTGTTCGTTTTTCTAAGCTATCTTGATGGACAAATGGATCAGCCACGACGGGCTCGGCTTCAACCGGCTCAATAGGCTCAACATACGATTCTGGAAACCATCCTGTGTGACCGCGAATCTCACCTGCCATCCAGCCGGGTTCTGCATTTTGCACTGGCGGCACCTGATTGACGATTTATTGTTAGATTCTTGAATACATGTTCAATAAAAATAAATCACTTACGATAATAATGTCTCCAGGCTGGAATGAAATTTCGTCCTGATTTCTAGCAACGAATTCATACAGTGCTCTGAACTTTTTGCCACCGCTCTCTTCCGCCGTAGTGGCAGCAGCGGCACTCGCAACAACCGTAGCAGCAGTGTCAGTAGGCCAAGAGTCGACGTCGATTTCCTCGGCGTTGCCGGAGTCGCCCCATGCGTCGTCTCCCCAAGAGGCCGCGGCAGCAGTGAAACCTCCTTTCGCTTGTTTTTCGCGCATCTCCAGAACTTTCTCCTTCTTTTCCTCGAATGTCACCAACAATTCCTTGCAGTTATCCACCAGCACTCTCATCTCGTCTTTCAAATCGTCCAACGCTTTGTTGCTGTTTTCCACCTCCTGTTCCTTCTCCGCTACTTCCTTCTTCAGCTCCTCAATTTTGTCCTCCAATTGCTTGATTGCCATCTTCTTGTTCGCCACAGCCAGTTTGTGTGCTTCTTGACCAGCCGCGTCCTGGGCTTTACTCTTTGCTTCCAGTTTAGCTTTTTCTTGGCTGCAGGCGAGTAATCGTTGATTCTGTTCGCGAAGCTTATTCTTTAATGCTGACATTTCTTGGAGTTGCTGGTCTCGCGTCGTTCGCATTCCATCGATCGTTGTTTTGACAGTTGACACGCCTACGCGCGTGTCGCAAATTTTCTGCGACAGTTCCTTCACTTTTTCGTTCTGCAAAATAATAAATGAAAATTTGTGGTTAAATTAGCTTATCTAGCAAATCGATTATTTCAAATAAATAATGATACGTTACCAGAGTGCCTAATTCGATGGTTAACGTCTGATTCTTTGCTTTTAGTTTCAAAAGAGACTCCTGTTCTTGCTGACGCCTTGTCTGCAGTTCCTGCAACTTTTGTGTCTCCCATTCTAATTGACGTTGCCTCTCCATTTCTCTGCAAAAAATAGATATTTTCATTTACGTTCATTAGCGACGCTTACAACTATACGATCGACTTACTTTCTCGCGGCTTCTTTTCGTTCCTGCTCACGTCTCCTCTCTTCCTCCTTTTGTTCTTCCAGTTCCTTCTGTCTCATCATTTGTTGATCCAATTCCGCTTGACGACGTCTCTCTTGCTCCAGTCTACAATACGATATGAAAGTTGAAATGCACACGGCAAAAGTATTAAACTACCACGTATCGACCGATAAAAATCTATTACCTTTGCTTTTCTCGCTTCTCAGATTCTTCCCTCTCTTTTCGTTCCCGCTCTTCCTGCTCTTTTCGCTGGACTTCCATCAGTGCTTTTCGCCGTCTATCCAATTCCGCTTGACCTTTGTCGAAGTTCTCCTTTCGTTTGTCCTCGAACGAAGTCTAAAAGGGGCAACAACAAAAAAATGGTTCACATAATTGTCATTAGAGCGTACGACGAGAATGCGTATCGATTGCATACCTGTGGCATGCCAGCTAATGGATCAATATTATCGGCAACTCCTTGAGAGGAGACGGAACTCTGGCGCTGTCGTCTGAAAGTCGGCGGAATGAGATCCGGAGGAAGAGACGTGGATATCACTTCGCCAGCCTTTGCCATGTCACATAAATGCATTGCTAGGACGAATTCTTCACAGCCTAATCGGCCGTCTGAATCCATATCTGACAAAGCCCTGTGCATACGAACATAAATTTGACCTTTAAATATTTTAAGATATGGAACTGAAAATTGATTCACGGATGAATGGATGTGAATGCTTTCTGATCGAATAATAAATTTTACAGAAACATAAATATTAACTGAAAGTAATATAAAGTTGAAGCTCAGAACCGCGCGATTAGTGGTTGCCGACTCATAATTTCGAAACGCAAAGACGATCTTAGAAAAAAAAAATCTCACTCACCATATTTGTGCAAGGATAGCTTGAGGCAGCTGCGACTGAACCATGATGTTCCTAGCCTGAGGTCCCGAAAGATATCCCGACCTGGTGCGATCCCACGTGTTGAAAAGCTGCGTGTACTTGAGCTTCGTCTGATGAGGCACAGCCCACTCTTGCGGCGAAGTGACTCCGGTACCCGAGTGTTGACTGTCGACGGAGCCGCGATGTTGTTGCAAATCACCAACGCCGATCAAACCTCGTTGCTGCATATCTATCGACGCGCGATGTTGCATATCGATCGAGGCACGATGCTGCTGTTGCATGTCGATGGAACCGCGATGCTGCGAGTCTACCGAGCCCATACGATCTATGCTCGGTGGTCTTGCCGTTGTGCTCAGTGGCGTGCTCGTCGACACCGGCGTGTGGATTATACTACCGTTCATCGTACTCGCTGGCAATGGTGTCACTGGTGGTGTTATTACTGGCGGCACTCCGGCTATCATGCCGTTTCCTGAAAATTCGTTTTAAAAGCGAATGTTTACGTCGATTTTTGCTACGATAGTGAATGTAAAAGAGCTTTGAATAATGCATAGCTCCTGCTACTTATAGAGGATATAAAGGATTCTTTCACAAAGTCTCTTAAGAATTTTCTTTACGACGCTATAAAATAAAGAATGCAACCTGTTCTCAAATTATCAAGGCCAAAAAGTATGTCAGATCGTAAATAAACCTCTACAGACGCTAAAGAACTCGTAGCCGGCATCAATTACCTGCAACGGGCGGCACAGCAGTAGGCCCAGCGACCATTGGAGGCACGGCAGCAGCCATCGGAGGCACTCCTGCGACCATCGGCTGTACACCGACCATAGGTTGAACCATAGGTTGAACCATCGGCTGAATACCCGGTTGCACCATCGGTTGTACCATTGGCATAACCGGCTGCTGTACCATTGTCATACCAGTGGCCATCAACGGAACAGTTGGAACTCCAGTTGCTGGCATCGTCGGTGCCATTGTCGACATCGGTGGCATCGCTTGACCCATCGCGAAGGCCGTTTGTGGCGCCGGTGCTGTGTTCATTGGTGCGATCGGTGCTACTGACGCTACTGGTGGTGCACCTATTGTGTGAAAGTTGTTTTAGTTGCTGTTGCGGATTAAAATGTCTTTACTGGCGACGAAGCTTTTATACACTTAATCGAGAGAAAATCTTGCCAAAGCTCTGGCGAAATTAGCACGTTAATCATGAAATAATACTCGAAACACATACATGTAGATAGTTATTACATAAAAAAAGAAAAACAACGACACAAAACTTCAACGCTGGGACGTTGTTAGTCATGATCGTAGATGTGATTGAACAAAATGTATGTTTTACTTGCACTGACAAAAATCACGGCCTTTTTTTGACGAAAAATACTAATCTACTTGAGTTTCGAGTGCTTTTGAAAGTAATAATTGCTATTCAGATTTCGTGTCATCGTGATGATTAAACTAAGACGTTGTTTTTGCCAGTGCATCGTATCAAAGCTATACACTAGCTGTAAAAAAGATGTTTTTTTTAATTCGCTTCAGCACAAAAAGATAGAAAAGAACGTAACAGCACGGGTGACAAAGTCATACTAAGATTTGTTAAAGCAACTGGCAAAAAAAGAAAAACAAAAATTATTATGTTCAAGCTTATAAAAATTGAAGTGTGAAAGTTGTACTGTAATATCCCCAATTCAAGTGTGTGTACCTTCCGACATTAACAGATCGAATAAATCTGTAAAAAAAAAGAGGCAGACGTGTCAGCGAGTGTGTTGATATCAAATAAAGAAAAGTCATTTTATAACAGTGTTTTTCAAGAGAAATAAATCATTTGCTAGATATATATTTATTTGTACGATTGAAATGTCATTCGCAAGCCATAAAAATTCAATTCCCAACCGTCGATCAACTCTCAAAAGCAAATCGAATCGCGTAGGGTATTATTATGCATTTGAATTTCCTGGCCTGAAATGTCATTGCAAACTATCGATAATAATCAAGAGCCGGGATAAATCGACAAAACTCACCCATATTGGAAGTGGCGGTAGGCATCGGTTGAACCATTTGAACTGGTGGAGCCATCGGTGGAACAATTGGTTTGACTGGTGATGCTGCTGCTACTGGACTATTTGGAAACGACGGTGGTAGTGGCTTTGGTGGTGGTCCTGTTGTCGGCACAAATCCCGCTCCTATATTTTTATTCGCTTGTATCAATCTTTCGTTAATTTTAATTGTCGAGATTTTTACGCTAAAAACGAAGAATTACCGCGGAAGCAATGCGTATCGCGCGGCTTAAAATAATTCGTCGACAGCAAGCTATAATATTGGCAATTTGCTTAATTTACTTAAGATTATAATGTACAGATAATAATTTGAAAATTGAGATACAAAGAAAGTATGTAGCATATGCAAGTTTGAAAAAATATTTATAGCAAGCTATTATCAAAACTACTTTTTGTTTACTTTAAATTTATAGTGTATTAAAAATGTCTAGCTACGATATATATCGAAAAAAAGTTGTATCAAAGTAAGATAAAAGTCAACGATACGCAAAGCAGCAACAAAACTTTCGTACTGATATACGAGTGTTTTACAAATTTTTGTCTTTTTTATTTTGCAAAAACAATAATATATATAAATCTGGAAAAGAATACAAAAGTTTCACACAATAAAGGAACATTTAATCAGACACAATTATACTTTGTTTTATCAAACTTTCAAACAGTTAGAACATTAAAGTAAAGAGACATAGAAAAATATGAAATATATACTTCACGCGTTTTGTCCAACATTTTTTTTTCTTTTTTCGAAAAAAAAAAAATCAATTGAAAAAGTAAATCAAAGATCGAGTATGTGTATCCTTGTCTGTAAGTATGTGTATGTATGTGTGTTCGTCTAGTCGTTTGTTGTGTATAATCTAAACAGTTCGTTCGTTGTCAATTTAAATGACGCTAACAGTCGAAACATACCGATACTGTCAGGAGGTGTTGGTCTTTGCGGAGTAGTGCCGCTTTCGACCTTAGCAGCAGAGTCTCCTTTTTATTGTGCAGCACGGAACACACACAGCATTTTTTTTTTGGACAAGAAAACAAAAAGAAAACAATCGCAGAAGCGTTAAAAGCAATTCCCTTTTTTTCTTTCTATACATTTTTGTGACACGCACAATTAATTAATATCATCGAGAAAAAAATGAAATAATTGCGTGCGTCGTGTCACATTTGAATGTGCATTTATTCCTGGTTTTAGAAAAAAAAATTGAAAGGCTATTTAGTTACGAGAAAAGAAAATTCAGCATCTGAAAAAGTATAAGTATTTATAGCTTTTTGAATGCTGTGGCGGCAAAAACTGCGATGCTATATATTGAAAAAAAACGCAGCTGATTCGAGAACAACATTAACGAAACGGATGATTAGAATTTATGACTGATGCTGTATATATATGATTGGATGATTGTTATGATATCGCAGAGAATCGTTACATCGAACATCTACTTGATTAAACAGAAAAAATGAATTATTTACAAGTATATCGCTTAATGTTATTGTAATCTATTGTAATATTATCTTATAAATCTACTGATGAAGTATTATAATTGATCAAAAAAAATCTACCAAAAAGAAAAACAAACAATTTCCTCATCAAAATCCATTATAAAGATAACGATGAAAAGAAAATTCACAAGAAACCTTCAAAAAAACACATTACAACCAAAAACACAAAAAAAAACGAACAAAGTCGAACAGAAAAAAGAGTAAAAGAGCAGCACATGAGAGATGAGAGCTGACATATCAAGCCTCATGTATGACAGAGAGAAAGAGAGAAGAACATATCGATTTTATCGACGACGTGTTTAGAACAGAGTGAAAATAAGAACAGATAATAAATAAAGTATACTCAGGCTGCTTGAAAGAAAATAGAGAGAGATAGAGAGACAGAGACACGAGCCACTAACATACCGGTGATATAAGTAGGTGGTGGTCGAGCAGGAGGTGGCTTTGACGGTGATGTGTTTGACGTGGGGCGTGCGTTTGCGGCTACAGGCAGTCTACTTTGTTGCGATGCTGTGTGTCATCGGGGGTTATTTTTTTTGTATTTATCTTTTTTTGTATTTATTAACGATTATATTATTTAGGATTTATGATACTCTATTTTGTCGAAAATTTATAATAGGAATCAATAAGCATCAGTTTTTACATGTCGCTGCATGAAGTTGTCAAGGAAGAGATATATTAATGCTTATCTGTATTATGAATTGTGTATAGGATTATGAATGAAATACTGCGACTTCTGTCTACTAATTTAATTTGGTATGTCTACGCGGCTATTAAAAAAATATATACTTAAATTCAATTCTTTTCACACTATTGATTGACAAGACTTTTAATATTAAATTTAAAAATACTAATGTGCAAAATCTGCAGGTGTTTGATATAAATTTAGTTTGAAAAAAAGAAACATCATTAAAGAGCCGTTACTCGTTTAAAAGTGCCAATAATGAAATTTCAAACGATAGGCGTTATCCTCTACGTTATCGCATCCGCCTGACTTTAATTTGATAATTCACGCAATCGCATTAACGTAACGCCGAACATTTCACTTTCTTTTTTTTTCTTCATTCACTGGTCGCTGCATTTACGACCGTGTATCTAATTTTTTTTTTTTCAGCGAAAAAAAAAACCAGGAAATATTCAAAGTGAATGATCAAAAGGTGAGATTAATAACTTACCGACTGGCATTGTCATAGGTGGAACAATTGGAGGTCCACTAATTTTGGGAACAGCCGCCGGTGCGGCGATCGGCCGCGGAATAGCCGCCACATTTGGAGGTGACACTGCTGGTGATACTGTGGGTGGAGTTGTCAACGGTTGATTCACTGCAATTCGCGACGTGAATTTTAATTTTTCTTTCAGCACTCATTGCTCCACAGAAACATCAATGAGATAATTGAAATAATTCAATCCATTCCAAACACACACAAATTGTACGAAAGACATTATTTCACAATTAATCTGCAGTAATACGAGAACCAAGAGAAGAAATGTTTTGGTTGGAAATTGAAACTCACCAGCTGCATATGCCTGCAAACTTCTTATCAGCGACGGTGGCAATGAACTAGGTACCTCAAAACCTCTCAGTTTGAGGTTTATCAGCTTACACGCAATACTGAATTCGTTGATGTTCATCCGCCCATCTGAATCTGTATCCGACAGTCCCCTAGAATAGAAATCAGTAACCATTAGTATTCCAGAACTATTGTCCATGAAACTATAAACTAACACATAAATCTATTATATTTACCATATCTGGCCAAGTACAGCAGGAGGTAGCTGCGATTGCAACAAAAAATCCTTAGCTTGACCACCGGTGATAACTCCATTGATTGGTTTGAGCGATTCAAACTGCTGCTGGTATCGAGCTCGCTCGGCAGGTTGAACCACCCAAGGGTCAGTGCCTAATTGGAAAACAACAGATCACTTAAACAACCTTACCACTACAATAACACACATCATTCATTTGCACACACAGACACAGGCGCAAGCCTAACTTGTACATTGCAAGTTCAACATTTTGACACACTACAACATTTGCACTGAAAATGAACTTGACAATTCTCCAAACACACTCAAACTGCACTTGCAATCTCATCATCATCACAAAAATCTGTATAATCTCACAGTTGACAGCCATCAGTCGTTCGTCAATCAATGAAAATTGCCCTATTCCAGTGTGAATCAGCGTACGATCAATCTAAACTCTCTCTCTCCCTCTCTCTCTCAGCATCCACGCAGACCGAAGGAAAAATCAATGCATATATACGGTTTTTTTTTCTCTCGTTCTTTTCGGGTTACTTACCGGGAGTCATTGGACTGGTCATGTTGGCTTTCGTTAGCACTCAGGTGCGGCTACTTGGCATTCTCGTGCTCTCTGTCTCTCTCTACTCGTGATCCCGGGGAGGATTTATAACGCACGCGAAGGTTAGGCGTTCGCTATCTCTCTATATACCGCGACACCTTCTATATCCTCGCGGAAACTTTTTTTTTTCCTTCTTCCTCTCGACGTGTACACCGTTTTAATTTCGCGAGAGAGCACACACAAGAGAGAGAGAGAGAGAGAGCGAGAGCAGCAGAGCAAACGATCGATCCGCTCTCTCTCGCGCTGCTACTACTACACTACTACTACGAAACTTTCGTCGTCGTCGGCCACTTGCTCTCTCTCTCGCTTTTTTTTTTGTCGTTTAGCCCGTTGGTTTCGCACCGGGAGCTACCAGATACGACACTTTATTATCTTCCTCGTTTCCTCTCTCTCTCTCTTGCGTCGTTTGATCTTGAAGATGAGCTGCTATCTGCTGCTGGCTTCGAGGTCGAATTTAAAGTCTTCTCTTCGCGCTGAATATGACAGCCAGAGGGAGAGAGAGAGAGAGAAATACGGAATCTTCTCTCACTTCGGCGGGAATCGATAGTCGCGCGCGGCGCTCGTCCGTTGCGTCGTCTCACTCGCACTACACACACTATATGGGCGGCTCGCTCAGTGCTCGCATCGCCCCCTTTTCGCCGCCCGCCACCTGCCTCTATATGTGTTGTTATGTGTATGTGACACGATAGTAATCGGCGACGGCGGCGTTGCGCGCGCAACTTGCGACGAGATTTTTTGAATGGCACCGCGGGAGAATTTTATTATACGGGCTTTTAAAACCGTTCTCTCCATTTTTTTTTCTTTCTCTCTTTTGTTTTTTAACCTTCGACGTATATATATAGGTAAAGTAAATAATTAACACTTTGGGCAGATTAGCTCGTATCGAATTCCCGCGAGTGTACGTTTTTTTTCTTTCAATTGTATCGTAGGTCTTAAAATAATCTAAATTATTGTCATAATCTATTTCCAATCGTTTATCAGCGATAAGGCATCTTGTGATACACATGAGCATCTGCAATTTTCAATGACCTTTATAATTACATTGTTACGACGTTAAGTATGTACTTAAATCTAGTCTCTTATCGCTGGCATTCGTGTATTACAGACAATACTCCGAATATTGTGGCGGACTTGTATCATTGTTATATTGTGCTTTAAGTAGTAAAAGACGTTTTCGTCAGACACGCGTACTTTTTTCGTATTCTATCGCGGTAGCATCTTGCAAAATTCAAGATATTTACAAAAATATTTAAAAAAAACATTGTTGATAATTCATTTCTGAAAAAAAATAATCAATATTTCCTCATAAAGAAATACCGTCTTTTATGTATCTAGCACATACTCTTCTATACAAGCGCACTTCAACGTAATAAGCCTTCGTTGAATCGAAGCGCGACAAGTCCATTAATTCATAATCGAATAGAGTGAGAAGAAGAAGACGCTTCGCATACACGATATGTATGTATATATCGCTTGCGAATCGATAAATCTTTTTTTGCCTAAGCCAAACGCACCAACACACAACGTGGCTATTCTCTCTCTCTTTTAGTTTTGTGCGCCATCGTACGGCAGGTGGCTCAAGTCATCTCCCCGCGGCGCCAAAACTTTAGTATAGTCCGCATTCGCACGCTGACTGTCGGATATCAAAGTTGTGTGGCAATTTTTTCATCCGTTTTCGCAGCTATGTGTCAAGTTCTCGTGAGTTTATTTTTTTTTTCATGTGTACTTTGACGTATTAGAGTGAATGAAAGTGATTGTCTTTGGATTTTTTTGTTTGTTTGCTGGTGGAAGAGCTTTTTTTGATTTTATCTTGTTGATGAAATTTTTGTCTAATTGCTTTGTTGTTTACTAAACAATTGCGATTGGTTGCTTACGAAAATTTACTATTTTGTCAAGGTAAAAAGGTTTTTGAAATCATTTGCACGTGGTATAGAGCTTTTTCGCGTTCGAAAAATTGGAGCTTTTCATTCAATAATTACCGATAAACAAGTTAATTCTTCACAGCGTATTGACAACAATGTTTGTTACTCACATCAATTTTCTTTTACTTGATTATCATTTCAATATTAATATGAACACTTTTTTTTTTCAAACAACTCCACATTCCTCATCCGAACAACCACGCGGTGCTCTTCCGGATTAATCATCACCTCGGCGGAAAAGCTTCCACTTATTTCACCAAAATGCCCACGCACACATCAAAGTAAAATCCCGAGACCTATAAACAAACTATTAAAGCACATATACTCTCGACGGCACAGCATACCGGACGCGCCGATTTTATTTATTTCGGAAAAACGAGAAGGAATATTAGTCACGCACGCTTGCTGTTATTTTATTTTTTTTTTCGTCGTTTTAATAATCTAAAAGTAACGCGCCCGCGAGTAGCGCGGCAAAAGATGCATCACGCGTTTTCTATGTTTACGTTTTATATGACGCAGAGCCGAAAAAAGGCAAAATATTCTCGTTAAAACAGTCTCGGATACTTTATTCGTATATGTTATTATTATAATCGGTGGAAAAAATAAGTTTCTTTTTTTTTCGGAATATTGATAGACACAAACGCGTACCAAAAGAAAAGCAGCGCGTCACACCTATATAAACATCATCGAGAGCTTGCAATACACACATACATATATACAATTGTGCACGCACGTGACCGCGATCGATCGATCGATCTATATGCAATACCTATGATTGAAAAGAAAAAAAAAAGAAGAAGAAGAAGGCTTACATAATGATATGTATATCTATCTATAATTAAAAAAGCGATCGTGCGGCACATCGACAGTAGCAGTAACGTCGTCGCCGCCACGTCTCAGCAGCAGCAGCAGTCAAACAGTTCGATCGCGGATAGGATCATGCGATCAGATGCTCGGCGAGGAGGACGAGGAGACAGCTTCAAGGTCGGCCGCGGTTGCAGCGGCTTGTGCACAAGTGGACGTTGAAAAATTACCGCCGAGGGTGATCAATCCGGCCGAGAGGCGACCGCGATGGAACAGTCGACACGTAACACCGATGTCGCCGCATCAATTGATCGACGGACGTATTATAAGAAGCTCGTTGCTGCTCAACAGGAAGAGAAAGAAAAAGAGAACGCTGAGGTTTCCCGACGACGAGGTTGCCGGAAGTTTGGAGCCTGAGAATCCTTGGAGACAGCGTGAGTTTTTGCTGTTGCACTATTTTGTTACTAGTTTTGGAAATTGGAGCTATAAGTTTCGCTGAAAATTTGTAAATTGTTTAGAAGCTTATCCTGCTAGAAATCTTATGAGAAATTATCGTCAAACATGTTGAAATTAGCCGAATTATTCGCAAGCTTCCATCATTCATTCCAGCGTTTCATTGATCAAAAGCTCATTCGATCTCTCACATATCAATCATTTCTCCGTCTTCAATTGCGTAAGAAATCTCATTCCCGTAAATAACATTAAAAAAAACCATCGTCGATTAAAAAAAATTTCCCAAACCAAACGATAATTTGAAAATTTGCGCGCAAGCTCGCGCTCACATCATCATCATCATCATCATCATCACCCGGCGGCATTGAAATAACGAGCGAGAGTCACGTGTCGCGCGCGCGGAATATCTCGCATTCGAAGTTGTCAATCAAGCTGTCGCGCTAGCGCGCGATAGACGCAACGCTTTGATCGGCGCAAGAAAGTTCGTAAATCTTCGAACGCGTCTCTATAACGTTTAATAACTTCCCCGTTTTGAGTCGTCAATCTCGGATATTGACTATCCTTGAGCGAAAGCCAATTAATATTTGTATTTTACACACATTGTGTATTTATCGAAAGATGCAGTATAATGAATAAAGGAGGTCGTTAAAACACACGCACAGAGATGAGCCAATGATATATTACATCGGAAATCTGGAAAATGTAGGGTATGCGAGCATAAAAGCTCTTGACCATGACTTACATATCGAAGAAGCTTTTTTTGGGTGCTCTCTGAAAAATAAACTCTCTCCCCCTTCCTCGCTATATAGTTTCTTTTTTTAATCCGACCACCACGCCTTCGATTTCTTTTTTCTTTTTCATTCGTCGTCGTCGTCGTCATCGATGACGCCGAGGAACGAAAAATACATATATTTGCTTGAATCATCGCGACGAAAATGTGAAAAAAAAAAAATCGTGCTTTGACCAAATCAAGGGCATCGGTAGACACGTCGGCGACGGCGTCGATGATCGTTTAACTTCTTCTTCTTCTTTTTTTTTTATATAGAGTGTCTTCTTTTCGAGGGTATGCGCTTTCACAATACTACGACGACGACGACGACGATGTGTGCGTGCTAATTATAGGCACGTACGCGCCTTCGCGCCCACGTGAATCACACTACTTGTTTTGCCCTTCCACCTCAAAATTTTTTTTTTGGTATGCTTTGATTCGTCCCGACGCTTATAATTGTGCGAGCTTTGCGCGCGCGAGTGTTGCGAGGAAAAAAAAAATAAAGAAAACACAATGATGTGGGATTATAAATCGAGGGTGTAAACACGGTCAAGGAACGCGCCGCGAGAAACGTTAAAATAGTCTGACCATCTTCGTGCGTTCGTGTGTGAGTGTGTGTTTGGCATTTAAATTTTTCGTCAATGAAACTCTTATTGTATATATATCGATGGAATAAACTCATTGTAAAGCTTTTTTTTTAAAAATATATACGAATTTTTCGATCTTGAACGCATTCTTTAGATTCCGTTCGGATGAAACGCGCAATACACGTATTTAAAAAAGTGAATTTATAGCGACCTTTATACGTCGCGGAATTTATTCTTCTTGAGATTCGAAAATATATAAACTTGCGACAATGAAATCCTTTGTTCGAGAAACTGATCGAAACACTTTGAAGATGTTGACGGTAAAACTCATTGTTTTATATTTATTTTGAAGAACAAAAAAAAGTATTTACTATATAAAGCTGAATTGCTGACAGACAGAATTTCTGAAGTAGTTGTCACATTAAATTTTTAATAAATTCTAATACTATTTCGTCAAAAAATATCATTGCCTTCCGAAACCATACGAGTCGTCAAAGCAATTCGGTCTGTCAATGTATATTTACGAATTCTTTGACCCCGGATGCGGAATGGCAATTAGTCGCGAAGGTGTCGTTTTTTTTTCTTCGGAAAACCTAAGTTTTTATAGCCCAAAGTGCCTATTTTTATGTGAAACAAATAATTTACGTAATATCCAAAGTCTCAAAGAAAAAAAAAGTTCATTTATTTTTTTTTATACAACAGGCCAGCATTTAAATCGAGATGCAGCGCTTGCGGCTTACAGAGAAGCTTGCACGAAGCACAAAGTATTCCCGTTATCTGGTGTTATGTTTCAATTAAAGGTAACAATAATAATTGAAAAATACTGCATGTCAAAGTTCACTGATAATATATCCATTCATTTTTTATAGTCGACCAACAACATCGACGACCGATGCGAGGAGCTTGATTTTCGCGGCATGAGCTTGCATCAGAACGACTGCGAAGCATTGGAAGAGATATTCAAAAGAATATTATTTTACAAAGTTAACTTGGACGGTGCGATCGCGGAAGACAACGTGAGTAATCTCGAACACTCCCGACTTTATAATGCTATAAACGTTTATAAACATCGTCGAATTTTAACCAAAAAAAAACAGAGCGCGGAGGTGTTATTTCAAATATTCGAATTCTACGAGGCGACGGCGCACCTTGACCTGTCGAACAACAAACTGATCGGCACTTTTGGCTGGCAAGCTTGCAGTAGAATGTTGAGAAAGGTAAAGAAAAGAAAAATGTAAATATTCAATTAAAAGCCTCTAATTGGCATCGTTCCAATCTCTCTTTTTTTTTTTTCTTTTTTATCCTCGCAGACGAATTCGCTGAAACGGCTTGATGCCGTGAACGTTCGTCTCACCGAGGAGTACATGATAATACTAAGTCGAGGTCTGAGATACGCATATCTATTCGTACTTAGACTCGACTCGTGTCGACTTTCCGGACGACTTTTCGAATTGCTAGGTATGTTGCTTTTTTGGGATGATTATATACGATTTCGTTACGACTTTAATTGCGTATGTAAACTTGATCTTCTATTTTGCGTTTACACAGTCATAGCCTTGAAGTTCAACATGGCTTTACGGCAACTCTATCTTTGCGGCAATCAACTGTGCGGCGGTGATTGCCTTCAAATTCAAACGCTGCTCAAATTTAACTGTCGGCTATCTTACCTTGATCTCAGGTATAAACTACTTTTTTTTTTTAATTAATTGACGGTATATAAAATCTGTTTAATTTATCGTGTGAATGAAAATTTTCAGTGATAATCTAATCGCCGACGATGGGATCTACTACGTGACGAACGGGCTAACGCATCAGCTGCATTTCGGCAAATTCAGCAAATCGAAGAAAGGCCTGGAAAGTCTGATACTCTGGAATAACCAGCTGACGAGGCGATCGGCTTGTCATATAAACGCCGCCATTGTAGGTAAAGCACTTTATTATAACTAACAGAAAAAAGAACAACAAAAAATGTAGAGACTATATTTTATATTTTTCTTTTTTTTTTTTTTTGTGATCGACTTTGTAGAAAGGTTGCAAAACACTGAAGTACTTGAACATCGGCGCGAATCGGCTTATGGATGATACAATTATGGACATTAGGGATTCGCTGATGGAAAATAATGTGCTGATGAAGCTCGATTTGCGCTCGGCTGAGATCACTTGCTTCGGGTGCTCCGAGCTTGCGAGAGTGCTCAAAGTTAATAATGTTCTCGAGGTGAGATATAATTTTTCTTATTTTTTTTTTTATTTGATTAAAAAGTTTTGACAATGTTTGTTTTTTGATTGCAGAAGTTGGATCTTCGAGATAATCCAATTTACAAAATTGGCATGCAAAACTTGATCGACGCTGTGGAAATCAACAAGAATGTTACGGAAATAAATATCGATGAGAAATCGAAAATCAAAACGGTTAGTTGGATATGAAAATGATAAACATTGTTATTCAATGATAAATTTGTAATAATTGCTAATTTTTTGTTTTTTAAATAGACAACTAGAATAAAAATGAAATACAGCGATATGGCAAAACAGCTGCAAAGTCTGTGTGAAAGGAACGAAGAACTTTTGAAACAAGAAGGTATGCTATATATAATTCAATATTTCCATAGTAGAATAAATATATAGAAATCAATAATAATTGCATAATATTCATTTTCAGAACTGAACAGATCCGAATCGGACGAGGAAGACGAGGGCGACGAAGACGACGACATATTCGGCGAGGACGAGTTGGAGAATTTGGAAGAGCCGCAAGAAGAATTGCCAACCGAGTATAAACGCTACATGACATGGAAAATATAGAATATAGAAATAATTCATAGTTTTTTATTGATCGAAATTCATTTTTTAAGCAACGCTAACAATCATTTTATCTTTAGATATCACTAATTTAACGAGATTGAAGAATTGATAGACATGACTGTAGCTTCGATTGATTCGAGAAAAAAATTTCATCACTTTTGTCATTATATTTTAATAATATAAATAAAGAAATATATTTTGCAATAAAAAAACATTTGATTTTTATTTGTCTACTCACCTTTTTCTGCTTTTTAGAAGACTGTAGAAGTATTATATTATATAGTTTTAATAAACCCAAGTTGGGTGATTTGATACACAATTAGCCAGCGTTACGTTTTGAAATTTCGTAAAAGCGCGCCATTTTTATCGATCAGCGCCCACTTCGATCTATCGATTCAAGTAGTCAACGTTTTGTAGGTTAGAAGCTTTCCAACTTCCTTTTGCTTACGCTTTGGTCAAGAAACGTAAGTTTTTATTGCTTTCTTTCAAAAATTTTATTGTTTTTAACACAAAAGCCCCAAATATTGTGAGTTTTTGTCAAACAAAAATCAATCGACTTTCTAAATAAATATTTCGTTATAAATTGTATCTTGTAAGAGATAAAACGTTAACCGTATTTTTTGACAAATCTGTCGCGGTCTAACACGTGCGTTTTGTATTGGTTTTTGTTTCTACGTGAAATTTGCGAAATATTGCGAATTTCACTCCGAAATTAGATTTGGTTTATTTCGATTTAGTTATATTGTCAAAATATGCTATCGAGAAGCCTATTTATAATTAAAATCTTTGTCACGATGAACATAACCTAACTTTTGTAAACTCAAAGTGGTTTTGATATGGAAATTTAATGAGCTCATATTTATTGTGTTTTCCAGGTGAGTAACTCAAAATGACCAACTCCAAGGGTTACCGCAGGGGAACGCGAGACCTGTTCTCGCGCAAATTCCGCAGACATGGAGTCATCCCCTTGTCTACGTACATGAAAGTCTACAAAGTAGGCGACATTGTAGACATCAAAGGAAACGGAGCTGTCCAGAAAGGTATGCCATACAAAGTGTACCATGGCAAGACTGGTAGAGTGTTCAACGTTACCCAGCATGCTTTGGGAATCATTGTTAACAAGAGAGTGCGTGGACGCATCATTGCCAAGCGCATCAATGTCAGGATTGAGCACATCAACCACTCCAAATGCAGAGAGGACTTCTTGAAGAGAGTCAAGGAGAATGAGAGGCTACGTAAGGAAGCCAAGGAAAGGACAGTCCAGGTGCTGCTCAAGAGGCAACCAGCCCAACCAAGCCCAGCACACATTGTGTCCGGAAAAGACAAACCTCAGCTCTTGGCACCCATCCCGTATGAATTTATAGCTTAAGCTGGAATAAATTTAATTTGTAATAATTCAAATGGTGTTTCTTTCATTTTTTTTTTCACAACACCCATTGTCTGTTTTTTTTAAGAGCGTAAACAAGTTTTGATTATTCTGAAACTATTTTATTTTCAAAGAGAAAGTTAGTAATGATTACATACAAAAATAATATTCTAATTCATAAAAGTAAGTGCAATTTGGAGGACATTTGATAATTTGCAATCATAACTCGTCGATATGTTTTACTTGTCCTTTTTTTCCATTGCTTCTCTTTCGTCGATTGGAGGTACTATATCGCTAATCCATTTGAGATATGCTTCATTGCCATTTTGGATCTGGAAAAGTAAATTGTATTAGGATTGAACATTTCAATTTTGTTTGAATCATATTTAAAATGATTACTCACCGGTAAGGATATCACTTCACACACCTCATATGGATGATTTTTCCTAAATAAAGAAAATGTTAGTACGAAATCATTGAATTCTAATTAAAAAATAGACACTCACTTAACATATTCAGTCAGAGCATTAACAGTATCAGTTCTTGTTTTGATCATCTATATGAAATATAAATAAGTTATTTAAATCTGATTTTATCAAATACGAGTAAAGATAATTTACCAGCAAAAGTTCACTATCTTCATTAATCTCATTTTTCCACTCATACCTGAAAAAACAGTTTTATAAACAAACCATTTAATCAAAAATACTCGAAATAATCAACTCACACTGAAGTGATTTTCGGGATAATATTGACACAAGCAGCCAACTTTTTCGACACTATCCCACTGCGAAAATTGAACAAAGTGATTATTTTAATAGTCAACCAATTATTATTGCCTGTTTGCAAGCTGTAAAAATAAATGCACTTACTGCGCCAATTTTTTCGCAACTTCGTCCGATGGAACTGTAACGTATGCTACCGAATGAAGTCCCGTGTAATTACTCATTGTTCTAACAGTTTGCGCGTTTAGGCTCCTTGCAAAACACAGAAAAGTAAGCAAGCCGATTGCCGGCTTTCCCACCATTTCCGAATGAAATTCGGACTCCAGTGTATTTTGCTGTTACCTTATTATTCTCGAATGTGTATATACGAACACACGCACACATAGATAAAGAATCTACACATGCGTGTTACGAATCGAACATTTGCGCATGTGTTGAGTTGCGAATTTTTTATTGCGGATACTACACAGACGCAAATTCATTTTGATTGATTTTTTTTTAATTCCGATAATGTCTTCGGAAAATCAAACCTTTTTGCAAAATTATGAAAATAATAATTCTTCAAGAACAATTCAATATTATAAAAGTAAAAATACTATTTGATTGGGATTTAATGAAGAAGCTTTTTTTCAATAAATACAATTTTTTTTCGTGCATTCATAACAATATTTTTATTCTCAGTCATACTTTTTACAGTTTAATAGAATTTGATAATGTCTCCAACACGGATAGCGCAAGAGTTCGCGGGAAGTCAACCGCTTGAATGAATATGACGTTGACATGATTTTTTTTCCTCGATGTAGACTAGCTTTAACGTACAATTATTACAATAAATATACCTTATATAGAATGAATAAGCTTCTATTCTTAGCACGTAAAAACGAATTAAAACTAAATCAATTTTACACTTAGCATCTAAGAATCAATGATATACGTTTGTTTTCTCATTTTGAGTGATCAAGACTTGTTTTTTTTCGGAGTTCTCCTTTACATAAATAGAAAATTTATATAAATTCTTTGTACCATTTCACTACTTAAAAGAGCATGCATCGTATCACGTATTGGCTATCAATATCAAACTTTCAACTATGTAAAAATGTCTGTGTATTTGAAAATGAAAATACACTTCATTTCTTTTTTTTGTAAATTGGAATCATTGATTAATTGATTAGTTGTTTAACAGCAAAACAACCAAATGTTGATAAATTAAAGATAAATGGCAAATACGACTTACATATTGTTACTACAAGTTAACAAGACTATACATTTTCTAACTTTTTAAAAACACTTTCAATAAGAATTATAATTGCTTAAAAAAATATCTATCTTCATATCATAATAACTTTGAACGTAATAGGTAAAAAGGCTAACTTTTATAAATAGCTCAAAATAATTTCTAATACTACATTCATGACAATCGCTCAAATTCAGTTACAACCCCCAAAAAAAAAATAGAAATAAAAATTTTAATTCGTTTTCACTCGCTTTTTTAATTTTTCTTTTTTAGCACGTAAAATTAGCACTTAAATCACCGTTATACTTGATTGCTTAATATAAAAGTAATTCAAGTTCATACAATATTGATCAATAATATAAACTTTGAAATCTTTTCTCGTATGGACATACAGATCCACTGTGTATACATGCAGCACAGACATCTCTAGCACATCTGCTAATCTTTCATACTCATTGATCACAGAGGAATACGAAAAGTTTTCAGAGGATTAATTAAAGAAAGAAGCTCTACTTATAGTCTGCCGCAGGCTAGAAATCTTTTTTTTTTTTCGTTGAATACTAAGAATGAAATTGGATTATTCACTTGAAGCCAATATAAAATCCTCAGTTCATTGTACAAAGTCGTAAATTTACAGCATATACTAGTTCATTGTTAGAGAACGATAAACTTTAGAAGCATTACTAAACATGCAATTCATTGAAATCCTCCATAGCAATAATGTCGTCCTTTGACTACGAATCAGTCAAAGAACGAGATCAAAGTTTCTGCATATCTTCAACTTATGCGCTTAAATCCAGAAGATTATCACAGAAACTTTTGCATCTTGTACAAAAATTAACTAAATACCATCCGGTATTATATTGATAAAAAATCTAACAGAGATAAGTCTCGCACAATTTTTTGACTGCTTATTTCAACGTCTTGGCTAATTTACATCGCATTCCTTTGTGATTTTTTTTAAAGCCATAGATAATCGACGAAAGCAGAGCATGACAAATTACAATAAAAATCTCTTCATAGAAATTATTTTTAACTGCAGTCTCTTGATTGGTAAAATAAAATGTATCCAGTTTCGGAATTTTTCTGGATATCTGACGTCAATCCATAAAAATCTTCTATTGCAGACGAATCGATTTTCTGAAAAATATATTGAACAGCATTAGTTTTAATGTCTATTATAATACCTTTCATCTTAAATGTGCACTTGAAACTTACGTCAACCATGTCGTCATCAAAGAGTAACCAAAATCCATGGCTTTTGACAATTGAAATGTAGTGTCCTCTGTTAGGTCCACTGCCACAATGAATTACTACAGCCACTAAATCATACAAACGGTCTGGATTTACGGCATCATCACTCTGAAAGTAAAATGACTTTTTGTTAACATTATTCATTTATAATACTGCACTTAAAACATTTAATTGATTTCAAAAACTTACTGTGTTAAAGAGTCGAAGTTCTAATGGAAAAACCACCCTGTGTGAAACTTTGATGTGCCTATTATACTGTTCAACATACTTGAATCTTTTCAAATGTAAAGCCAAAATCATTGGTAGCTTTTTCAACATCATTCTCTTCTGCAAGTAGAAATAAGAGACACAATGTTAAAAAATTTTGAGAAAAGCTTCTTTTTAAACATTTTATTTCATTGACATATATTTTACCTGTGCCTCTTGGTAGCTGCTGCAGTGATCGCATTTGAATTTGTTGTCGCTGCAGAGTGTCTCAGTGTTGGAGAAGCATTTGAGACAGTGGGTAATAGAAGTATTTTGATCGACGTCAACTTGGAGATCAAAGAAATCTTCATCCTTGCTAGATACAGTCTCACAATTAAGGCAGCGAGTCTCTGAAGTCAAAATACCTTGGAAAATTTCATGTACCCATGTAGGTTCCGGTGGGGTTCCAGAATCATTTGCCCCTTTTCCACCTGCTGGCTTACTCTGATTTCTCTCAGCTATAAAAATAATCTCCATTTAGTTATTCCTGTCTGGTTTAATTTTAGCAAGTTAAAGGACTGTCATCTTTACCCAGTATAATTTCATTGATGTGATTTATGAGAAAATTGAGAAATTCATGAGCATCCTGCTGCATATAATTGTCAAACTCCTCTGCAAAAAAAAAAACAAAACATTCCAGTTACTTTTTTTTATCCAAAATATTAATCAATATTTGTGCACATATGTTTTTCTTCTCAACAGACCTTTTTCTTTTCTTAGTCGAGCTATAAACTTTTTTGGAGCAATTGAGCCAACTTTTTTCTTTTGTGTAGCTATACTGTGAAACAAATCTGCCAGACATGTCAGAAGAGTTTCTTTGGTACGTTTGTTTCTTGCCTTGTATTCTAAAACTTTTTCTCTAAAAGGCCGACAAAAGTATAAGGCTTGCAAAACTGAATTGCTATAACACGTATTACCAAACTGGAAAATGATTTTGTATTAGTAAAGCAAACAAATATCATTTATTTCTGGTTGCACAAGCATTGTAAGAATCTTATTTAAATCTCATGTTTAATTAGGAGAACATATCAAGCCTCCAAAATGCCAATTGAAATGTAGCATTATATCATAAAATTTAAGGAAATCCTATTTTTCTGTGTCTGAAACTCACAAACAATCTAATTAACTTAAATTGGTTGGATTTCATTCTTAATAAGTTATATTGCATAATTGATTTTCAATTTTAATCAACCATAAATTACAAGAGTCTTACAACACTTCAAGATAAGGATGATAATATACGCAGATGTAACTTACATTAACTAATCCAAAGTAATGCTCATTCGGAGGAAATTGGTCAGAACCAATGTCTCTCTCCAGCTGAGATATATTGGCACCCTGAAACGATAATTCATTGATTCATTCAGATGACTATATATCTGCGATTTTGCGAAGCTGCACAATCGCGAAAGACAATTAACAGATCAGCTATTCAGGGCAAAAAAAAGATGTCGATCAAACGGTGGTTCGCTACTTGAACAGTATCGTTCTCTTATCAGCGCCGACATTACGGCATAGGCGAAAAAAAAAAGAAATCAAAACCACTGGAAGATAAGCCAGGAGCTCAAATTGAAAATCAATCGCGACCGAGAGGAAAAACACAAAAGTAACAGATACACACTGTTTACACTGACACGAGAATGCCAGCGCGTGCGAAAAGTGAAGGTTTCGCGCGAGAGTCGGTATTGCAAAAAAAAAGAAAAGAAAAACAAGAAACCTCGATCAAAGTCCAAAGAAGGCACTCACCATTTTACGAATTGTTGGCTCGCTCGAGGTGACGACTGCGACAATCAGGACGTAAACCCGGCGTAGACAACGATTGACAATCACCGCTCGCACCCATCGTACGCTCTATGGCAATAAACTTTTGGGGCGGCGGGCGCGCACTTAATGAGAGAACATACTAACAACGACGGCTGTACACATTATTTCCCTCTGCGGCAGCCAGCGACGAGGTTAAGTTTTAATACACACACGGCGGCAGAAGCCAAACGAAAGGCGCGATGTTACTTGCACTTGTCGTAGTCGTCGTCGTCGAGTCGACGTCGTCGCGAGAGAGAGAAATGCACCTTCGCTTATTTGACTCGTTTTTTTTTTTAAGGTTCGAATCCACCTCGTCTTGCGCTACACTGTTTCTCTCTCTCTGACATTTCACCTGTGAATGTGGAAAATGCGTGATCACGTATCGCGCGGAGATTTTTATCGCGATCCCCCTCTCTCACACCCCATATATATTAAAGATAGGCTTCGGCGTTCGCGTATTGGCGCTGCATACCGGAAGTGATGAGCGCGACAGTCGGAAGCTTGGAGATTGTGAATTTGAATATTCTTTACTTTGGTATTGGGTTTATCATTGAATAATAACACATTTTCGTTTTTTTTTTGTTTTCAATGTTTAAACTTAAATTCTAATTGTTTTCTTTCTTTTATTAACGTCATCGTAATGGCTAAAAAATATCTGTAGAAATATATATAAATTACAAACAAAAAAAATAGTTCCTCGTCCTTCCTCGTTCGACGTCGTCTCGACAACATTTAAGGTCCATTCAGTTCCACGTAATACGTCAATATTAATATATGTATGTACACAATTCTACTGTCTACGAAAAATTCGGTAGGTGCACTACACCGGGTTGAATGTACGAGATACAAGACTGAGAGACAAAAGCCACTACCACCGGAACGTCCTTCGACTCCTGCTGTAATCTTTGTAATTTACTGGCATCCATGAGTGATTCCTTTTTCGAGCTGTGCAAATAGACACATTTAATTAGAGACTATACGCATTGTTCTTAACAATGTAGATAGTAACAAATGATATACTTACTTTATAACGTACAAGCGACACATAGGCTCACCAGGAGCAGACTTTTTAAACTGTTGCTTGATGGGAAAAACTTCATAAGAGAGAGAATAGTCGACTTTTCTCGACCTGACTGGTCTGTCTGTCGCTGATTTGATAATCCTTAGTCTTTCGTAAACTTCGGCCATACTAGTTATTCCATTTTTCGAGCTTATGAGCGGACTGATAGTATCGACAACTTGAATCTCGCTGTTGTCTTCCGCCTCGTCAATTTGCATTGGTTCTTCGTCTTCAATCGTGATGGTCGTTTCTTCTCGCCACTTCTTTTTCAGATCTGTCCACGAATCCGCATCTGGTCGTTTTGTAAATGCAGGTTGAAAAACTATTTCTTCCTGAACTGGTCGTTGAGAATTGTAAGGTGCCGTGTGTGTATATCCTCTGCCTATTGTAATCAAGCAGAAAACAGAAATGAATGTTCCATTTTTAATGGTCTTCAAGGATAAATTGTAAGAAAATGTGAACTTAATTTACCTCTTTGGTAACTAGTCGAAGGTAAAGCTCCTGCTCCACCACCTCTCCTGTAATAGAGATCTCTACCCGATAAAGCATCGTAATTCATAGGATAAGGCTGCATTCTCTGAGACGCATGCGGCTGTGAAAAACGCGGAGGAAACATCTGCAGGTTCTGATGGCAGAAGGTCGTTTGTTGAAACTGCTGCTGGCGAAAAGATCGCACCATACTGCCCATCACTTCCAATACCAAACTATTGAAATAGTTGCTCTGCAACACGGAGCCCGACAGAATGGTATTATGCGAGACGTTCTGTTGGATGTACGAGCTGCCGTCGCGCTCACATCTCATCCCTCGGTAGGAGTAACCATTGTTGGAGTTGTACGTGGTAATCGCTTGGCACTGACTGCTACGCCCTTGCGAGTAGAAATGGCCATTGGGTACGTTGTTAATTTGCGGCACAACTTCTATGTTCGATCTCAACATATTGTCCGTTCGCGTGAGATTCATCAGAGCATCGCGATTGAAGTGATACATCTCTCGAGTTGGCTTGACTCCCGGTGGTAAGTAACGTCGAGGTAGATCCACGATTACCTCGGAAACCGAAGGTGCCAAGTTTGGGAATGTGTTCAAGATCTCCGTTCGTGTCATTTGACGAGGAATTTCTTCGATCTCGTCGTCCGACAACTCGATGACCTTCGGAAAAAAAATTTGTTTTTAATGAGCACTGAAAGTTGATTTCATCTTTTCAGAGTAATTGAAGAAAAAAATTTTTACCTCAGGTTTGGCTTTCTTTGCTTCGGGAATTTCCGTCAAATCGGACTGCCTCTTCTGAGGTGAAAAGCTGGGTGACTCTATTACTTCTGAGACTATATCTGTCGCGTTTTTTGCTTTCTCAGTTCTTTTCGGCATGAGTTTTACGTTACGTTGGATCCGCGAACTGGACCATTTACTCGGACTTCCATTGCTGGAACTATTGGTGGCAGTGGGTGATGTTGTATTTTTAATAATTTTTATGCTTCCCAATACCGTCTCTTCTGAAACAATTCCTAGCCTTTTAGGCGACTTATTGTTCTCAGATTTGTCTGCACTTGACATTGGCATCACGTCATTGTTTCCATTATCAGTCTTGGAAGCTGTACTAGAACCTGTAAAAAAAGGTTCTGTAATAATTGATTCGAAAATTAATGTGAGAAGAAAAACAATTTATCCTTACTTTCTGCAACTTCTATTTCCATTGTAGGAGATGTATTTGGAGTCCACAATCCTTCTGGATTCATAATGATTCTTTTTGGAGCATTAGAAAACTTGCTATCCGATGCTGATTTATCTTGAAATCTTTGCAACTTGTAGCCCCACTTGACTAGCTGTGAGTACACTCTGTACTCATCAAGAGTACACTTTGAATTTTCACCATTGATCATGATTTCATAGGCTTGTTGAATAGACAATGGCATTCCGTTCCAAAGAACTTCTAGAGTATTCTGCAATAGAACAATTTACTTAAAATTAATGAACTATCAAGAAAGTATTAGAAAATCATAAGGATATGTGTTTACCATTTCTAATAATATTAAAGCTTCTTCTGCCAAGAGATACAAATTATCTCTTTCGGGTGTGCCAAAGTTATCCCATTTCTGACCAGATTTTTTGATGACTTTAGCTTTTTGAATTCCAGGTAACCATTCGGCCACAGCCAATTGAGAATTTCTAGTCACCCTTTCGATTTCTATGAGTTTCTTACGGTTTTTCAAACCATTCTCAAGTTGCATATTCTCCAGCCATGAGCCTGTTGGTTCAAAGTGCTTTTTTCCTGTTCTGGGCAATGCAGTCTCTGATTGTTCCCAATCATCCCAAGCTGCACTGCTGATGCCTTTGATTTGCAATAGCTGTTGAGCGCTGCAATGTTACAGTGTAGTTTGAATTGTTTGTTACACTGATAAAGATTATTTTATTTACTAATCAATAAGAAGTTTGTTTACTTGAAAAGTTTTGATTATTACATTAGCAGATCTAAGCTATTAGATATTTGTATTGATTTACAAAAAGAATAATTAAGAACAATAGTTGCATGTAACAGTAGGTTTTCAAGTTTTAAGTCACACAAAAATACATTATGACATATTGAAATTAATTGGCTATAAACTTCTACTGATCGCTGAATAAGTGTTGAAGAGTGAAAATTAATGAATAAACAATATTAAAACAGTTCTTAATCAATAAAAACGAAATGAAGGTTACTTTTATTTCGTACATTACATTTACGTAATTTGAAAAAAGTACACACCTTAAAAAGCCGTGGTTTTTGTCTTCCTCTTTGTCAGTCATGTTGCTTGCTGTTTGATACTCTTGTTGAACGATAATAATGAAATTTCAGCTGTAATTAAATGGAATGAGACGCCGCATTTTGGTCGCAACTACTATAGACAGACGTGGTGAAAGCGTATAACCTTACGCGTGGTCTATGCAATTTTTTGCGCGATGTTGCCAGTACTAAATTAAGGTAAATGTAAAAAAATTGTTGGTTTATTGTGAAAAATAACTCGAAAAAAATGAAGTTTGGGGAATGATTGAATAAACGATAGGAAATAATTGTTATTTTGACGAAAACTTGTGATGTGTCGTAATGTATATATTTTAAAAATTGAACTCTTTAAAGTCGTAAATTTGACAACCCTGTGTACGAGCAATCAGCTGATTCGCGGCTGCTGGTGGTGACTGGTGCGCTAGTCCACTCGAATGTAAACAAATTCGTCAAAAGTAGAAAAAACAATTGAAAAATTATGAAAAAGAGGAAAATCTTGTGCCAGCTCGATTGTCAAAACAAAAAGTAGTGCGTGTTCATGATGCTTGGTGTTTCAAGAAGTGTAAATCTTAGCTGTTCGTCGTCGCGATGGCTAAATTTGACCGAAAAAGTGCCGAATTCGAGGACTTTAATAGGTTTCAAATCGACTCCAGAAGTTTTTCCAGGCAGTTTTGTGGAATTTACAAAGCTCGATTGGCCTCGCTGAAAGCTAAAGTTCTGAAACGTGCGAGATTAAAGTGGAGTAAGTAGATTAACCTCAATTGGTTTAGAAAAAAAATGGTTGATGACATCAGTGAAAATATATTTTTTGTTCAATATATAGATGATAGTAAGTTTGTACAAATTGTTGATTTAACAAAAGATGAGTACGAAGAAACGCCGTGCATTATCATTGGTACACTGTTCAAGCATCAAGAGCTGAAACCATCGATCTTGAAGGAAATGTCAGAGGAGTTGCAAGCTGTTCCTCAGCCACCAAGACAAAATTATTGTTCCCCTAAAGATTCATTGTTTTTAGAAGATGATGTTGCTCGTGTTAAACTTGTTGGAAACTTAACTGCAGAAGCATTAGTAACTGGATTAGTTTGTGCTGTTAATGGTCATGGATTGAGTGATGGCACATTTTTTGTAAGATTCAATAAAAAATTTGAAAGCTTTATACTTGAGTGCAATGATTGATTGAAAATTGTCATTACAGGTAGAGGACTTTTGTTTTCCTGGGTTGTACCTGAAACCTCTAACTCAAACTCCAAGTAGCTGTGCAAAAGATCATGGAAAATTTTTGTTATTTATATCAGGATTAGACTTTATAAATCAAGCAGATTCTCTTGCTCAAGAACTATTGAGCGATTGGATTACTGGTCTGGTGGGAGATGAGTCTTTTCAAGAGGAAGCAGCTAGTGTTGTGCGTGTGATAGTAGCTGGTAAATTAATCAAACTATTATGTAATACATGGAGTTATGTGAGAAAATTATTTAAAAAATGTTTTTATTTTTAGGAAACAGTATTAGAGGTTCACCAGAAACTTTCACTAGAAAAGGTTACTTTGAAAGTAAACAAAAATTATCCCTCTTTGCAGCAAATATAAATATAGCAACAGATAGATTTGACACTTTTATCAGTGAAATCGCACATTCCTGCAGTGTGACATTGATGCCAGGAGAGTTTGATCCAACATGTCATTCGCTTCCTCAGTACCCAATTCATCCTCATATTTTACCAGCAACTCTCAAGTAAGTTTATCAAATATTCTAAGAAAATGTTCTATATATTAAAGTGTGACAATGATTATAGGGCTGGAACTCTACATGGAGCTACCAATCCGTGGCTTGGTAAAATTGGTTCAAGAATTGTTGGTGGATCCAGTGGGCAACCAATACTGGACATTCTGAAAGTGTCTAATGTTGATTTATCTCCGATTGACTGGTTGGAGAAAACTTTGGAGTGGATGCATTTTGCTCCAACAGCACCAGATACTTTAGCAGAATATCCTTTTGATCAGTCGGATCCTCTTGTTATGACTGTTTATCCTCACATTTACTTTGCTGGCAACATGGAAAAATTTGAAACAAAATTACTTCAAGGTAAGTGACAAAAAAAATTTTTTTTTACAACGAAGGAAAGAAATAGTGTCGAAATTATTCATTAAATTTGATAACGGAATTTGCGTAGGTATTGACAGGAAAGACGACTATGAAGGGCAACCAGTCAGGTTAATTTGCATCCCTAAATTTGCAACAACACAAACAGCCGTTTTAGTTGATTTAGAGTCGTTAGACGCAAAGCCAATTTCATTTGGTAGTATTGAATTAGAATAATAATTAATCGTATCTGTAAATCCTGTGGGTACACAATCCAAAGGGTTTGCAAGTAATCTAGTTTACAGTGGTTTGTGCAATTGAACTTCTATTTATTCATTATTTTTTGCAATATATACGTGGATATATTATTTAATTTATCTTTTTACATACATAGACTTTTTCTCTTATATTTAGCACATAATATTTATTTATAATTATATATTTGTATACGTTGTAACATGCGTATAGATTTTATTTTTCTTCTATTCCGTTCTATAACTTACTCGCTAGAGCTTATCGTGTATTCCCCAAGCGTCGTTGACTTGGTTAAAAGTTTTTTGGCTCAATATTTCCGCTGGGAAAATTTATGCGCTGATATACACACTCTTTATTAATATTAATAGCATCACATGAGTCTAAGGAAGTCGAAGCTCTTCAAAGAGATTTAAAATCCTTAATTTACTAAAGTTTATCCATCGGGAAAAACCATCGTCGTTGTAAATAAGTCGAATGTATCGTAACTACATATGCGAAGAAAAATCATGCGCAGCAAATAAAAAATGAAATATCTAAAAATTTTCGAATTATAAAATTACGATTTTTATGAAAAAATCAAATGTGTAAATAAACGAACAGATCGAACGCTCTCGTTCGTCGAATACTTGTGTGTACTTAAAAATAAAAATAAAAGAAGCGTACAATGTTTCGAAACGAGAATGCAAAGTCAGTCCTTTTTTTTTTTTAATCTCTCGCTTATACGTTTCATGACTAGCATGTCTATTAGAGAGCAGTCTATACATTGTTTCTTTTTTTTTGGTGTAGCAAGTGTTGTGTATGTGTGTATGGCATCACAATCATACATGATCAAACGTAGGAGTCGAAAATATGCAGAATAAAAATAGCATCGTCGAAAAAGGATCTTTTTGTGTTTTCTTCTTGTTTTGTCTCCTTATAATTCGTTCATATCAAAAATATCTGCGCGATCTTTTTTCTCGCTCGGAAGTTTTTTTATTTGTTTCGCGACTTGAATCAGAGGCCATTGCCGAAGCTCGACAGCGAATCGCTGTCCCACGTGGAATCCACCTCGTTGCTCGTCCCGCAGAATCGACTGGGACTTGATGATCTCGAACAGGTTGGCGTATTGACATCTGTAACAGTGAGTTTTTTTAAATATTTTAAATGTGTGTATTTAAAAAATATACATCTTCCGTTGTTATTGTTTTTCAAATTTAATTCATTACAGCAAGTTCTTAATTCGACTGCGATGAGTTGCATAAAGAGATTGTTAGTCTAGAAGAGAAGTAGTACTTCAAAATTGATTTTCAGAATGCATGTTGTAATAAGGAGCTTCTCTTGGTGATACTTTGAAGTTTACGTTAGACATGAATATTCCAAGAATTATGCCTTATAAACTTTAGATAAATGTAATTTGAAATTAATATAAATTTCGAATTTTTTAATCAAATAATTTCAAGTACATCGAATAAATATTGAAAAAATTAGAGATAACAAGATTTTCTATTTGCTACAATATCTTTATAATCCCACGTTGAAGAGAGTCATAAAATTGTAAATCAAAGGTGTGAAAAGAAAACATCGCATTAATCATCCACGAAATAAAAGTCGATAATAACCGATAGATCAGTTTGAATCAATTATAGACGCGCGATAGAAAGAGGAAATTCATTAGCGCAGCGACAAATTGTCGAGGGAGCAACTGCTGCTTCTGCTTGGGTTGCATATTAAAAATGAAATCTCCGGCAAAACCCCCATGGGAAATTCGCGGAAATGACGATTGGAGTTATTAAAGCTGGAATGGTGGTGGTGATGCTGCTGCTGTACATCATCGCTGTTACTCAGTAATAAAACCGCACGAGTAGAACTTGAAGCTTGTACGATTCCTCGAAGTCGATCTTTCCCAAAGCCGCGCACTTTTTATTACATTATTCGCTCGTCAATTGGGATTTTTTTTTTCGGATAAAAAAAAACAAGCCTTTTTCAGCTGGAAATTATGTAAGGGGAGAAAAATTACGTTATTTCATCGTTTGCCAGCGCGCGCGGTACTTATGTAAAAGCGGCGTTGACAATTTCAATTTATAAGTATACCTACGTGAGTGCGTTATATCTCTCTCTCTTCTTTTGCTGACGTGCGTAAATTTTATTTTATCTTCAAAGCTTTTGCTGCTCGCGATTTTAAATCTGATCTTATCGACGTCGCCGCGGTCGTAAATTCAACAACGGCAGTTCGAATTCGAGGATTTATGGAACATTTTTTTTTTTAACTAATATATTACTCGTATTTTTCGAAGAGATCGATTCTTTCGTCAGATAAAAAGATACGCACGCGTTTATCGATTTTCCGTTAAGTAAGATGCGACTGTATGCAGATGCGAAGATGCTGGAAATTCACGGAATAAGATACAAATTCTATTCTACGCGTTTAGCTACGACGGAAAAACGGTTTTGAATTGTGATGTGCAGTGAAAGTCGACTTTTCTTTTTTTTTTACTTTAGAAAACCCTCGAAGCTTATCTCATACAATTTCATATCTATTTATCGCGAGAACTTGAATTATATTTTTATTTTGCATTTGATAAATTGATTTGAGCATGACATTTATAATTTTATTGCGAAAACGAAATTTTCAATCTTTTTGCTATTTTAACTTAAATCCTCCACGTGCAACTTCGATCGAAACAAAACGATTCATCTATATGCCAATAAAAATGAACATTCGCCTTTTTTTCTTGAATGAAATTCAAGCTCAACCAACTCAATTACACATATTTCTATATTCACTTCCGAAAAAAAAATCAAAGCTCGTAAAATCTCATTTAAATCCACTCGAGTATTGGATTTCAATAAAAATAAAAAAAAGATTTTGTTGCTCTCGACCTTGCTCAATCATTATTTTATCTCGATTACTACCGAGTCTCCCCAACAGAGTAATACATTATTTACCATGCTAGAATAGAATCTCGTCCTAAAACCAATCGACTCGTGCACTATACGTATATGAGCAAATCCACAAAAAAACTGCCGTAATTCGAGAAAGTATTTTCAAATATTCAAACTAGGTGCACTCTCTCAATTTTAGGTGCACGCTGTTCTACGAGGTATCAAAAGATTCCTAATTCTCTTGCCCATCTCCTCCTGAAATGTGACACCCCCTTTTTTGCGTGTGACAGTATCAAAATCACGTACAAAC